>JAHQIW010000151.1:0-86791 GCA_019055375.1 Parelaphostrongylus tenuis | reverse complement strand
AAGAAATCACTAGTATGGGGCAACGCTACCAACTCAACACTAGTTATGAATTCAATATATACATAAACTTTCGTTTCGAGTGTTTTCTTAAAACCATAGCTCAAATTTCAAATATGCCTTGCACAATCATTAATTTACGCATGTCAGTGGTCTGTCAATGAGGGCTGGACTTATAGAGCCCGATACACGTGTTTCGATCTTGCTCGGATCTCGTCAGTCGGGCTAGTTACCCTTTCTCTGTCTTTTGCTAATCTCTGTGGGTGCTTCAGTCCCCACAATAAGAAGTTAGCGACGACGTACGTTTTACACTCTATGTCCAGTGAAGAAACTCACCAAACACAGAGTGTTGTACACTCGAATTGCTCGGGGCTAGTATATTCAATATAACATATCTTCATTTCGAGTGTTTTCTTAAGAGGTCTTAATTGAGCTTGCGGCGTAATAAAGCACTCGAACGAAAGATTTGGATATATTGAATATACTATCCACGAGCAATCGAGTGTACAACACTCTGTGTTTGGTGAGTTTTTCACTGAACATAGAGTGTAAAACGTCCGTCGTCGGTAACTCTTAGTGTGGGGACTGGAGCTCCCACAGAGATTAGCAAAAGACGAGAAAGGGTAACTGCCCGACTGACGAGATCGCAAGATCGGAACACGTGTATCGGGCTCTATAAGTCAGCTCTCATTGACAGACCACTGACATGCGTGGCTCAAATAATGATTGCAAGGGCAAATTTATGAATTGTTATGTCTTTCGTTTCGAGTCGTTCATCTTGAGACAACGCTCACGATCAAAGAAAGGTATGGTGTTTCATAAATAGTAACTCGATAGCAATCGAGTATACAAACACTGCCCATTTAGTGATACATTCACTTCAATGGAACGTGTAAACAGCACGTTTGTACCTTGTCTATATAGGGTTTGGATTCCCCCAAGGGACTGGCCAAGACGAAAAGGCACTGCCGCAACTGACGAGGCTTCCAAGGCCGAAACAAGGCGATTAGGCTGGGATAAGTGCTCATGACAGACCACATGCATCTCTCAAAAATTAGAATGAGACATACTGAAGTTCGAGCGTGTCATTAAGTAAACACTCGAAACGGAAAAAAGTCGAGTGCTTGCCTCCAATTATGCATTCAGTCAACCCCGCCTTACTACGAATGGGTTCTAATTGCATGACGCATCGCCAGAAAATGAAAGTGAACCATGTATTTTGATTTGTTGAACTTTGTTCTTCATTCACAATATCGTATTGCATGAACAGCCTTTAAGGTCCGCAGTTTTTTCCAGTATATAATGAACTGTTTTTCCAGCTATTTTCAACATTCGTTTTTCAAATGGACATGGTTCTCTATAAAATGTTATTTATCTCAGACACATGATTAATGAACTATTTGATTGTAATTCCAAAACGGTACTATCGATTAACCTTGGCATAGATAGCAGACTAGATTAGTAGTAATTTCTGTTCAGCAATTCTGAGGTGTTAGATATAAGTATTTATTGAAGACTAGTAATGCAATACAATGCAGTGAAGTATAGCAGCATAAATAGTATCAACAGTTGTGGTGGCTTACGTTTCGGCGAGGTTCGCCATCTTCAGAGCCTAGAAAGGGTGCCAAATTGATTCGCAAATCAGTCAGTCAAGAGCCTCCAAAACCTCTGCAGAGAAACGTAAAACGAATTTTGAATCGCATAGCAAAGACTTCATTCAAAAAACACTTAACGCTAGAGTGTTTTAGATCTTCTACTTATTCAATGAAGACCTGCCACTTTGAGTTAGTGCGTAAGTGAGAATGTGCCTCGGTCAGGTCGGGAAGATTAGCCTGTGGTATGGTGCGAGTGTCACGCGTTATTACGAGCCATTAGTCTTTGCGGTTCATTTTTGCTCCTTTGCTATGCACCAAAAGCCTTCCAAAGTTTTACGCGCGGATGTTTCCAATTTTTGTGCAGAGGACGTGAATTCAGCGTCAAAATGTGCCCCTTTATGCTTTTGCTCCTTATGCGCGCCTAGCGGAGTTTTTGAGTCGGAGCTACGTTCCCCAACTAACTGCTCTTTTACACGAATGCAGAGGGTTCTATCCGTTTAGCCATGTATTTCCCCGATGCTTTCAAGAGATTAGGTAAATGACCAGATCTCATGCAATCTCCGTCTGTGGCGTTTGGACAGACTTTGCGGTTTTCGCTTTGCAGAGGCTGCCATAGAGACGGTTGCGAACTAATTGACGCTTTATTGTATTTGGTGGTATCTGGACTTCTGCTATCGAGTCATCGAAACGTGCTCCTTCCAACGCAGCGTTTGATAGCTGCACCTACTTCGCTAGAAAATTAATGGCGTGATGAATGGAACTTATCCTGGCCAGACCTTCCGTTTTCGTGGCGCCGAAGTTCCTTTGATACCCACGACAACTGCCTCTGCTTGCTCGTGGCTCCATTGTCTGAGAAAAAGACTATATTAGCTCAACGAATTGTTTGAGGAGTAATGACGAGTACCTAACATACTGAAAGGATCAATTATTGTGTATGTTAGGAAGACTGAAACAAAAGGGATCAACTGAAAAACATTTTCAATCAAAAATGATTTGCAGCAAGATGTGGGATGATAAAAGTGAGGGTGATTTTTGATCAGTTGAATTACACGTAAAAAAGAGCAGTAATATCAAGTCTGTGGGATGGAACTAAGCAAACAACAAAACTAGTGGCGGTGCACTGTACTCAGAAAGTGTTTGTGTCTTACAGCAATGCATTGCGAATCTTGTCGAAAACAAGATAAAATTTTCTTCTCTCAGACAAACGAACTCATTACCGCAAATTAAAGCATAGCACCAGACCGTTAAAAGACTCGTCAATCATTCATCTCCACATCTCACGTCGTAGAGTGATTGATGCATGCGAGGCCAATGCAGTGCGTTTTGTGAGAGCCTTGAATGCAACTGGATATCAATTAGAGGATCCGCATGAACAAAAATCTGGTTTGTCTTAAGTACGAGGTCCAACGTCCTTTCGCTGTACCTTCAAACTGTTTTCTGCGTCTTATAATAGGACGAAAGAGTGATATTTACATTGAGCCATCCCACCCTTTATGGCTTACATCCTTGCAAAGCGCACAGAGTCATCAGGTGTGACGTAGTAGTTACCGGCAAGTGAAAAGATGAGCATTACTGCAGCGAAAATGCGGTTGGCGCACCTAAAACAAATTGGTTTATTTTGTGTAAGAGAGACAATCAAGGGAACATAGTGAGACTAATCGCGATGCACCTAACCCTAGTTCAGACAGATATGTTATAATATCTGGAACAAAAAAACTACAGAAACTTGAGCCCAGGACTGTATTTCGTGGAGCCCATGATGACCTGCTCTCTCACTATCAAACACCTATTTTACATGAACACTCCTTCAACTCTTGGGTGGCATCAAATCTTTGGAGTCGGAAATATTTCTTGCCGGTAAGTCGGTATAAGTGTTAAGAACTATTGCCCGCTCATTGTCATGACGATGGTTGCAGAGAAGAAACCATTGCTTAAAAACAAGCCGTGTTATGGTACTATCTAGACTGCTTTAATATAGGTTGACAACCCCTTGAAATAAACAGCTTTTTTAATAGGCAGGGGGGAGCGTCGGTGCATAAGCGGGTGCGAGCGGCACTGTGCAGAGAACAGAAGCAAATGCGTCTCTGTGTAGGGATTGTCATGTTGACTGCGCCTTGCGTTGACACACAGCCAGCACCTAGTTCTCCACGATGCGTGGCGGCCAACCCCCACAAGCAGATGAGTGCACCACGAGTCGTATGAGAAATTGAGAGTAAGAAAAAGGCTCCCGAATATGGACCAGTCCCCCATCAAGAAAGAAAGAGGCCACAGCTTACAAGACAAAACTGGTTATGGTTCAGGTGGTTAAAATGGTTAAAAGGGGTATCGCCTGACTCACCTGTCGTCCCGTCGATCCATCGTGAGAACTCGACACGAACATGGCGAGTACAGCCACTTCCACTTTTCTCTCTATCACGTGCAAGAGTATCTAGCACTGCCCTTTCCGACTCTGTGCGCGTTCAGTAACGCCGAGTGCGACTCCTTAACACTGCGTTACGTATAGAGCAGGTTTCGCATCACTCACGTGTAGGGGGCAGGGTTTGAAGTCGTCGAGTTGAATAGGTGAGGCACGGCCTGCGGATGTTGTTTGACCGCTTTACTACATTCTCGGACGCTCTGAAGTGTTCACACAAACGGCTTTCTTCACTCCTACATCTAGACTCTGGAGGCTAGGTGCGCTCATCATGTCTGATTTCACGTCAATGAGCAGACCTAAAATGGTGGCATTCGGAGATTTTCGTCCCGTGAATCGTGGAAAAGGCATTCAGATCCCATCAGTTACCTCATGAACACATCGTATTCCGTAGATGTAATTCGAAGGAGCCAATCTTGTCCACAGGCGTTGTCGAAAATCGGTACAAACATTCGTTCCACCTGGCTGTGATCGCTTGAGTGAGTGATTGAAGACGCGTATCACTCAGCAACAAGCGAACGATAAATTGATTGCCGACCGTCAATTTTTCACTCCCGTATCGTCCAATTTCTAATCGTTCGCACCATTGAACGTTTGAGAGCGGTGGCAAGGAATATTTTTTTGGCGAAAACTGTATCTCCTTGTCGAAGTCCTCTTTTCCCACGTCAATAATGACATTCTCGCCCGTTACGAATGGCGACAGAAGATCGTTGTTATATCAGTAGGGACGACCCTGGGTATCCAAAGGCCCTCCTGAATGTGTCACCTCCTTCTTGTTTCCACTGAAGCAAAGTTTTTCTACAAATCGCTAAAAAAATGAAACACAGTCGGCAGTTTGTGCTTTCGTGAAACTTCAGTGTGTCTTGTGTGCATCGAGTGGATGTATTCTATGGTAGCTAATGCTCCGTCGGAATCTTGCCTGTACGCCATTGACTGACCTTCGTCTAGTGTTCTGTTCAAAGTACCTGTCTTGTAGGGATGGGACACTCAGCAGTGATGATAGAGTTTATGCGAGAACACAAGATCACAAAACATGGCTGTATACAAGAAGTGATTTTGCAGATTACAACCTCGGGCGTCGCTTCAACGAATCCACTTCTTGGGTTTATTTCATCAGGGTCTCAAATATGAGCATGCTATCTTAATTCACATAATGTTGAGATATCAACCCAATGTGTACGTGACGGGTCTCATATAGAATCGGACGATCCTAGTCTCGGAAATGCCCCAAAAACGAGTAAGGCGCTCAGGTGATACCGTTTCATTTTGCAGTCAGATAGTGTGTAGAATCGTCAAAAATCACAAAACAATTCGATTTGATCACGTTTTATATGAGTTTTTATTTCACTATGTCCATTACGAGCCGGAATACATAGTGTGGATTTCGTTATTTACGCACTCCATTACCCCGAATGCTCAAGCTGTTGACAGCCTCACTCACAGTGAGGAGCATTCGTTATGAGAAAGGCACCAGTAAGTGTGTAGAGTCACCAAATAGGCGGAGAACAATTCTTTATATCAAAAGCCACTAATGGTTTTGTATGATTCTTCATCCTCTCACTACGTCCGACGTAATTGAACGGCGTAAGTGTGGTTTTCCTGTTTCTACGCTAATGTACGATTATTACAGCAAATTCTTCGAGTTCTTAGTGAAGGCCCTCATTTCTAAAGTAGGCGCCGGCGGTGTAGTAATCATCAATCAAACAACTCACTTCTAATCTTGCTGTACTAATGATTTTACACTGACTTTTTTTACACACGACACTTTGCCCTAAGGTATCGAAGACTGCAACGTTTACATTTCGTATTTCCACGACTCCTGTTACTGATGTTGAACGAATGGTTGCACGAACCTAATGAACGTTTCCTTTTGAAGATAGCAGCTACATGAAAATTATTTAGTAAAGCACCCGGAAAAATTTCGATTTCACTTGCTTAATGATTTCAATATTTTCTCAATTTCACTTCGCCCGAGGTATAGAAGGCGTAACGTATGGATTTTCGCATATTCTCACTGTCGCTCACCTTTCATGCTCAGTGAACTTTGATGCGGCAATAAAACTCTCCGTGTGAAAGGAAAGACAGTGTGTAACAAGCATCAGATGGATAAAATAATTTTGACCTGACCTTTGATTCGATAACTTAAATCTCTATGTAAGCTGTAGCAGTGAGAAGAAAATGTTATTCAACCCATCAGCATGTTTCGTTGAGCAAAGCTCTTCTTCACAATGTTTTGGCAACTCTTCGATAGAACAAAATCTCGGCAA
This sequence comes from Parelaphostrongylus tenuis, assembly GCA_019055375.1. Taxonomy (NCBI): domain Eukaryota; kingdom Metazoa; phylum Nematoda; class Chromadorea; order Rhabditida; family Metastrongylidae; genus Parelaphostrongylus; species Parelaphostrongylus tenuis. The sequence continues at coordinate 80,519 of JAHQIW010000151.1, read as the reverse complement.
ATTCGAAAGTGTTTTTGGTTTCAAAGAAATTTAACTTTTACTCGGCAGTTACTGAAATTGAGGTTGACTTCATACGAGGCGCGCGTGCTCCTTCACCGGTATGTGGATGGATATGCAACAGTGCACTAACAGTGGCGTTTAATAACCAGTCGATAGCTAAAATCTCGAAGGATTTCAATGGTTGCCCGAATTTCGAAAAAGTCTCTTTGCGAGCTATAGCAGCAACAATAAAACTGTTCTGCACATTCAAATAATTCTCCCTAGACACGGCTTTTCTATCAGGCCTTTCATACTCATTGGTAGCGCAAATCTCAAAAATTACCCGGATGTGATAATTATTGCGAAATGCTTCTTATTACCGTCCTTACAGCTAAAAGAATATTGATTTACACCGGCCGCACACCGCACGCCACATGCAAATTGCGCTGCGCGATCTACACAGCACCGAGTGTGAAACTCCACATTTTTTTAGTTGTAACGACGCATTGAAGTACGAAAGATGACGCTCAAAAGATCTGTGAGGTTGGCTTTGATCTATTTGCAGGTCTCTGATTTGTTTAGTAGACGGCTGCCTCTAAAAACGCGCAAGGGATGATAATCTGAATATAGCAATGTCAACATGCGGTGGGTGGGGTTTCGTTATGCAGTCAAGGTTGCAAAATATGGTGAGTCGACTTTTTAACGGGAGGTCAAGTGTTCTCCTGGAGAAGAGTAACACTGATGGTTGTTGCAAAAACATCACTCGTGCTGCTGTGGTGATTTTGAGGCTGTTCATCCTTGACGTCTAAACTGATTGTATATTATTGCCAAGCAGTTGCCAAAACACCAAGCCTTGGCAACAGAAAACAGAGAGCATCATAGGAGCCAGAACTTGAGATTAGTTGATGTAGCGGGTCTGTGTCACGAGCAGCCAGTAAGCTTAGCACCTGATCTTCTCTTACTGAACAAAGTGCTCACCTCCAGTGACAACCGAGTTGGGAAGTCCTGCTTGTGCAGTCGCAGCAAAAGACATTCCCTGGTGGTCACAAGTGCGCGTGGTCATGGTCGGCCAACGCATGCGTGAGGGGGTGAATCAATCATCACTTTGTAGTAGCTAGTTTACGTCCAGATGGCAAGCGAGTGACGCTACAACCGTATCCAAGTGAGTGGCTAAAGCATTTAGAACATTCTCACAACATCCCATATTTCCTTTGGCCATATCTATTTGGAACCAGTGAAAAACCCAACAAGCAATAATGAGAAAAGAAATTTTCACCACATCACATTACTGCATCAGATCGCTTCTATTTGTTTTCATAACCATTTTTAGAACCTCTTGGGCCTTTTTCCCAAGCATTTCGACGGTGTTTCAAAACAAAAAGTCGGCTACAAGGAATTAGCTGTACCACAACAAAACTATTAGTATTATAAATCACTACTAATTTTATTAATGCTCTAGAGCCACGCTGTGATTGGTTGCCCTCCAATGTGTTTAAGGATGGCTTTAGCTATGCTGAGAACATTCCACAAGATGTTTGATTTTTTTCAGAGAAATTTCTCGCTATTGATGAGTGTACGATACCATTTGCAAAATAATTACTTTCTTGAATTCAGCGAGTAATAGGCGGACAGATGTGGGCTCAAGTGAAATGATATATTTACCACTCATGACAATGGTTTTCTTATAGAAAAGAATGTTTGCTGAACAATAAAAGTAATGGTTAGATCGACTGCAGCCTTGACAAACAATTTGACTGTTCTTACTTGTTTCAGTTCTTTACTATACGTCGTGTTGTGGTGTCCTGCTGTTGACGTCGGCTTCGATCACAAATCTTTGTGGATTTTTTGGCGAGCTCTAATACATCAATATCGATAAACATGTCGCTCACATCTAAGTTTCTTACTATATTTTCAACATTGTTTGAGAAAATTGAGAGGATGTACATTATCCTTGTCAAAAAACACTGACTTGTTACACAAGGCATCATGAATTTGAACGTAGCTTTTTGTTGATTATCTGCATTAAGATCACCTATTCTGCAGCTTCGCAGATTTGTTGGCTGCGCTAGTATACTCTGAATGAGCTTATTATGATATGTTATAAACAGATTTATGCAGAATAATTCGTGAAGTGACGGACAAGCTACGAATCGAACAAATCACTTAATTCAGCATGGTATGGTCGTATTTGCACGACTTTTGACTCGGGACTCTTTGTTACCACAAACCTAAATTTCAACAAGAGTAAGTATATATTTATTTTATAAACAACAACATCAGAGCAATAACAAGGCTAGGATGATAACAGGAACATGGAACAAATCAGTGGCCATAGCGTACGCACTGCGTGCAAATGAATGACGGAGGGGACCAGAGTGTGGCACTTGGTGCGCAATGACCAAAGAGGTAGAAATAACAGGTAAACCATAGAACAGAACATATACTTCTTCTTGCCTAGCTTGAGATGAAAGATACAAATATCCTATAAAGTCGATGCGATGCACTGCAACCAAGAAAACTTACACTTGTAGTGGGTTTCGCAGCGCGCGCAAGGTGAGATTAGTTGAGCATGGAGATGTAGAAAACATCAGTATAATTCGCTTGTGGGCACATAGTATGGGACAAAAACAGCAATAACGGTACAGTGCATGACTGAAGTAAGAGCTTAACAATCAAATTCTACAACAAGTGAAGCTATGAGGTTAGACGGTGTTAGTAATTAGGTAAGGCAAGATAAATGCTAATTGTAGTGAAGTAAATTTCTTATAAAACTGCGTGGTAACTTCGAAAACACGTAGACATTTGATTTGGCCTAATTATTACAAAAACTTTCCACACTCGTCTTAATAATCATACCGTAATATTAAAGTCACCGTATCAATAGAATATTATGTGCATTGCCTCACGATGAGGACTTGTTTCACTAGTACTCGCAAAGTGAGTGAAGCAGGACAAGTACGGCCACGTTATTTCCGGTCGGTGTCACTGACACAAACAGCACATAGGGAACTCAGAACACATTTTCTAACATTTCAACACGACGATATTTTTAATCAAAAAAAGCTTTGAAAAGTTCGTCAAGCAAGCTGTTGCTTTTTTCTATAGCGAATAACACATGGGATGTTCACCTGGATACTGCGTTGTGTTACCCAAAATAATCGTCTCCTTCGACTTTTCAAAGAATACATGTCATCTCATCTAAAACTACCAGCAATAGAAATAATATAGGCTTTGAGAACCTGGAATTTGTTGGTCGATACATTTTTAGTGTCCCCATTTCTAAACGTTCTGGAAAGCTTGAGATCACTCTGTGTAGGAAAACGTACGTGGATGATTTAGAGTCAACAAAACTAATATTCGACCACAGAATCTTCGCGGCTATTAACTCCTTAATTATCTGGAAGATCATAGTTTTACTGCGAAGATTGCTTTGAGTGTTATGTATAAAACAATTTTGTTTTAGAGAAAGAGTACAAGGGATGAAGGGTCCCAGTGTTGATCAATAAAAAGAGATGGTTTCATGCGTCCAGGCTTCATTGGGGGTAACGCTAAGTGCATGCAGATGTGGCTGAATCTGAAAGTTTGAGTGGGGAGGGCGCGCTCAAACGAATCTCGGAGTCGGCGATGTGTTTTGGCACTTGCACCATCGGACCATTATTGTCCTGCAGGTGTAACAAACAACGCTCTCTCATGTCACATAGAATTCCGGGAGTTTGGAAATATATCACCTATTTATGTACAACGCCAGGACGAATAGTTTTTTTTCAAAGATCAAATTGAGGATCCACATTTCGGGTACAAACGAAGACCAGTGAACCGGGTGTGTCAGAGTAACATACTCGTAGAGACACGAAAATGGCAGCTACTTTGTAATTTTTCACTGTTGACTCACAAAACGTCGACCTTCAACGTGACTTGCTCGACTATCACAAAAAGGTAGACCAGATCGTACGTTGGTCTTTCTAGCGGACCAAAGAAACGCATCATCCTTATTAGGCATAACTATTCAGGATTAGAAGAAAGGGCACATACGATAGGAGCGAAATGTTTTGGATAGAAATCGGTACAACTGTCCTTCTTCAAAGATTTGAGTGATGCGTTAATTATGTCTTGCAGAACGAGTTGTGAAAATATTCTGCAGAATATAAGACCGATCGACAAACTGTATTAAAAGGGGGAGAAAAAATTGGCAGGCAACCGTACCTTTTGTACATTCATGTTCCGTGAAAACTAAAGCCATAAAACTTCGTCTTGTAAGCATTCAAAATGCAGTCCACAGCTAACATTAGAAAGCACTCATCATTAGCAAATAGAGCAACCTAGTACAAATGAGTCCACTTATCGAACTATATGTGCTATTCGTCGAAATTCCGACATTTTGTAAGTCTTGCTTTCTTAAAAAGACATCTACCTTTCATTAAGATGATGAATTGATAATGAGTGAAATTAAGAAAAGATTTGCAGCCAATATTTGTCTCCTAAAAAACTTCGTGACGACTGGAAACCAGTCTTGGATATGAAATGGATCTCAAGAGGATCCGGATGGCGAAAAGAAGGGCTTAGATTTTAGTTCTAGATGAATTCATGGCTAAGTTTTTTCAAAGACGTACTCCGTATGTCATTTGTTTTCACACGACAATATGTATCGTGATTGTAGGTTTTCTGGTATAAAAATTATGGAGGCAAGATATTCATTGACGACACTTTTTTTTAGGACGGGTCTATGACACAGTAAAAAAATAAATATCAAAGCTCTCGGCGTTGATTGAGAGTGCGCCATACATTCGTCTTCGATTTTTGAACTTCGTTTGAGGTGATTGAATGCATATCTGGACTTTACAATAACTTGCGGTGGCCTCCGCTGAACAGAGTCAGTGCTGCTCATCCTCCCAGACAAGTCTGAGACCAGTCTGATACCAATTTATCGACCCCGGAAGAATGGATATCTTGCTGAGCCATGAGCGTGAGATCGAACCATTGACCTCGTGTACGATGCAGAGCACGTCTAACCACTAAGCCACATTGCGCTCATAGATATTACAGTATGCTTGACAAATGTATCGAACGCACGGAGTTTCTTCTCAAGCGAGTGCTCATCGAACTTAAAACTTTAGATAAAACATGAAATCGCTTGCCAAGGACGAAGAGCAACGTCGCCGAAACGATGGATCAAATGCGAGGCTCATAGATAATGTGATGAGTCTCGGAGGCAAGTATAAATGAATTTGCCGATCACCTATGGCTAGGTTTTTCTGTTTGTTCCGGATGCAATCCCAACCAGCGACCCCGTGCCTTGTAAGGCAGCTCTAACTACTGCGCTCCTCATGTATTTGCATCATTTGTACACCAAAATCGATTATTGTAATTGACTGAATGACCACTTTAATTATACGTGGCAACAACAATATAAATCGTCAAATCTTTTCTACAATATTTTGTATTATTTAGTGATTAATACATATAATTATATGGAACCTACCACTACCTAAAGTATTCAGCCTAGCAATCTGTTCAATGTCATCACGAGTGATGTTGTAGTTATCGGCAAGTAGGATGACAGGCATTCTTGTGGCGAAAGGACCGACACCTCTGAAAAAAAGTGATTTTGTGTTGCTAAAAGAATAAATTAGCAATGAAAACACAGTCACAGATGCTCTAATGAGACAGATAATGGTAGCTTTCAAACAAAAACTATCAAGGGTGAAAAGGTATTTGCTGAAGCAATCGGAATTCAGCCTTATTACATTATAATGCGCAAGCAACTTTTATGCCATCAAAGTTAGCAGTTCTCAACAAATCAGGCAAATTAAAAAATAATCGGGAAAAGATTTGAGTTCTTCATTTTATGATTATTATGTACTTTTTTGATGCTATTTTTCAGCAGCCTTGCTTTAGTATAACTAACAGAGGGTAAGTGGTGGAAGCTATTCGATTGGCATTTTACAATGGTCGGTAGATCGTTTACAGAAGACATTAAACTTCAATAGATGACTGCATTTGTAAGCACCGAACGTGAACGATTTGGAAACAAAGCGAAACGAGGTTTTCACATTATCCATTACTTCCACGGCAATTTATAGTGGCTGATATTCATGTCTCAATGAAAAAAGAAGACGTTCTAAATGAATTAAACGATGTTGGCGAGAAGATTTTCACGTGAATATTGTCTGCTGTGTTCGCTTTGCATGACGGTCGTTTACAGAAATGATAAGACAAAAACATTCCGATCGAGTAAGAAATCGTTCTCTTGAGACTCGTATCAAACAAAATCTACAATTAAAATTAATACTGTAATCGTCAATCCTTCGGCAACGGAGCCCTTCTCGTTTCACGCTTTATATAGCCTGAGATTACAAGTGCCTATGATAGTTAATATTAAACTCTGTTGTTATCTTCAAGTGCGGTGCATAGTAGCTATAGCGCTCTTGAATGATTTTTATAAATTCAATCCACAGTGAAATTATGATTTATCCAGTACAAACTTCAGAATCAGAATTATGGAATTTTTCAACAGTCTTGAGACGGTATTTCATGAGAGCACTTATCGAAGTTGAACAAGTTTGGAGCACTCAGCGTCGGGCAATTTTCAAGCTTGCTTTATACAGTGGACTTCATCAGTTATCATTTGAGGTGACTGAAGGCCATCTGGCCCTTACAGTAATAACACACGATGGTCTACCAATGTGTCAAGTCAATACGCTATCCTCTTAGAGGAATATGACATCGACTCGTTAGCCTCGGAGAATTGGGCTTGCTAAGTACTGGACGCACGATCGAACCATTTACCATGTGAATCGTTGAGAGCCTCTATCCACTGGAACTCACCCACCGAGAGACTCAATAACCACCATTATTTCTCTCATCTACGAAGTATATAAATTACTATTGCTGACTTTTGATTAGGTTTCGAAAAGGTGTAATCCAAGGAAACAAAGAAACTTTTGTAAACCTGTGCTGGCGTTGTCATCATCCATTTTTGAAGTCACCTTTGGGCTCATTTAATGTTCAGAGTATAGGGATATCCATTCATGTAGTTCTATTCACATAATCCAGTGCGGTTTTTATGGCGCTCTCGTGCTAACGCTAAAGTAAAAATAAGCTCTTCGAAATCACACTCATTGTTCCAGTTTTTGTTTTAATCTCTTCGGGGAGAAATCAGAAAATGAATCGAGAAAACCTACTAAGACGTTGCGCCTATTCTCAGTACGATTTTTTTGATAAAGGAAAGTTTTCCTGTCATTCCACGTGAACAGTACAAGGGTGGCCTCACCTCTTACAAACAGGAACGATATGTACTTTCGAACACATTATCATTCACATCTGCATTCGCAATAAATTTTACGCCATCCATCATCACATTTATTGTGTGAATCACAGTACTTCTAATATCAGATTCATTTTCTCGCATGTATCATCCCAAAGGCCTCGTAACACTTCTCGTGTTGCTGTGACTTTTGCTCAAAGATTTCATCTCCTTCGTGAATATTGTAGAACGCAGCTCGTGACGATTCCCCTTGCAATGGGAGGTTGAACGTAGCTGAGTTAGAGCGTTTTCACGTGGTTAATGAAGTCTGCTGCATTACGACGTTAAACCAAAGCCAGCTTCTTCATGGCCTGTGACACCGACCACTCTGTCAGTGCTCTTTGCTTTTTCTCTTCATTTCTATAATGGACTGTTTTGCACAGAGACCTGCAAATTGTGTGGATAAGGCGTAAAGTTACCCTGAGTAGCTTCTAGACTCAGAAAGAAACGAAGTGGCTAAAGGTCAACTAAAGAGATTCAAAATAGGCAGCATGTACTCATTCTGAATGAAGAGATCCCGTGAAATTCAATGGCTTCAAATGTTAATATTTCGAATCCATGAGATGAAGTGGTTAGAGGCGTTGCAAGACACATAGCGTCATTGGCTTGATTTTGAATTTCCGCCCACCAAGCCTTCTATCTCATCGTGATAGACAAATTAGTACCACCAGACTTGCCTGGGGAGAGGCGTACTCGATGATACTAGACCACCGCGAGAGACTGTAGAGTCGGGTATGCTTTCAGTGACGTCCAATGACGCTTAATGAAATCTAGTGTCTGATAATTATTCCTGGTCCATGCATGCGGCAAGTTATGGGAACTAACACAGCCTTATACACGTGTTTCGGCCTTGGGCAGGCTCGGCTGTTGAACAGTGCCTTTCTTCTTAGACATTCCCTCTTGGGAAATCCAATTCCAAAGCGCACACGTACTATTCACGCGTGCCATTATTGTGAAAGAAGCCACTAGATGGACAATGCTGCACATTCGATTGCTTTCGGCTAGTATTTATGAATTATGATACCTTTCATTTTGAGTGTTTCTCTCGAAATCACGCTCACCATCAAACGAAAGTTGTGGTATTTCATAAATAGTAGCCAATAGCAATCTAGTATACATCAATGCCCATTTAGTGATACTTCCACTTAATGGAACGTGTAAACAGCACGTTTGTGCCTTATCTATGTATGGGTCTGGACTCTCCCACGAGGATTGGCCAAGACGAAAGGCATTGCTCGACTGACGAGGCTTCCAAGGCCGAAACACGTCCATCAGGCTGTATAAGTGCTCATTACAGACCAGGAGCATGGCTAAAAAAATTGTAATCAGAAATATTGCACTTCGAGATTGGTATTAAGAAAACCCTCGAAACAAAAAAGTCGAGTGCATGGCGCCATCTAAGAATTCACTCACCTCCGCCTTACTACGAATGGACTTAAGACGTTCAATGCATCACTAGAAAATAGCGAATCATGTATTTTCATTTGTTGAACTTTGTTCTTTATTCACAAGATCGTATCGCGGGAACAGCCCTTAAGATCTGCAGTTTTTCCAAGTTATAATAAATCGTTTTTCCAGCTATTTTCGACATTTTTTTTTCAAATGGAAGGGTTCTCTACAAATGTTATCTATCTCAAACACATGATCAGTGAACTATTCGAATGTAATTCCTAAGACGGACTATCAATTAACCTCGGCATAGTTGCAAAAGATTAGTAGTATTTCTGTTCAGCAATTCCGAGGTGTTAATATAGTATTTTTTGAATACTAGTAATGCAATGCAATACAGTGAAGTATAGCAGCACAAATAGTACAACAGTCGTGGTGGGTCACGTTTCGGCGGAGTTCGCCATGTTCAGAGTCTAGAAAGGTGCCAAACTGTTATGCAAATCATTCAGTCAAGAACCTCCATAACATCAACAGAAAACGTAAGAAACGAATTTCTGGATCGCATAGTAAAGATTCATTTTATGAACACTTTCACCACTTAGATGTTTTAAATTTCTCAATTAATCATTGAAGACCTGCCACTTGGAGTCAGTACGTAAGTGAGAAGGTGCCTGGCTTAGATCGGGAAGATTAGCCTCTGGTATGGTGCGAGGTCACGCTTTGTAACGAGGCACTCCTCTTTGCGGTCATTTTTGCTCCTTTACTATGTACCAAAAGGCTTCCAAAGTTTTACGCGCGGATGTTTTCAAAATTTGTGTAAGGACCGTGAATTCAGCGTCAAATTCTGCTCCTCTATGCCTTCGCTCCTTATGCGCGCCTAGCGGAGTTTTTGGGTCGGAGTCTCGTTTTCCAGCTGAGCGCTCTTTTACCCGAATGCAGAGTGGTCTACCCGTTTAGCCAATGTACTCATCCCCGCACGTGTCTCAAGAGATTACGCAAATTGTACTAGATCTACTATAATCTTCGCCTCTGGCTTTCGGGGAAACTTTGCGCTCTTTCGTTTTGCAGAGGCTTTCATGCAGACGGTTGAGAAATAATTGACGCTTTAGTGTGTTTGGTGGTATCTGGACTATTGCTACCGAGTCATCGCAACATGCTCTTTTCTAAGCAGCGTTTGAAAGCTGCACTATCTTCGCCAAAAATAAATGGCGTGATGAATGGAACTTCATTCTCACCAGACCTTCCGTTTGGGCGGCGTCCAAGTTCCTCTATACCCACGACAACTGCCTGTGCTTGCTCGTGGCTCCACTGTCTAAGAAAAAACCATATTAGTTAAACGAATTGTTTGAAAAGTAAAGACGAGTACTTAACATCCCGAAGGAGCAGTCATTGTGTTGTTAAGGAGAGCTGAAAGAAAAGGGATCAAGTAAAAAACAGTTTTAATCAAAAGATGAATTGCAACAAGATGTGGGTGATAAGAGTAATAATGATTTTTTTCGAGTTTCCTTTGTAGATCGCCTGAATAAGACGTGAAAAAGAGCAGTAATATCAAGCTTCCCGATGAACTACGCAAACAACAAAAATAGTAGCGGCGCATTGCACTCAGGAAGTGTTCGTTCCTACAATAATGCGTTGCAAATCTTGTCGAAAATGTAATAAAATTCTCTTCTCTCAGAAAAACGAGCTTAATACTGCAAATGGAGCATAAAAGCACTAGGCTAGACCATTAAAAGGCACGTCAATCATTCATATCCACATCTCACGTCGGAGAAGTGATTGAATGCATACGAAGCCAATACAATAAGTTACGAGAGCCTCGAAAGCAACACGATAACAATTAGAGGATCCTTATGAACAACAAGCCTGGTTTGTCTCAAGTACGAAGTCTAACTAGCGGCCCTTGATATTACCTTCAACTGTTTTCTGCGTATTTATATACGGAAAGGCGATATTAATATTGAGCCATCCACTATTTATAGCTTACAGTCTGGCAAAACGTACAAAGTCATCAGGCGTAACGTATTAGTTACCGGCAAGTGAAGAGATGAAGAGATGGGCACTATTGCGGTGAAAATGTTGGCACCTAAAAAAGAGGCTATTTATTATACGAGAGACAATCTAGCAAGAAGGAATTAATCACAATGTTCTAATCAGACAGAAATTGATAATATCTAGACAAAAACTACAAGAACTTGGAGGAGTGTATTTGTGGAGCAATTGATATCCTACCCTTTTACTGTCAGCAATTATTTACGTTAAACTCCTCAACTTCTAGTGGGTCAACCTTCAAGAGGAAGTTTTTCTTGCCAGTACAGAAATATTTCAAGAATTTGTGCTTATAATGACGATGGTCGCATTAACAACCTGCTAAAAAAGCCGCTGTTGTTGCACTGCTAGACTGCTTTGATATATGTTTAACCCCTTGAGGATCAGTGTTAATAAGCAGGAGACGTGGTGCCATAGCTGGAACGACACTTCCAGGAGAGCCAAATTCGTCTCTGTGTATGGATGTCATGTTGCGTTCCCACGAGCACTCGATCTCACGATACGTGACGCCACCCCTACTAGCTGAGTGAGATCGTGGGAAAATTGGAAGTGAGAAGAAAGGCTCTTTGAATTTAGACAACCGCTCCTGGGAAGAAAGAAGCTACAACCTAAAGGAAAATGGCAAGGTTATCACCTAAATCACCTGTCGTCCAGATGATCGCCGAGTGACTCAAGCGAACACCAGCAGCACGTCCACTTTTCTCTACCGCGTGCTAGAGTAGCCCAGTGGGTAGTCTCCTCACTCTAGTGTTTTGCTGACACCATATCTTTCTTCTAGTCTTTTCGTGAAACAAATCGGACGATAAGGTTAGTGGTCTTTCTGTGGATATTTGATATCTCGACGAATTCAGTCGGTAACAGCTCTCTAAATCGGTTTTCGTAAACACCCGCCCACTTAAGTTTCGATATCTGGCGCGTAGAACGGTGTCTTTGATCCTCAATCGTTGAAGTAGCTCGGAACTTTGGGTCCTTTCTCTCATTTAAGAGTTTCGGGATACTCCTAGCATTGACCTTTCGACTCGTGCAGTGACGCCAAGTGACCTTTCGTCCTGCTTGCGTATAGACCAGGTTTCTGCTGCATACGTTACGCAGGTATAATCTTTGAGTCGAAAAGGTGGTCACGGAATTGGATGTTCTTTGCCCTCCTCACTACATTCTCGATGCTCTTAAGCTTCCCCAAGCCGCTTCTTTCCTTTTGCCAAGCTCTGGAGCTAGGTCGTTCATCACGTTGATTCAAGGTCATAGAAAGTCTTAACTCTAACATTCGCACATGTTCGTTTCGTTCAGCATGAATTCATCCGTTCCTTTTAACATCGTTTTCGTTAGATTTAGTTGAAAACCAAATTTTTCCACAGGCGCTGTCGAAATCGATCAGCATTCGTTCCGCTTGGCTGATGGTAGATGTTATAAGGACTAAATCATCATCGAAGCGAAGATGGTTTCACTGTGAACTGCCAATTTTCACTCCCATAACGTCCCATTCTACTATTCGCATTACTTTTTGGAGGGTGATAGTGAATTATTTGGGAAAATTATATCACCTTGTCGAGCTCCTCTTCCTACGTCGAAGGTAATATTGTTGTACAATGGCGAAATTTTGGTCGTGAAATCTTTATATAGCTCAAGAAAGATCGTTATATATCGAGTAGGGACGCTCTGGTCATCCAAAGCTTCTATACCCTCCTCTGTTTCCTCATTCAACGGCTTTCTTCAGATCGCTAAAATTGAAACAGTGTGGCAGTTCGTACTTGCCTGAACTTCAGTGAGTCTTGTGATCTAGTGAATGTAGTCTATGATACAGAATGCATTTCGAAACCCTGCTTGTTCGTATGAGTGACCTTCGTCTATTGTTCTGTTAATCCTGTTTAGATGACTCAAGGATGACAGTGTCATGTGAAAACAATCACGAAATAAGGCTTGTTTGCAAGGAGTGATTTTGCAGATTACAACTAAGCGTCACCTCAACGAACTCACTCCTGGATTTTTTCGTCAATTCAGTTATGTGCATGATATTTGATTTCATTATGCCCGAGATGTCAAAGTTGTATGTGAGGTCTCATAATTCGATGATCAGTTGAGAATGCTCAATGAACGACCAAGGGTTAGCGAAAGCTTCATTTTGAAGAAGACAATGTGTAGAATTACCAAATAACGGAATAATTCCGATCCGACCAGTAACTTTATATGACTTCTTATTTCACTATGTCCAATGAGCCGTAATGCGAAGTGTGATTTTGGTATTTACGTACTCCTTTACGAATGCACAAGGAACTTTGAAGCGTCAGTGAGCGCTTCATTATGAGAAAGACAATCTGTAAAATCACCAATTAGCGGAAGAATCTTTATCAGAGTCACTGATGGTTTTGCATGATTTTTTATTTCACTACTTCTGACGTATTGAAGCTGTAAGTGCAGTTTTTCCATTTCTACGCTCCTTTACGAATATTTAGTGAATTCTCAAGTCTCAGTGAAGTCTTCATTTTGAAGAAATCGGAGCATAGAATCATTGAATGAAGAAGCAATTTTGATCTTGCTTACTAATGACTTTATACGATGTTTTACACTTTGCCTAAAGTATCTAAGCTGTAAGTGTGGTTTTTCTATTTCTACGCTCCTTGACGAACTGTGAAGACCTAGTGAACGCCTTTTGAAGAAGCAATGCATAGAATTATTAAGTAACAAAATGTTTCCAATCTCACTTACTAGTGAACTCATATCATCTCAATCTCGTTCTGTCCAAGGTGTGTAGTTCGTAGTTTTGAATTTCGCATTTCCACGGCCGGTCACGCATGCCCCGTGAACTCTAGGCATGAATAAACAGTTCATTTGAAAGAAGGCAGTGTGCAAAAGCGTCAGATGGTAAAATAATTTTGGTCTGACCTTTGACTCGATGACTTAAATCTCAAAAATCTGAAATGTGTATTTTATTTTTGAAGCTCTTTATGTTAGCTGTAGCAGTGAAAAGAAAATATTATAAAACACCAAAGCATGTTTCGATGACCAAAGTACCTCTTCAAAAAGTTCGACAACTCTTCAATAGAAGAAATCTCGGTAAATTTAAGAGCGTTTTTGGTTTTTGAAGAAAATTATTTAATGCTTCGTAACATTGAAATTATACTGATTTCACTTGAGGCGCGTGTGTTTTTCACCGGTATGTGGATAAATAATGCAACAGTGGCATTGAGCCGTGGCTGTTCAATATTCAGTCGGTAGCTAAAATCTTGGGATTTCAAGGTAGTGCCTGAATTTTGAAAAAGCCTCGATGCGAGCTAGGCAGCAAGAATAAAACTGCTCTGCACATTCAAATTATTCTCCCTAAACACGGTTTTTCTTTCAGGCTTCCACACGTATTCGGTAGCTTAAAACTTAACGATAAAAAATATAGAGTTATACACTGGGAGCACACCGCACGCCACATGCAAATTGCGCTGCGCGATCTACAAGTGGCGAGTGGGAAACTCAACAATTTTTTTTAGCTGTAACGACGAATTGAAGTATAAAGATGACGATCAAAGAGGTCTGTGAGGTTGACTTTAATCGATTTGCAGTATCTGAATTTTTTTTAGTGGCCGCTGCCTCAAGACGCGCAAGGAAAATAATCTGATATAGCAATGTCAGCATGCGGTGGGTGTTTACCGTAATCCAGTCTAGTTTGCAAAATATGGTGGGTTGACTTTCTGATAGGAGGTCAAGTGTTCGCCTTGAGAAGAGTGACACTGAGTTGTTGCGGAAACATCTCTCGCACTGTTGTGGTGATTCTGAGGCTGCTCATCGTTGCGCCAAAACTGATCGTTTATTTTGCCAAGCAGTTTGCCAAAACAGCAGACCTTTGCAACAGAAAACAGAGAGCATAATCATAGGAACACGGAACATGAACTTAGATGTTTTGGCGGGTCTGCGCCATTAAGCGTGGCACTTTATCTTCTCACAGTAAAACCAAGCTCATCTCCAGTGACAACCGACTTGGGAAAGTCCTGCCTGTGCAGTCGCAAGAAAAGACATTCCGTGATGGTCACACGTGAAGCGTGGTCTTGGTCGGCCAGTGCATGCCTGAGGGGTGAATCAAATCATCAGCATGTAGTAGCTCATTTCGCCTGGATGGCAAGCGATGATGCTACGACCGTATCCAAGTGAGTGGCTAAAGTAACTAGAACATTCATCAACATCTCATATTTCGCTTTGGCCACAACTCGATCTGGACCAGTGAAAACTCCAGCAAACAACAGTGGGAAAGAAATTTTCGGACAACACATCGCATTACTGCATCAGATCGCTTCGATTTGTTTTCAAAGCCATTTTTAGACCACCTGGGCCATTTCCCTAAGCATTTCCACTGTGTTTCAAAATAGAAAGGCGACTGCAAGAAATTACCTTAGGCATTAAAACTATTACTATTTTAAATCACCACTAATTTTAATGCATCAGAGCCAAGCTGTGATTGGTTGCCTGCCAATGTGTTAAGATAGCTTTGGCTATACTGAGGGCATTCCCCAATTGTTGACTTTTTCCAAAGAAATCTTCCGTTAGTGATGAATGTACGATACCACTTGCAAATTGATTACCTTCTCGAGTTGAAAGAGAAATGGGCGACAGACGTGGTGCAAGTGAATTGATGTATTTATTACTCACGACAATGGTTTTCTTATAATGAAGAATGTTGGTGAACAATAAGTAATGGTTGGATCGACTGCAGCCTTGACAAACAAATTAAGTGTCTTTTCTCACTTGTTTCCAACTCTTTACTATACTCGCGTTGTGGTGTTTTGCTGATGACGTCGGATTTGATCAAAAATCTTTGTGGTTTTTTGGAGATTAAATTTCGATTAATGTGCCGCTCACTCTAAGCTCTTACTATGTTTTCAGCATTCCTTGAGAGACTGACAGGATGTAAATTATGCTTGTCAAAAAACACTGACAAGTATACAAGGTATCATGAATGTGAACGTATTTTTTGTAGATCACCCGCTTCAGAAACGCTTATTCTGCAGGTTCGCAGATCTGCTGGCTTCGCTAGTGTACTCGATGAGATATTTAAAATATGTTACATCAGATTTATGGGGAATAATTCGTGAAATGACGACAAGTTGCGAATCCGAATAATCAATTAGCTCAGCATGGTATGCTCGCATATGTACGACTTTTGACTCGGATTCTTTGTTACCACGAAGCTAGAATTAAACATGAATGAATAGAAATTTTATCTTTAACAACAAATCAGTGCAATAACAACGGTATGATGATAACAAGAACGTAGAAACAAATCGGTGGCGTGTCCTACGCGCTGTGTGCGAATGAATGACTGAGAGGACCAGAGTGTGCCCACGATGAGCAAGATCGAGAAGAAGAAATAACAGGTACACCATAAAAATACGTATGGCTTTCTCGCCCTAGCTTGAGACGAAAGAATACAAATACTCTGCGAAATCGATGCGATATACGGCAACTGAGAAAACTTACGTCTGTAGTGGTTATCGTTGCACAGAAGGTGAGAATAGTTAAGCACGTAGATGTAGAAGGCATCAGTATTAACTTCGCCAGTGGGCACATAGTACAGGACAAAGGAGCAATAACGGTACAGTGCATGAATGAGGAAGAGCTTAACAATTAAATTTTACAACAAGTGAAGGCATGAGGTCAAGAAGGTGGTAGTAGTTAATGTTAGGCAACGATAAGTACTAATTGTGGTAAAGATAAATAGCTCTCAAACGGCGGGGTAATTTCGAAAAACAGTAGCCATTCGATGGACCAATTATTACGAAACTTTCCATATCGTTTTATGACCGATCCCGTATTATCAATTGCCGCATCGATAGAATATGTGTGCATTGTTACGAGGAGGACTTGTTCACTAGTAGCGCAAGCGAGGAAGAAGACGAGTACGGCGGCGGCATTTCCGTTGATGTCACTGAAACAAACAGCAACCAGTGAATTCGAAGCAGATTTTCTGATATTTGAACACAAATACTTTATTTGAAAGCTTTGATAAGGCGATATGAAAACGAGCTGTTCTTTGTTTTAGCGATTAACACTGTGCACGCGTTGCGTACTGCGATTTTGGTACTAAAATGAGAGTCTCCTTCGAATTTTGAAGAATACATTTCTACATCTAAAACTGATAGAATAGGATGATATTAAGTTTGAGAGCTTGGTTATGTTTGTTGATTTTTCAGTGTCCCATTTCTAGACGTACTTAAATCTGAGAGGACCGTGAGTAGAAATTACGTAGACGATTAGTCATAGAACTAATGCTGGACCGTAGATATTCGCGGCTACTACGTTAATCAGCTGGAAAGCAACTGCTACTAGAAACTAGCTCTAGGTATTGCGTATATATCTGAATTATAGAAAGGGAGGGGGGACAGAGGTTTAAGTGTTGATCAGTATTAGTGATGCTTCATGTGCAAGGTTTCATTGAGAAACGTTAGTGCATGCACATCTGGCCAACACAGTGACTTATAATGATCTACCTACCGATGTATCATGTAAGTGTTTCAATTGCTGTATACAAGACTAGCAACAAATGCTTGATCATGAGATTTTGGAAGCCTGTTGGGGTAGAGCATACAAACAGTTCGGAGCCGACGTGTGTTTAGCACTTCACCTCTACATGATTGTTCTACACGAGTAACAACAACATTCTCCATGTCACATTGAATTCCGTGGGTTTCAGATGATCACCCATTATGCAAAGGCGGATGAATAGTAATTTTCAAATTTTAATTTTGATTTTAGTTCGACGATCCACGTTTTTGACTCTCTAGAGAGCATGAGCAGGTGTACTAGAGTACATACTGCTTGATACGAAATTCGTCAGCTCACTTTGTATTTTTCACCTGTGACTCACAAAACGTCGACCTTCAACTGACTTCTCGACTTTCAGCTGGACGAGGTCGTAGTTAGCCTTTATTGCGACCAATGAACTAATACCTTATGGATGTTCTATTGAGGTTAGAGAAGGGGCACATAGCATAGGCGAGATGTACTGGAAAATTGGTACAAGCGCTGCTTTAAAAATCAAGTGATGTGTTAATATGCCTTCAGATGAGGATGTGAAAATTTTTCAAAGAATATAAAAACGATCAAAAAAGACAGAGAAGAGATAAAAACTGGCAGTATCCGTACCTTTCGCAGATTCATGTCGTGAACTGAGTCTAAAAAAGTTCATCTTGTAGCATTCAAATGCAGCCACAGCTAACATTAGAAGCGCTATCGCTACCAATAGAGCACTAAGTACAATTGTCTGCGCTTGTTCTTGACTCCATTGTTCTGAAAAAATCCCTATTTGAACTCGTCGAAGTGTATGTCGAGAAACTTAGAACTACAACAAATGCAATGTACTTTTGGTCAACCGTCGTAAGTGTTGCTATGAATTTCGTATGCTAGGTCATATACCCTAAATTCATAAGAGTGACGTAGTATATGTAGAGAAATAGAGTAGCCATCAACCAGCCATTGTCTATGGTTTGACCTCTCTTCTCGTTATAACCACTCATTATATATCTTGCTGGTCGAAGATTACGTACAATATTGTAAGAGTCAGCAACAACATCGTTAACACATTGGTAGGCCCCATTCTAC
This sequence comes from Parelaphostrongylus tenuis, assembly GCA_019055375.1. Taxonomy (NCBI): domain Eukaryota; kingdom Metazoa; phylum Nematoda; class Chromadorea; order Rhabditida; family Metastrongylidae; genus Parelaphostrongylus; species Parelaphostrongylus tenuis. The sequence goes on along the minus strand of JAHQIW010000151.1, from coordinate 62,224 downwards.
GGAACAGATATGTGGTCAGTCACATTGTCAATGTTACGAATGGTTGTCAGGCCTTGTACGACCTTGAACGACTAATCATAAATGAGTCCACTAATTCGAACTATATGTGCTATTCTTCTGAGAAAACATTTGGCGCCATTCTTGAAATGTGATTAATGATAGTTAATACATGTCTCGTAAAGGCTTCGCGACGACTGGAAACCAGTTTTGGCTGTAAAGTGAATCTCAAGGAGATACCGGATGGTAAAGAAGAGCCTAGCTTTTTTTAGTTCTAGAGGAGATTGCAGATTAGTTTTTTTGGGGACATACTCCGTATGTCAATTTGTTTCACACGACAATATGAATCGTAATTGTTGGTTTTTTGGCATAAAATTACGGAGGCATAAAATTCACTGATGACTCCTTTTTTTCAAGACGGGCCCATGATACAGTAAAGGATATAGCTCTCGGCGTTGAGCAATGCCTGAGGAGGCGCCATGCATTAGTCTTCAATTTTTAACTTCGTTTGAGGTGACTGAATGCATAGCTGGCCTTTATAATGACTCGCGCTGGCCTCCCACTGAACCGAGTCAGTGCTGCTTATCCTCCCAGACAAGTCTGAGACCACTCTGATACCAATTAACCGACCCCGAAGGAGTAGATGGCTTGGAAAGCATGAGCGCGAGATCGAACCATTGACCTCGTGTACGACGCAGGGCACGTCTAACCACCGCGCCATATGCGCTTCTCAATAATACCGTACACACGAAGAAATCTCTTTTTAGAGAACTTGCGCGAACAAACTTGACACTTTGGGTAAAACATGAAATTGCTTGACATTTACCAACAGCTACGTCGCCGAAGTGATGGAATACACACGAGGCCCATGCATAGTATGGTCAGTCTCAAAGGCATGTATGACTCAATTTGTCGATCGTCAATGGGTAGGCATTTCTGTTTTATCCGGATGCAACCCAACCGGCGATCCCGTGCCTCTTAAATCAGCTCTAACTACTGCGCTCCCGTACCTTTGCATCATCTGTACACCAAAATCGATTATTGTAATTGACTGAATGACCACTCTAACTAGATTTAGCAACAACAATCGTCAAGACTTTTCTGCAGCATTTTGTTTTATTTCGGTTCAATTCTTATAATCATATAGAGCCTACCACTATCTAGAGTATTCAGCCTAGCAATCTGTTCAATGTCATCACGAGTGACGTTGTAGTTATCGGCAATAAGGATGACGGGCATTTTTGTAGCGAAAGGACTGACACCTCTGAAAAAGACAAGTGATATTGTGATGCTAGAGGAATAAATTAGCAGTAGAAACATAGTCGCGTACTCTAATGAAACAGATACTCTCAGCTTCCAAACAAGAACTACGAAGGGTGAAAATCTATTTGCTGAAGCCATCAAAAATTAGCCGTATCACATTATAATGCGCAAGCAACTTTTATGCTATCAAAGTTAGCAATTCTCAACAAATCACACAAACCAAGACAAAAAGCAATCGAGAAAATTTTGAGTTCATCATTTCGTGGCTACTATGTACTTTTTCAATGGTATTCTTCAGCAGCCTGACTTTAGTATATCTAACAGAAAGTAAGTGCTCCAAAGTATTCGACTGAGCATTTTACAATGGTCGGTAGATCATTTACAGACCACAGATAAAACTTCAATAGATAACTACATTTATAGCAGCACCGAACGTGAACGATTTGGAAACAAAGCGAAACGAGGTTTTCACATTATCCATTACTTCCACGGCAATTTATAGTGGCTGATATTCATGTCCCAATGAAAAAGAAGGCGTTCTATATGAATTGAACGATGTTGGCGAAAAGATTTTCACGTGAAGATTGTCTGCTGTGTTCGCTTTGCATGATGTTCGTTTACAGAAATGAAAAGACAAAAACATTCCGATCGAGTAAGAAATCGTTCTCTTGAGACTCGTTTCAAACAAAATCTACAATTAAAATTAATACTGTAAATGTCAATGCTTTCGCAACGGAGCCCTTCTCGTTTTACGCTTTAAATAGCCTAACATTACATGTGCCTATGATAGTAGATATTGGAATCTGTTGTTATGTTTAAGTGCGGTGCATAGTAGCTATAGCGCCCTTGAATGGTTTTTATAATGGCAAATCCACAGCATGGGAGTGAAATTATGATTTGTCCAGTACAAACTTTAGATTCAGAATTATGTATTGATGCTCTACGGAGCCTTCAACAGTCTTGAGACGGTATTTTATGAGGGCACTTATCGAAGTTGAGCAAGTATAGAGCACTCAGCGTCGAGCAATCTCTAATGTTTCTTCATGCAGTGGACTTCATCATTATCATTTGAGGTAACTGAAGGCACATCTAGCCCTTACAGTAGTGATACACGTTGTCTACCGATGTGTCAAGTCAATACTGCTGTCCTCTTAAAGGAATACGATATCGACTCGTCGACCTCGGGTAGATGTGAGGCTTGCTAAGCACTGGACGCACGGTCGAATCATCTACCATGTGAGTCTTTGAGAGCCTATAACCACAGGAACTCACCACCGACACCAGTAATTACTCCATCTTCGTAGTATTAAACTACATGTGACTTTGATTAGGTTTGGAGAAGATTTATTTTGAGAAAATAAAAAAACCTTTGTTGACCTGTGCTGGAGTTGTCATCATGCATCTTTTCAGTTCTCTTACCTTTGGCTTATTGGACCTGCTCAGAGTATAGGGATATCTATTCATGTAGTACTATTCGCATAATCCAGCAAGGTCTTTATAGCGCTCCCTTGCTTACGCTGAAGTTGAAATAAGCTCTTCAAACTCACACTCATCGTTCCAGTTTTTGTTTCCATCTCTTCGCACAGAAATCAGAAAATGGATCGAGAAGACCTACTAAGACGTTACACCTTTTCTCAGTAAGGAAGATTTCCCTGTCATTCCACGTGAACAGTACAAGAGTGGCCTCACCTCTCACAAACAGGAACGATATGTACTTTCGGACACATTATCATTCACATCTGAACTCGCAATAAACTTTACGCCATCCATCATCACATTTACTGTGTGAATCACAGCACTTTTAAAATAAGATTCATTTTCTCGCATTTCATCCTTCGTGAGCTTTATAAAGATTTCACAACCAAAATATCTCCATTCTACGAACAATATCACCACTGACGTAAGAAGAGGGGATCGACAAGGCGATACATTTTCGCCAAAACTATTCACTGCCACCCTACAAAACGTCATGCCGAACATTAGAATGGGACGAAATGGGAGTGAAAATTGACGGTCGACAATTAAACCATCTTCGCTTTGCTGACGATATCGTTCTCATAACACCAGACATCAGCCAAGCGGAACGAATGTTGACCGATTTCGATAACGCCTGTGGAAAGATTGGTCTTCAACTGAATCCAACGAAAACAATGTTCATGAGGAACGGATGGGTTTCTAATGCCCCATTCACGCTCAACGGAACGACAATCTCCGAATGCTTCAGTTACGTCTATCTAGGTCGTGAAATCAACATGATAAACGACCTAGCTCCAGAGTTGAGCAGGAGGAAACGAGCGGCTCAGGAAACGTTTAAGAGCATCGAAGATGTAGTGAAGAGGACAAAGAACATCCGACTCCGTGCCCACCTTTTCGACTCGACAATTATCCCTGCCCTGACGTATGCAGCAGAAACCTGGTCGCTACGTAAGCAGGATGAAAGATCACTTGGAGTTATCGAACGCGCAGTCGAAAGGTCGATGCTAGGAGTATCCCTTATTTCGCAAATGAGAGAAAGGATCCGAAGTTCCGACTTACGTCAACGATCAAAAATCAGAGACGCCGTTCTACACGCCAGGATATCGAAAATAAGGTGGGCCGGACACGTGATGCGCTTCAACGACAACCATGGACGAGAGCCGTTACCGACTGGATTCCTCGGGACGTCAACGCAAGCCGCTCTGAAAGGAGAGCCACCGACTGGATTCTCGGACGTCGCTCTAAAGGAAGACCTGACGTTGGTCCGATTTCTTCACGAAAGCAATGGAAGAAAGATATGATGCTCAGCGAATCCCTAGAGCGAGGAGGACCCACTGGGCTACTCTTGCACGCGATAGGGAAAAATGGAAGAGTTGCTGGTACCCGCTCGAGTCACTCGACGACCAACGGGACGACAGGTGGCACAGGTGATCTTCCCAAAGGCCTCGTAACACTTCTCGTGTTGCTCTGACTTTTGCTTGAAGATTTCATCTCCTTCATTAATATTGTAGAACACAGCTCGCGACGATTCTCCTTGCAATGGGAGGTTGAACGTAGCTGAGTTAAAGCGTTCTCACGTGGTTGATGAAGTCTTTTTCACTACGAACATCAAACCAGCGCCAGCTTCATGATGGCCTGTGACACCAACCACTCTGTCAGTGCTCTTTGCTTTTTCTCTTCATTTCTATAATGGATTGTTTTGCACAGAAACCCGCAAATTGTGTGGATAAGACTTAAAGTTACACTGAGTTGATTTTGGACTTGGAAAAAGGTGAAGTGGCTGAAATGTCAACTTAAGAGATCCAAAACAGGCAGCATGTACTCTCCCAGTCTAAATGAAGAGATCCCGTAAGATTTAAAGAATTCCAATTTTATTTTTGTGAATCCTCTAGTCGAAGTGGTTAGAGGCGTTGCAGAACACATGTCGTCATCGTTATGACTTCGAATCTCAGGCCACCAAGCCTTCCGTGCCACCGTGATAGACAAACTAGTACCACTAAACTTGAGTGGGAGGATGCTTGTCACTTGATACATAAGTAGATCACCGCGAAAGACTGTAGAGGTCGGGTATGCTTTCAGTAATTTCAATGACGCTTAATGAAATAGAGTGCCTATCATGATTTCTGGACCATGCATGTGCATGTTATGGGTAACACAGTCCTATGCACGTGTTTCGGCCTTGGCTGCCTCGCCTGCTGACTAATGCCTTTATTCTTAGCCAATCCGCCTGAGAACCCAATCTTAGTGCACAGACGTACTATTCACGCGAGCCATCAAGTGAAAGAATCACTAGATGGGCAACGCTACATACTCAACTATTTATGAATTCAATATATCATAACTTTCGTTTCGAGTGTTTTCTTAAAAGCATAGCTCAAATTTCAATATGCGTTGCAATCATTATTTGAGCTACGCATGTCAGTGGTCTGTCAATGAGGGCTGACTTTTAGAGCCCGATACACGTGTTTCGATCTTGCGGTCTCGTCAGTCGGGTAGTTACCCTTTCTCGTCTTTTGCTAATATCTGTGGGAGCTCCATACCAAGAGTTAGCGACGACGAACGTTATACACTCTATGTCCAGTGAAAAACTCATCTAACACAAAGTGTTGTACACTCGATTGCTCGTGGCTAGTATATTCAATATATCATAACTTTCGTTTCAAGTATTTCTTAAGAGGTCTTAATTGAGCTGCGGCCTTAATAAAGCACTCGAAACGAAGGATGTGATTATTGATTATACTATCCACGAGCAATCAAGTGTACAACACTATGTGTTTGGTGAGTTTTTCACTGGACATAGAATGTAAAACGTTCGTCGTCGGTAACTTTTAGTGTGGGGACTGGAGCTCCCACAGAGATTAGCAAAAGACGAGAAAGGGTAACTGCCCGACTGACGAGACCGCAAGATCGAAACACGTGTATCGGGCTCTAAAAGTCAGCCCTCATTGACAGACCACTGACATGCGTGGCTCAAATAATGATTGCAAGCAGATTCATGAATTATTATATCTTTCCTATTGAGTGTTCTCTTGAGACAACGCTCACGATCAAAAGAAAGGTATAGTGTTTCTAAATAGTAACCAATAGCAATCGAGTATACAACACTGCCCATTTAGTGATACATTCCTTAATGGAACGTTTAAAGAGCACGTTTGTGCCTTGTGTATGTAAGCGTTTGAATTCCCCGATGGATGGCGAAGACGAAAGGCACTGCCAAACTGACGAGGCTTCCAAGGCCGGAAGATGTGCATTAAGCTGTATAAGTGCTCATACAGACCACCTGCATCTCTCAAAAATTAGAATGAGACATAATGATGTTTGAGAAGTAAACACTCGAAACGAAAAAAGATGAGTGCATGGCTCCAATTATGCATTCAGTCAACCCCGCCTTACTACGAATCGATTCTAATGCATGGCGCATCGCCAGAAAATGAAGTGAACCATGTATTTTGATTTGTTGAACTTTGTTCTTTATTCACAAGATCGTATTGCATGAACAGCCTTTAAGTTCTGCAGTTTCTTCCAGTATATAATGAACTGTTTTTCCAGCTATTTTCAACATTCGTTTTTTCAAGTGGGACGGTTCTCAACAAATGTTATTTATCTCAGACACATGATTAATGAACTATCTGAATGTAGTTCCCAAAACGGACTATCGATTAACCTTGGCATAGTAGCAATAGATTAGTAGCATTTCTGTTCAGCAATTCTGAGGTGTTAGATATAATATTTATTGAAGACTAGTAATGCAATACAATACAGCGAAGTATAGCAGCATAAATAGTATAACAGTTGTGGTGGCTTACGTTTTTGCGAGGTTTGCCATCTTCAAAGCCTAGAAAGGTGCCAAATTGATTCGCAAATCAGTCAGTCAAGAGCCTCCAAAACCTCAGCAGAAAACGTAAAACGAATTTTGGATCGCATAGTAAAGACTTCATTTCAAAAACACTCAACGCTTAGATGTTTTAGATCTTCTACTTATTCAATGAAGACCTGGCACTTTGAGTTAGTGCGTTAGTGAGAATGTGCCGGGCTTAGGTGGGAAGATTAGCCTGTGGTATGGTACGAGGCCACGCGTTATTACAAGGCATTAGTCTTTACGGTTCATTTTGCTTCTTTACTATGCACCAAAAGCCTTCCAAATTTTTACGCGCGGATGTTTTCAATTTTTGTCCTGGACCGTGACTTCAACGTCAAAATCTGCTCCTTTATGCTTTTGCTCCTTATGCGCGCCTAGCGCAGTTTTTGGGTCGGAGCTACGTTCTCCAATTAAGTGCTCTTTACACGATTGCAGAGGGGTCTATTGGTTTAGCCAATGTATTCATCCCGCATGCTTCGCAAGAGATTAGGTAAATTGCACCAGATCTCATGCAATCTCCGTCTGTGGCGCTTGGACTATTACTACACACGCCCAGGCTCTGAAGAAGGCGGGTCGCCGAAACGTCAGCCGAATTTCTACAACTAATTTACCAACCTCGCGCCAGCTAATCAAGATAAGTTTTCTCGAAAGAGTGATATTTACATTGAGCCATCCACTATTTATAGCTTACATCCTTGCAAAAGCGCACAGAGTCATCAGGTGTGACGTAGTAGTTACCGGCAAGTGAAAAGGTGAGCATTACTGCGGCGAAAATGTTGGCAGCTAAAAAAATAGGTTATTTAATGTAAGAGAGACAATCTAGGAACAAGGAGACAATCGCGATGCCCTACCCTAGTCAGACAGATATGGATAATATCTGAACAAAAACTACCGAAACTTGGAGGAATGTATTTGTGGAGCCATTGATAACCCGCCCTTTCATTATCAACAGCTATTTTACATTGAACTCCTCAATGGTGGGTCAAACTTGAAGCAGAAATTTTTCTTGCCAGTATAGAAATATTTAGAGAACTTTGTGTTTATAATGACGATGGTCGCAATAAATAACCTGCTAAAAAGCCGCTGTTTTTGTACTCCTAAACCGCTTTGATATATGCCTAAACCCTTGAGGATCAGCGCTAATAGGCAGGGGACGGTGCGCCATAGCTGAAGCGACACTTACAGGAGAAGCAAATGCGTCTCTGCGTAGGGTTGTTATGCTGTCTGCGGTTGCGTTCCCACGCGCACTCATTCCCACATACGTGACGCCACCTCTACAGTAGCTGAGTGAGATGGTGCGAAATCTGAGAGTGAGAAAAAAGGCGTCCTGGGTGTGCACATACAGTTAATGGGAAGAAAGAGTCTGCAACTCAAAGAAAATGACAAGGTTATGACCTGAATCGCCTGTTGCCCCGTTTGATCGTCGAGTAATTCGAGCGAAAACCAGCAGCACTTCCACTTTTCTCTATCTCGTGCAAGAGCAACCAAGTGGGTAACCTCCTCACTCCAGGGTTTCGCTTAGCACAATATCTTTCTTCTAGTCTTTCTGAAACAGATCGGGCAATCGGGTAAATGGTCTTCCTGTGGATTCCCAAAAGCAGGATACGGTATTAATGACACGAAAGACTTTACTAGATAATGATAAGAAGATTTCCCTCTTTCTGCCGTTTCCTATCATCTAGTTACAGATTATCAGATAACATATCACTCCCCAAAGCAGGATACGGTACAACTGATACGACCGAATTCGCTAGATAATGATAAGAGGAATTGCCTCTTTCCGCAGTTCGCTATTATCAAGTTGGAGTTTATCAGTTAACATCTCACTCCCCAAAGCAGGATACGGTATTAATGACACGAAAGACTTTACTAGATAATGATGAGAGGAATTCCTTCTTTCTGCAGTTCCCTATTATCTAGTTGGAGATTATCAGATAACATATCACTCCCAAGAGCAGGATACGTATTAATGTTACCACCGAAAGTACTAGGTAATGATAAGAGAAATTCCTTCTTTCTGTAGTTTCCTATCATCTAGATGGAGATTATCAGATAACATATCACTCCCCGAAGCAGGAAACGGTATTAATGATACGACCGAATTTACTAGATAATGATAAGAGGAATTGTCTCTTTCCGCAGTTCGCTATTTTCAAGTTGGAGTTTATCAGTTAATGTCTCTTTCCCCAAAGCAGGATACGGTATTAATGATACGACCGTACTTACTAGATGATGATTAGAGGAATTCCTTCTTTCTGCAGTTCAATATTATCTAGTTGGAGATTATCAGATAACATATCATTCCCAAGAGAATACGCTATTGATGATACGACCGAATTCACTAGATAATGATGAGAAGAATTCCTTCTTTCTGCACTTCCCTATCATCTAGTTGGAGTTTATCAGATAAATATTACCCCCCAAAGCAGGATACGGCATTAATGATACGACCGATTATACTAGATAGTGATAAGAGGAATTCCTTCTTTCTGCAGTTCCCTATAATCTAGATGGAGATTATCAGATAACATATCACTCCCCGAATCTGGATACGGTATTGATAAAACGACCGAATCTAATAGAAACTGATAAGAGGAATTCCTTCTTTCTGCAGTTAAATATCTAGTTGGAGATTATCAGATAACATATCACTCCCCGAAGCAGCATACGGTATTAATGATACGACCGAATTTACTAGATAATAATAAGAGGAATTCCTTCTTTCTGCAGTTCTCTAATATCTAGTTGGAGTTTTTTCATACGTGACTATTGCCGAACCGGGTAGACCACTCTGCATCCGTGTAAAAGAGCACCTAGCTGGGAAACGTAACTCCGATCCAAAAACCCAGCGAGGCACGCATTAGGAATGATAGCATAAACGGGCAGATTTCGACGTTAGATTCACAGTCCATGCACAGAAATCAAAAGCATCCGTGCGTAAAACTTTGAAGCCTTTTGGATACATAGTAATGGCCCAAAAATGAACCGCAAAGGGGAGCGCCCGTAATAACGCGTGACCTCGAACCATACATCAGGTTAATCCTCCTGGCCTGAGCCAGGCACAGTCCCACTTTAGCACAGACTCCAAGTGGCAGGTCTTCAATGATTAATTGGAAGAAATAAAACATCTGGGCGGTGAGTGTGTCTTTGTAATGAACTCATCACTATGTGATCCAAAATTCATTTTTCTACCTTTTCTGCTGAGGTTATGGGGGCTTTTGACTGAATGATCTGAGAATTAGTTTGACCTTCGCAGGCTCTGAAGATGGTGAACCTCTCCGAAATCTAAGCCAGCACAACTGTTGTACTATTGATTCTGCTATACTTCACTGCATTGTATTGCATTACTAGTATTCAGTAAATACTATATTTAACACCTCGGTATTGCTGAACAGAATTACTACTACTTGAGTGTACTAATTATTAATGTGGTATGAAAATATGTCATCTGTTACTGACTACGTGTTACTCAACCATAATTCATGAAGATTCATTGCAGTTTACTTCATTTATTCGAATAACTCGAAAAATTTCTCGAAGTGTGTCATACAAGAACGGTGACCTCTCCTGAATAAGTATAAACAAGGGCCTGGTGAAGGCGGGGTCGTGGAAACGCTAGTCATCAACTTCTGAGAGAGGAGAAGTACTAATCTCGAGCAAGTTTTAGTCAATTGTAAAATCGCTATCAATAAAACACTCATGGCTACTTGCTATGCTTGCTCGTGGCTCCATTGTCTTAGAAAAGGACTATATTTGCTAAACGAATTGTTTGAGGAGTAAAGACGAGTACTTAACATCCTGAAACCAGCATCATTGTGTTGATAAGGAGAGCTGAAAGAAAAGGGACCATGTGAAAAACGTTTTTTGTCAAAAGATGAACTGCAGCAAGATGTGGAATGATGAAAGTAATAGTGATTTTTACCAAGTTTTCTATGCAGATCACTTGAATAACACGTGAAAGAGAGCAGTAACATCAAGTTTTTGGGGTGAACTACGCAAACAATAAAAATACTGGAGGCACAGTGTATTCAGGAAGTGTTCGTTCTTACAATGATGCATTGCGAATCTTGTCGAAACAAGATAGAATTCTCTTCTCTCAGAAAAACGAACTCATTACTGCAAATGAAGAATAAGCACTAGGCCAGACCGTTTAAAGACGCGTCAGTTATTCATCTCCACATCTCACTCGGAGAGGTGATTGAATGAATACGAAGTCAATGTAATAACTTGCGAGATCCTCGAAAGCAACTGGATATCCATTAAGCACGAGGACCAATTAGCGGCCCATCACAGTAGCTTCAACTGTTTTCCTGCGTATTTATGTACAAAAAAACGATATTTATATTGAACCTTCCACTATTTACAGCTCACATTCTGGCAAAACGTACAAAGTCATCAGGTGTAACGTACCGTCAAGTGAAAAGATGCGCATTGCAGTGGCGAAAATACTGGCACCTTATAAAGTAGGTTATTTATCATAAGAGAGACAATCTAACAACAAAGAGAAGTCGCGAAGTTTTAATCAGACACATATTTTTAATATCTGGGCAAAAACTTCAAAAGCTTGGAGGAATATATTAATGCAGCAACTGATATTCAGCCATTTCACTATTAGAAATCATTTTACATTAAACTCCTATCCTCTTATTGGTGTGTTCATAATGAAATGGCCGCAATAACTAAGCAGCTAAAAAAGCGCTGTTATTGTACTGCTAGACTGTTGTGGTACATGTGCAACCCTCTGAGGACCAGCGTTGATAGGCAGGCTGCGTCGCGCCGTAGCTGGGAGCGGCGCTCGCAGGAGAACCAAATGCGTTTTCTGTGTAGTGATGTGAAGTTGGCAGTGGCTGCGTTCCCACAAGCACTCATTCTCACGATACGTGACGCACCCGTACAGTAGCTAAGTGAGATCATGAGAAAACTGAGAGTGAGAAAAAAGGCGTCCTGGGTATGGACAACCAGTTCCTAAGAAGAAATAGGCTGCAACCTAAAGAAAATGGCAAGGTTATCACTTAAATCACCTGTCGTCCACTTGATCGTCGAGTGACTCAAGCGAATAGCAGCAGCACCTCCACTTTTCCCTATCGCGTGCAGGAATAGCCCAGTGAGTGGCCTCCTCACTGTAGTGCTTCGCTGAGCACCAAACCTTTCTCTTAATCTTTCGTGAAACGGATTGGACCATAAGAAAGTGATATTCCTGTGGTCGCTAACGGCTCTCGTAAATCGGTTGTCGTAGAAGCGCATCACGTTTCGGTCTTCGACATCCTGGTGCGTAGAACGGCGTATTTGACTTTCGGTCGTTGACGTAGGTTGGAACTTCTGGTCGTTTCTCTTATTTACGAGATACAGGATACTCCTAGCATTGACCTTTCAAATGAGCGTTCAGCAACGCCAAGGGATCCTTCATCCTGTTCACGTATCGACCACGGTTTCTGCTGCATACGTTTACGCAGGGATAATCGTCGAGTCGAAAAGGTGGGCACAGAGTCTGTTTTTTGCTCTCTTCACTACATTCTCGATGCTCCTAAACGTTCCCCAAGCCGCTTCTTTCCTTCTGCTAAACTCTGAAGCTAGGTCGTTCACCATGTTGATTTCACGTCATAGATTGACTCAACTGAAGCATTCGCAGATGTTCGTTTCGTTGAGCGTGAAATCATTTTTAGTTGAAGATCAAATTTTTCCATAGACGCTGTCGAAATCGGTCAACAATCGTTCCGCTTGGCTGGTGCTTGGTCTTATGAGGACGATATCATTATCGAAGCAAAGTTGGTTTTACTGTCAACTGCCCATTTTCACTCTCATATCGTCCCATTATACTGGTCGCACGTTTTGAAGGGTGGTAGTGAATTATTTTGGAGAAATTGTATCGCCTTGTCGAACTCCTCTTCCTACGTCGATGGTAATATTGTTGTACAATGGTGATATTTTGGTCGTCAAATCTTTATATTGCTCACAAAATGTCGTTATATATCGAATAGGAAAGCCCTGGTTATCCAAAGCTTTTATACCCTTTAGTGTTTCCACTGAATCAAAGGCTTTCTTCACGATAAAAGTGAAACAGAGTGGCAGTTTGTACTTTCATGAACTTCAATGAGTCTTGTGATCGCGTGGATGTAGTCTGTGATACTAAATGCTTCTGGAACCCTGGTTGTTAGCATGGCTGACCTTCGTATAGTGTTCTGTCAATCCTGTTTAGGATGACTCGAGTCATGACAGGGTTATGCAAAAAAAATCGCAAAGCAAAGCTTGTTTGCAAGAAGTGGTTTTGCAGATTACAATCGAGCGTCACTTCAACAAATTCATATGCATGCGTGAGGGTTGAATCAAATCATCACCTTGTAGTAGCTCATTTCGTTTAGATGGCAAGCGATGATGCTACGACCGTATCCACGTGAGTGGCTAAATCAACTAGAACATTTACCAACATCCCATATTTAGAGAAAACTTATCTTGATTAGCTGACGCGAGGTTGGTAAATTAGTCGTAGGAGTTCGGCTGACGTTTCGGCGACCTGCCTTCTTCAAAGCCTGGGCGTATGTGGCATTAGTCCATCTCATATTTCGCTTTGGCCACAATTCGATTTGGAGCAATGAAAAACCCAACAGACAAAAGTGGGAAAGAAATTTTCGCACATCACATCGCATTACTGCGTCAGGCCGCTTCGTTTTGCTTTCAAAACCATTTTTTTGAATCCTGAGCTTTTTCAAAAGTATTTCGACTGTGTTTAAAATAGAAAGGCGGTTGCAAGAAATTAGCTTACCCATCAAATCAAAACTATTATTATTTATAAATCACTACTAATTTTATTAATGCGCCAAAGCAACACCGTGATTGGTTGGCTGATAATGTGTTAACGGTAGCTTTAGCTATACTGAGGACATTCCATAGATGGTTGATTCTTTTCAAAGAAATCTTTCGCTGGTAATGAATGTACTATATCATTTGCAAAATGATTACCTTTTTGAATTGGAAGAGAAGTAGGCGACAGTTGTGGGTGCAAGTGAAATGATATATTTACCACTCATGACAATGGTTTTCTTATGATATAGCATGCTGTTGAACAGTAAATCTTGATTGGATCTACAGCCTTGACAAACAGATTGAGTGTTCTTACCTGTTTCAACTCTTTATTGTCCGTCCTGTTGTGGTGTCCTGCTGTTGCCGTCGGATTCGATCACAAATCCTTGTGGTTTTTTGGAGAGCTCTAATACATTAATTCCGATAAACGTGTCGCCTACTCTAGCTTCTTACTATATTTTCAGCATTGTTTGAGAAATTGAGAGGGTGCACATTGTCCTTGTCAAAAAACACTGACGTGTACACAAGGCATCATGAATTTGAACGTAGCTTTTTGTTGATCACCTGCTTTAAGATCACCTGTTCTGCAGCTTCGTACATTTGTTGGCTTCGCTAGTATACTCTGATAAGCTTTCTAAGATATGTTGAATCGGATTTATGGAGAGTAATTGGTGAAAATGTGACAAGTTACGAAACCGAATAATCAGTTAGCTCAGCATGGTATGCTCGTATTTTACGAATTTTGACTCGGAAACTCATTGTTACCACAAAGTAGAATTGAACATGAGTAAATAGATATTTTATTTATAACAACAACATCAGCGCAATAACAAAGCAATGATGATAACAAGAAGATAAAACAAATTAGTGGTGTGTCCTACGTACCGTGAGCGAATGAGTGATGGAGAGGGCCAGAGTGTGCACACAGTGAGCAATGATGAAGAGGAAGTATAATACTTATGACATTCTCGCCCTAGCTTGAGATTAAAGGATGCAAATATCCTGTAAAATCGAGGCGATACACGGCAACCGAGAAAACTCACGGTTACAGTGAGTTTAGTAGCTCTTAAGGTGAGAATAGTTGAGCATGGAGATGTAGAAGGCATCAGTATTGACTTCGCCAGTGGGCCACATAGTGCGGGACAAAGCAGCCATAACGGTACAGTGCATGAATGGAGGAGAGCTTAACAATTAAATTCTACAAGAAGTGAAGGCATGAGGTCAAGACGGCGGTAGTAAATAGGGTAAGGCAAGGATAAATACAAATTCTAGTGGTGATAAATAGCTTATAAACTGCGTGGTAATTCAGAAAAATTGTAGTCATTCAGAGGACTAATTATTACGAAACTTTCCACTTCGTCTTATAACCAATCCCGTATTCTTAATGGCCGTATCGATGGAATATTATGTGCATTGTTTACGAAGAAGACTTGTTCACTAATATTGCAAGTGAGGAAGAAGATGAGTATGGCGACGTTATTTCCGTTGGTGTCACTGAAACAAACAGCAATTAGTAATTTGAAGCAGAATTTCTGACATTTAAACGCAGCTATTTTATTTGAAAGCTTTGATAAGGCGATATGAGAACGAGCTGTTGTTTGTTTTAGCGAATAGCAAAGTGGATGCATGGATACTATGCTTTTGATACCAAACCTATAGTCTCCTTCGAATTTCAAATAATACATTTTACGGCATCTAGAACTACCAGAATTGAACAATATCAAGTTTAAGAACTTGGCTTTGTTGGATGATTTTGCAGTCTACCGTTTCTAAAAGTTCTAAAAGCTGAGATCACCCTGCGTAGAAATTACGTAGACGACTAGAATTACAAAATTAATATACGACTACAGATCTTAGCGGCTATTAACTTCTCAATAATCCGGAAATCATCTCCACTGGAAGCTTGTCTTGAGTATTATGTATATATTTCGTTTATAGAAAGGGACAATGGAAGAAGGTCCCAGTGTTGATCAATAATGAGGGATGCTTCAGGCACCAGGCTTCGGACTATCGTTAGTGCATGCACATCTGGCCAACACAGTGACTTATAATGATCTACTAATGTATTATGCAAGTGTTTCAATGTTGCATACAATACTGGAAACAGATGCTCGATCATGAGACTTTGGAGGCCTGACGGAACAGAGCATGCAAACAGTTCGGACCCGGCGTGTATTTTCTTGCACTTCACCTCAGACCATTATTGTCGTGCATGCCTAACAAAAGCGCTCTCCATGTCACATAGAATTTCGTGGGTTTGAAATTATCATTATTATGCAAAAAGCAGACGAATAGCTTTTTTCTAAATTCAATCTGACGATCCAGCTTTTCGGGTCCGAAGAACATGAACAGGTGTGCCATAGTACACACTATGAGATAAGAAATTTGTCAGCTCATTTTGTGATTTCACCTGTGACTCACAAAACGTCGACCTTCAAGTAACTTCTTGACGATCAACGTAGACCATCGTAGTTGGTCTTTATTGCGGCCAATAAACGGATACCTTATGGATAATCTATTCAGGTTAGCTGAAGGGCACATAAGATAGACGAAATGTTTTGGTATACTTGGTACAAACGCTCCTTCAAAGATCTGAGTGATGCGTTAATATGCCTCCACAAGAGGATGTGAACATTTTTGCAGAATATAAAGACGATCGAAAAGATGTATGAAAGGGGCAAAAAAATTGGAAGTAACCGCACCTTTTGCACATTCATGTCGTGAACTAAGTCCATAAAACTTCGTCTTGTAGCATTCAAATGCAGTCACAGCTAACATCAGAAGCACTATCACTAGCAATAGAGCAATTAGTACAATTGTCTGCGCCTGTTCTTGACTCCGTTGTTCTGAAAAAATCCCTATTTGAACTCATTGAAATGTATGACGAGATACTTAGAGCTACAACAGAAACACAATGCACTTTTGTTGATGAACCGTCATAAGTGTTTCTATGAGTTTCATATACTAAGTCATAAACCATAAATTCTTAAGAATGACATGGTGAATGTAGAGAAATAGTTAGAGTGGCCGAGCAATGCGCGAATTGTCTATGGTTCGATCTCGCTTCTCGTTCAAACCAATCATTATATCCCTTGGTGGTTGACGATTCCGTACAATATTCTCAAAGTCAGCAAGATTGACTCAACACATTAGTAGTTCCCAAAGGTCACTCTACGGACAGAATATGTGTTCGATCACATTTTCAATGCTACGAATTGTTTTCAGGCTTTGTGAGAGCTCAAACGATTAACTTAAGATGAGTTCACTTATTGAGATTATATGCGCTATTTCTTCAAATCTGGCACTTTTTACATCCCTTTCTCTAAGAAAGACGTCTTTCTCCAGTAAGACGAAATGATTTCAATTACAAACTAGGAAAACATCGCCGCCATTCTTGAGTTTTGATTAATGATTTTTTACATGTCTCGTAAAGTCTTCGTGACGACTGGAAACCAGTCTCAACTAGAAAGTAGATCCAGAAGAGATGCGAATGGCGAAGAATAGAAGTCATAGCCTAGTTTTTTCCGGTGGCATTTTTGGTATGTCACTTGTATTACACGGATATGTATCGCAATTTTAGGCTTTCAAATTGAACTACGGAGGCAACAAAATTACTGATGACACCGGTTTCTTAGGATGAGTTCACAATACAGTATGCACTACAAGTGCGGCGTAATACACGAAGGAATCTTCTCTTGTGTCACCTACGCAAACGAACTTAACACTATAGATGAAACATGAAATTGCTTGGCATGTACCACTGAACTGCACTCTCATCTCCAACAGCAGCGTCGCCGAAGGGATGGTTCACATACGAGGCTCTTGAATAATGTGATCAGTCTCGAAGGCAAGTATAACCCAACTTGTCGATTGCCGATGGGTAAGAATTTCTGTTTGTTCTGATTGAAAGGCCCATCCAGCGATTTTGTGCCTACTAAGGCAGCTCTAAGTACTGCGCTCCTCGTGCCCTTGCATCATTTGTACACCAAAATGGATTATTGTAATTGGGCCGAATGACCACTTCAACAAAACGTAGCAACAACAATATAAATCACCAAACCTTTTCTGCAGTATTTTGTATTATTCTTGATTAATACTTATAATCATATGGAACCTACCGCTGTCTAAAGTATTCAGCCTAGCAATCTGTACAAGGTCATCACGAGTGACGTTATAGTTATGGGCAAGAAGGATGGCTGGCATTTTTTAGCGAAAGGACTGACACCACTGAAAAAAAAAAAGTGACACTGTGTTGCTAGAACAATGAATTAGCAATGAGAACATAGTCGCGATGCTTTAATGAAGCAGAAAATGGCTGCTTCCAAACAAAATTATCAGGGGTAAAAATGTGTTTGCTGAAGCAATCGAAAATCAGCCGTATTACATGATTACACACAAGCAACTTTTATGCTAGCAGAGTTGGCAGTTCTCAGCAAATCAGGCAATCCAAAACAAAAATAAATCGAGCAACTTTTGAGTTCGTTATGTTATGCTGATTGTGCACTTTTTCAGCGCTTTGCTTCAGCAGTTTTTCTACAGTAAGAATAACAGAGGATAACTGGTCGAAATTATTTGGCTGAGTATCTATCGATGCTCGGTTCATCTTTCATAGTTGATAGAAAAAACGTTAGCAGATGATCGCATTTCGAGCAATACCGCACGCGAACGACTTAGAGACATAGCAGAACGAGACCTTCACATTATCGTACATTATGGGTATTTATACTGGCTGGTGATTTATGTGTTAATAGAAAAAGAGACGTTCTATCTGAATTAAACGATGTTGGCGACAATATTTTCACGTGAACACTGTTTGATTTGGCCGCTCGCCTTATATGATGATCATTTATAGAAACGGGAAAGGACAAAAACATTCAGATCGAGTAAGACATCGTTCTTAAGAAAAGCTACAACGATAATTTGTACTGTCAACGTCAATGCTTTCACAAAGAAACCCTTCTCGTTCTTCGCTCACTATAACCAACAATTGCAAAAGCCTATGACAGTAAATATCAAACTCCCTTGATATCTTTAAGTGCGGCGGATAGTGGCTATAGCGTCAAAAAAAATTTCCTTGAATTATTTTTATAATGGCAAATCCACAGCATAGAAGTGAAAATATATTTTGTTCAGTACAAATTTTAGCTTCAGAATTATGTACTGATGCTCTACGGATCATTCATCATTTTTGAGAAGGTATCTGATGTGAGCACTTACGAAGTTAGGAAGGTATAGAGCTTTCAGCGTTGATTAATTTCTGGGGGATGCGGCAAGCAATCGAATTCGTCAATTATCGTTTGAGATGACTGAGTGCACATCTGGCCTTTACAGTAGTGGAGATGCGATGGTCTACTGATGTGTGTTAAATCACTGCTATCCTCTAAATATCAAACTCTCTTGATATATTAAGTGCAGCGGATAGTGGCTATAGCGTCAAAAAAACTTCCTTGATTATTTTTATAATGGCAAATCCACAGCTTAGGAGTAAAATTATATTTTGTTCAGTACAAATTTTAGCTTCAGAATTATGTACTGATGCTCTACGGATCATTCAACATTCTTGAGAAGGTATCTGATGTGAGCACTTACGAAGTTTAGAAGGTATAGAGCATTCAGCGTTGATCAATTTCTGGGAATATGATATCGTCTCGTCGACTTCGGAGAGATGCAAGGCCTTATGAGCATTAGACGCAGGATCCACCCATCGGCCATGTGTGTCGTAATTAGCTTCTAACCGCTGCAACTCACCCACTCAGAAACTCAGTAATCACCGTTGATTCTCTCATCTTCGCAGTATATGATATCGTTATAGTATATGGATTACGTTGATGGTTTTTGGCTAGGTTTAGGGAAGGTATAATCCAACAAAATAAGCAAACCTATGTTGAGCTGTGTTGGGGTTGTCATCATGCATTTTTGAAGCTCGATCAGTGGCCTTTGATTGAACTTATTCTACCTGTTCAGAGTATAGGATATATATTCATAGAATTCTATTCGTGTAATCCAGTGAGATCTTAATAACGTTCACATGGACCTGACGCTAAAGTGAAAATAATCGCTTCGAAATCACGCTCATAGTTCCTTAATTTTCGTTTTCATGTGTTGGAAGAGAAACCAAAAAATGAATCGAGAAAACCTGCCATAACTTCGCATCTTTACTTAGTACGGTTTTTTGATATAGGAAAGTTTTCCCTGTCATTCCACGTGAACAGCCCAGGTATGGTCTCACCTCCTACAAAATAGGAACGTTTTGTACTTTCGAACAGAGTATCATTAACTTTTACATCTCAATTATTTTACATCAAACAACATCACATTTATAGTGTGAATCAAAGTACTTCTAGTATCAGATTCGTTTTCTTGCATGTATCTTCCCAAACACCTCGTAACACTTCTCGTGTTACTTTGACTTTTGCTTGGGAATTTCATCTTCTTCATGAATGCCGCAGAATCAAGCTCGCGACGACTTCCCTTGCAATGGGAGGTTGGAAGTAGCTGAGTTAAAGCGTTCTCACGTTATTGCAGAAAGATGTTGCCGGAGGTGCGTGAAACTTAGCACTAGGTTGCTGATGGTTGTGACACCGACCATTCCTTCAGTGGTCTTTGCTCTTTTTTTTCATTCATGCAACAGACTGTTTTATCAAAATAGGCAGCATATACTCAATCGATCTGAGTGAAGAGATCCAGCAAAATTCAAAGAATTCTAATATTATTATTGTCAATCCGTGAGTCGAGGTAGTTAGAGGTGTCTTGCAAAACACCATGCCGTCATTGGTTTGACTTCAAATCTCAGGCCATCAAGCCTCCATCCCACCGTGGTAGACAAATTAGCACCACCAGACTTGCCTGGCGGAATACATGCCAGTTGATACGTATGTAGACCACCGCGAGAGACTGTAAGATCAGTTATGCTTTCAGTGACCTCTAATGACGATTAATGAAGTCGAGTGCGTGATAATCATTTCTGGGCAATGCATGTGGCCTCTTATGGTAACTTATACGGCCCAATACACGTGGTTTCGGCCTTATCAGCCTCGTCAATTCAGCAGTGCCTTTCGTTTTGATGAGTCCCTTTGGGGAACCCAACGCCTCACTTAGATAACACACTATTTATGGGTGCCATCATTTGATCGCAAGCATTGTCTTAGAAACACTCAAAACGAACGAGCTATACCAGTCAGGATCAATCGAGTATACAAAACTGCCCATTTTGTGAAACATTCACCTATTCTAACGTATTATTAATGCGCTTGTGTCTTCCCCGTGTAGGGGTTTGGTTCCCCCTAGGGGACTGGCTAAAAACGAAGGCACTGCTAAAGTACGAATCTGCCCAGGCCGAAGCAAGTGTATTGGGCTGTACAAGTGCCTATAACAGACCACATGCATGGCTCAAAAGAACAATTATCAGGTATGTGGAAATTGGTCCGAGTTCTTCACGAAAGGTCTCGAAGAAAGACATGATATTCAGCAAATCCCTGGAGCAAGAAGGACCCACTGGGCAACTCTTGCACGCGACAGGAAAAGCGCAAGTGTTGTTGATACTTGCTCGAATCACTCAACGATCAACGAGACGACAGATGATACAGGTAATATCAAAATTAAATTTTGGCATCTACATCATCCGTGGGCGGTCAGCTTATTTTTTTCCCCTCTGTTTTTTGATTTCGATCTAACCCCATCTCTGAATCAACTAGTAGGAAACGCGGCCGAGAATTCGACGCCGAAACCCATGTTTGCAAACGATATCATGATCACTTAAAGATTATTTTTGAGCCACACATATCACCGGTCTGTTATATGGGCTGGCTTATAGAGCCTGCTACACGTGTTTCGATCGTGCGATCTCGTCAATCGCGAAGTTATCCTTTTGTCTTTTTTGCCTGTCCTGTGTGGTTGCTCCAGTTCCCACATTAAGAGTTAGCGACAACGAACATTTTACACTCTGTTTCCAGTGAAATTATCATCAAACACAAAGTGTTGTACGATCGATTGCTCTTGGCTAGTACATTCAAGATATCATGCCTTTCGTTTCGAGTGTTTTTTAAGAACACAGCTCAAAATTCAATATGGCTGATAGTTATTATTGAGCCACGCATGTCATTTAACATTTAACAGACCACTGACATGCGTGGCTTAGAACTAATTATCAGGCATATCGAAATTTGAGCTTTTGTTAAAGAATACTCGAAACGAAAGATATGAGTACGTATATCGAAATTCAAGCGTCAGTTTAAGAAACCACTCAAAACGAAAGGTAGAATATACTGAGTTACTCTCACATGCGAATATAATAGATAGAAATGTATAACCACCGGTCGTCAACAGGAAAACAGGGTGTGCGGATGTTATTCTATGAGTAAAGACTGGCTTTGATCCCCGGCAACGGGGCTACGGAACATATTAGTCAGTGCAGGCGAACAGAGTATTTCGACTCAACTGATGGACCAGAATAATCAATCGGCTCAGTATGGAGAGTTTTGGATTCGTATGACTTGTCACTTAAGATCAAAATGGCTTCAAACATGGGCTACTGAACCTTTATATATAACAATGGGCAAACTGCCACATGGCAGCATAGTTTGAGAAACGAGAACAAATCAGTGACAGCAGTGCAGCCGAATTGTAAGTGAGTGATGGAGGTATGGAACAACTCATATAGCTAATACGGCCTTTTTCTTAGGCCACTGAACTACGAACAAGCACAGGAAGTTGCCCTGGTTGTTTATTCGATGGTGATATAGCTATAATTTTATCAGACGCTGACGACGACGCCATAAAATCTTTATTGTAATTTATTATCTTATTCATTATGAATGGAATCTTCATGCCAGAAATAGTAAGCATACATACCCAGTAATGTAGAGTGATGTGAAAAACTTTCGAGTCAGATGAGACTAGAATCCGCACCTCGCTCTATCCGGGAGCGCGTGCTCTATCCGTTACCCTACTGATCCCCATTTTGACACCATTCTTCTACGCTACAACGCATCTATCTGTCAGCCGCTAGCTGTCAACGGCCTGACCAAGGTAGTCAGTGTCGACATTGAACCCAGTCACGCTGAAAAACAATGGGTGTTAAAGATTAAGTCAATTTATTTTTTTTTAACTGCTTTAGCGGTGGTAAGATTTCATAGATACCCAGTAATAGATTATAGATGTGCTGCAACACAGAAAGAGTTGTGTGCAAAATGGGCGTCAGTAGTGTAACAGATAGAGCATGCGTTCCCGGACACAGTGAGGTGCGGGTTAAAGTCCCGCCTGACGCGAAGTTTTGCACATAACTCTACATTAGTGGGTGATCATGAAATCTTACCACCTCTTAAGCGGGTAAATAGGAATAAATTGGAGAAAGAAAAAAAAACTTATTCATTTATTGGTTTGAGCCGCCATTACAAATTCTAATTTGCGGATCTTAGTGCTTCTAGCATTCGGTTCGTTTTCCATCTTCTTCTTGAAGGATGTCGAATACATGGTGATCGAGCATGTCTCTTTGAAATCTCGAGGATAGAGCCTAGCTTTAGTGTCATATAGGGTTTTCTTGTTGACTGCCAGAGAGTGTTTAAGAAGGGGTATGGAACTCGGCTTCACATCAGCCACAACGAGCAACAATCGCTCGGCTGCGGCACTCGCCAAGCATACAATAGGAAAATGATCCTTATAGTCAGGTTAAACGCTGCTTCGGAATTCGAGCAACAACCTTTTTTTCGTCCAAAGAGTTGCAAGGGTAAAAATTTTTTTTGCATTATGGTGGAAAGCATACCTTTCTTGCATTCATTACAAGGGTACAATGCACAGAAATGCATTTGTAACAGTTCAATAGGTCGACTCCCACTAAACCTCAGCATGAGTAAAGGAATGTGAACTTTTTTACATTTGTGATCTTCTTTAAATCTTGCACGATGTGGCATATCTCTTTATCAAAACCTAATGGCTGACGTTTCGCGGACTCCGCTTTCCTCAGATTCTTATTTATGCTTCGTGCAGTGGTTAGAGGTGCTCTGCGTCTCACACGAGGTCAATGGTTTGATCGCGCTCCTGTGGTTCGCCAAGCCATTTATACCTCTGAGGTCGATAAAGTGGTACCAAACTGATCTCAGACTTATCTGGGAGGATAAGCAGCACTGACTCGGTACAGCGGGAGGTCATCGCGAGTCATTGCTAGGGCTAGATATGCATTCAATCACCTCAAACGAAGTTATGAATGAAAATGAATGCATGGCGCATTTTTAAGGGATTGTCAACGCCGAGAGCTATATTCTTTATCCTTTAGAGAAAAGGTCAACAATCTTATGTAACATAACTTGAGAAATTTTTCGAAGTGTGTCACACAAGACCGGCGACCTCTCCCATATAAGTATAAATTACGATTGATGAAGGCACGGTCGCCGAAACGTTAACCATCAAGTTTTGAGAGTGGGGATATAACAACCTCGTGCAAGTTTTAGCCATTGTAACATTCTAATATGATTATAACCAAATCATTGTCAATAAAACACCCAGGCCACTGCCTTTTCTTGTTCGTGACTCCATTGTCTAAATAAAAGACTATATTAGCTGAACGAATTGTTTAAGGAGTAATGACGAGTACTCAACGTCCTGAAAGGACCAATCATTAGGTTGTTAAGGAGAACTGGAAGAAAATGGGAGAACTGAAAAACAGTTCAAATCAAAAGATGAATTGCAGTAAGATGTGGGTTGATAAAAGTAATAGTGATTGTTTGCAAGTTTTCTTTGCAGATCACTTGAATAACACGTGAAAGAGAGCAGTAATATCAAGTCTTTGGGATGAACTACGCAAACAACAAGAATAGTAGCGGCGCACTGTACTCAGGAAGTGTTCTTTCTTACAGTAATGCGTTGCGAATCTTGTCGAAAACAGGATAGAATTCTTCTCTGTCAGGCGAACGAGCAATACTGCAAATGAAGCATAAAAGCACTAGGGCTCGACCGTTAAAAGACCCGTCAATCATTGATTCCCATATCTTGCGTCGTAGAAGTGACTGATTGCATGCGAGACTAATACAATAAGTTGTGAGAGATTTGAAATCAAGTGGATATCAATTTGAGAATCAGTATGAACAACAAGCCTGGTTTGTCTTAAGTACGAGCTCCAACTAGCGGCTTTTACAATACCTTCAACTGTTTTTTGCGCATTTATATACGAAAAAGTGATATTCACATTGAACCAATCACTATTTATAGCTTACATTATGGCAAAGACTACAAAGTCATCGGTTGTGGCTCGATAATTACCGGCAAGTGAAAAGATGGGCATTATTGCGACGAAAATCCTGACAGTTGAAAAAATAGGTTATTTATCATAAGAGAGACAATCTAGCAATAAAGAGGCAATCGCGATGTTCTAATGAGACAGATATTGGTAATATCTGGATAAAAACTACAGAAACTTTGGTGAATGCATTTGTGGAGCAACTGATAACCAGACTTTTTACGTGCTATAATTGCAATGGAAGGCATTTTATTTTTATCGGCAATTAGTCTAGATGAACTCGTCGACTCTTAATAAATCAATCTTGAGGCGGGAATTTCTCTTACCAATATAGATATATTTTGAAAATTTTGTGCCTGGAATGACGATGGTCATAATAAATAACTTGCTAAAAAGCCGCTGTCATTACACTACTAGACCTCTTTTGATATATGTTCAACCCTTTGAGGACCATCGTTGATAGGCAGGCGGCGTCGCGCCATAGCAAAAGCGACACTCGCAGGAGAGGCAAATGCGTCTTTTTGCATGAGAAATTGAGAGTGAGAAGAAAGGCGCCCTAGGCGTGGATAATCAGTTCCTAGGAAGAAAGAGGCTGCAACTTAAAGAAAATGACAAGGTTATGCGAAAACAGTTACAGAACAAGGCTTTGTCTGGGTGTTTTATTGACAATGATTTGGTTATAATCATATTAGAGTGTTACAATGGCTAAAACTTGCACGAGCTTGTTATATCCCCACTCTCAAAACTTGATAGTTAACGTTTCGGCGACCCTGCCTTCGTCAAATCGTAATCTATACTTATATGGGAGAAATCGCCGGTCTTGTGTAACACACTTCGAAAAATTTCTCAAGTTATGTCACATAAGACCGTTGACCTTATCTCTAAAGGATAAAGGATATAGCTCTCGGCGTTGACAATCCCTTAATGCATGATAACAACCCCAACACAGCTTAACGAAGGTTTGCTTATTTTGTTGGATTATACCTTCCCTAAACCTAGCCAAAAATCATCAAAGTAATTCATATACTATATCAACATTATATACTGCGAAGATGAGAGAATAACGGTGATTACTGAGTGTCTGAGAGGGTGAGTTGCAGCGGTTAGAAGCTAATTACGACACACATGGTCGATGGGTGGATCCTGCGTCTAGGCTCATAATGCCTTGCATCTCTCCGAAGTCGACGAGACGACATCATATTCGTTTTAAAGGATAGCAGTGATTTAACACACATCAGTAGACCATCGCATCTCACTATTGTAAAGGCCAGATGTGCATCCAGTCATCTCAAACGATAATTGACGAATTCGATTGCTTGCCGCATCCCCCAGAAATTGATCAACGCTGAATGCTCTATACCTTTTTAACTTTGTAAGTGCTCACATCAGAAACCTTCTCAAGAATGTTGAATGATCCGTAGAGCATCAGTACATAATTCTGAAGCTAAAATTTGTACTGAACAAGATATAATTTCACTCCTATGCTGTAGATTTGCCATTATAAAAATAATTCAAGGAAGTTTTTTTGACGCTATAGGCACTATCCGCCGCACTTAAAGATATCAAGGGAGTTTGATATTTAGTCATAGGCTTTTGCAATGGTTGGTTATAGTGAGCGAAGAACGAGAAGGGTTTCTTTGTGAAAGCATTGACGTTGACAGTACAAATTATCGTTGTAGCTTTTCTTTAGAACGATTTCTTACTCGATCAGAATGTTTTTGTCCTTTCCCGTTTCCATAAATGATCATCATATGAGGCGAGCGACCAAAGCAAACAGTGTTCACGTGAAAATATTGTCGTCAACATCGTTTAATTCAGATAGAACGTCTTCTTTTTCTATTAACTCATGAATCATCAGCCAGTATAAATACCCATAATGTAGGATAATAGGAAGGTCTCGTTCTGCTATGTCTCTAAGTCGTTCGCGTTCGGTATTGCTCGAAATGCGATCATCTGTTAACGTTTTTTCTATCAACTATGAAAGATGAACCGAGCATCGATAGATGCTCAGCCAAATAATTTCGACCACTTATTTTCTGTTACTTTTACTGTAGTTAAACTGCTGAAGCAAAGCGCTGAAAAAGTACACATTCAGCATAACATAAGGAACTCAAACATTGCTCGATCTATTTTTGTTTTGGATTGCCTGATTAGCTGAGAACTGCCAACTCTGCCAGCATAAAAGTTGCTTGTGTGTAATCATGTAATACGGCTGATTTTCGATTGCTTCAGCAAACATATTTTTACCCCTGGTAGTTTTTGTTTGGAAGCAGCCATTAACTACTTCATTAAAGCATCGCAACTATGTTCTCATTGCTAATTCATTGTTCTAGCAACACAGTATCACTTGTTTTTTTAGGTGGTGTCAGTCCTTTCGCTAAAAAATGCCCACCATCCTTCTTGCCCATAACTACAACCTCACTCGTGATGACCTTGTACAGATTGCTAGGCTGGATACCTTAGACAGTGGTAGGTTCCATATGATTGTAAGTATTAATCACGAAATAATACAAAATACTGCAGAAAAGGCATGGTGATTTATATTGTTGTTGCTACGTATAGTTGAAGTGGTCATTCGGCCCAATTACAATAATCCATTTTGGTGCACAAATGATGCAAAGGCACGAGGAGCGCAGTACTTAGAGCTGTCTTACTAGGCACAAAATCGCTGGTTGGGCCTTGCACTCAGAACAAACAAAAATGCTTACCCATCGGCAATCGACAAATTGTGTTATACTTGCCTCCGAAACTGATCACATTATGTAAGAGCCTCCTATGTATTCTATCCCTTTGGAGACGCTACTGTTGGAGACGAGACTGTCGTTCGATGCTACATGCAAGGGTATTTCATGTTTCATCCATAGTGTTAAGTTCGTTTGCGTAGGTGACACAAGAGAAGATTCCTTCGTGTATTACGCCGCACTTGTAGTGCATACTGTATTGTGAACTCATCCTAAAAAACCGGTGTCATCAGTAATTTTGTTGCCTCCGTAGTTCAATTTGAAAACCTAATATTGCGATACATATTTCCGTGTAATACAGGTGACATACCAAAAATGCCACCGGAAAATACTAGGCTATGACTTCTATTCTTCGCCATTCGCAGTCTCTTCTGGATCTACTTTCTAGTTGAGACTGGTTTCCAGTCGTCACGAAGACTTTACGAGACATGTAAAAAATCATTAATCAAAACTCAAGATTGGCGGCGATGTTTTCTTAGTTTGTAATTAGAATCATTTCGTCTTACTGGAGAAAGACGTCTTTTTAAGAAAAAGGGATGTAAAAAGTGCCCGATTCGAAGAAATAGCGCATATAATCTCAATAAGGGAACTCATCTTTGATCGATCGTATGAAGTCTCACAAATTCTGAAAACAATTCGTAGCATTGAAAATGTGATCGAACACATATTCGGTCCATAGAATGACCTTTGGGACCTACTAATGTGTTGAGTCAATCTTGCTGACTCTGAGAATATTGTACGGAATCGTCAACCACCAAGGGATATAATGACTGGTTTGAACGAGAAGCGAGATCGAACTATAGACAATTTACGCATTGCTCGGCCACTCTATTTTCTCTACATTCACCACGTCATTCTTAGGAATTTGTGGTTTATGAGTTAGCATATGAAGCTCATAGAAACACTTATGACTGTTGATCAACAAAAGTGCATTGTGGTTTCTGTTGTAGTTCTGAGTATCTCGTCATACATTTCAATGAGTTTCAAATAGGGATTTTTTCAGAACAACGGCGAGTCAAGAACAGGCCGCAGACAATTGTACTAGTTGCTCTATTGCTAGTGATAGTGCTTCTATTGTTAGCTGTGACTGCATTTGAATGCTACAAGGCGAAGTTTTATGGACTTAGTTCACGACATGAATGTGCAAAAGGTGCGGTTACTTCCAATTTTTTTGCCCCTTTCATACATCTTTTCGATCGTCTTTATATTCTGCAAAAATGTTCACATCCTCATCTGGAGGCATATTTACGCATCACTCAAATCTTTGAAGGAGCCTTTCTACCAAGTATACCAAAACATTTCGTCTATCGTATGTACCCTTCAGCTAACCTGAATAAATTATCTATAAGGTATCCGTTCATTGGCCCGCAATAAAGACCAACTACGATTGTCTACGTTGATCGTCAATAAGTCACTTGAAGGTCGACCTTTTGTCAGTCACAGGTGAAATTACATAGTGAGCTGACAAATTTCGTATCTAATAGTATGTACTATGGGAAACCTGTTCATGCTCTCCGGCCCCGAAACCTGGATCGTCAATTTAAATTTAGATTAAAGCTTTCGTCTGCTTTTTGCATAATAATGATAATTTCAAACCCACGAAATTCTATGTGACATGGAGAGTGCTGTTGTTAGGCATGCACGACAATAATGGTCTGAGGTGAAGTGCAAAAACACACGCCGGCTCCGAACTGTTTGCACGCTGCCCCAATCAGGCCTCCAAAGTCTCATGATCGAGCATATGTTGCCAGTATTGTATGCAAACATTGAAACATTTACATATACATTAGTAGATCATTATAAGTCGCTGTGTTGACCAGATGAGCATGCACTAACGATACTCCATGAAGCCTGGTGCCTGAAGAATCCCTCATTATTGATCAACACTGGAACCTTCATCCATTGTCCCTTTCTCTAAACAAAATATATACATAATACTCAAGGCAAGCTTCCAGTGGCTATGATCTTTTAGATAATCAAGAAGTTAATGGGCCGCAAAGATCTGTAGTCGTATATTGTTTTGTAATACTAATCGTCTACGTAATTTCTATGCTGGGTGATCTCTGCTATTAGAACGTTAGAAACGATACACTGAAAAATCAACCCAACAAATCCAAGTTCTTAAACTTGATACTATTCTATTCTGGTAGTTCTAGATGAGGTTCATGTATTATTTAAACTTCTAAGGAGGCTATTCTTTTGAAACCAAATGCATAGCATCCAATGTATACAATGCCTTATTTGCTTCAGATCAACTTTTCAAAGCTTTCAATCAAAGTATTTGTGTTGAAATGTCAGAAAATCTATTCTGAATTCACTAATTGCTGTTTGTTTCAGTAACACCACCGGAAATGACGCCGCCATACTCGTCTTCTTCCTCACTTGCACTACTAGTGAACAAGTCCTCCTCGTAGACAATGCACATAATATTCTATCGATAACGGTAATAAGTAATAGGGGATTGGTTGAAAACAAAGTGGAAAGTTTCGTACATAATTAGTCCATCGAATTGCCTACCATTTTTGGAAATTACCACCGAGCGTATTATAAGCTAATTATCTTTACCAGAACTTGGTATTTATCCTTGCCTCACCCTAACTGTTACCACCGTCTTGACATCATGCCTTCACTTGTTGTGGAAATTAATTGTTAAGCTCTTCTTCATTTCATGCACTGTAACCGTTATTGTCTGCGTTTGTCCCGCTTTATGTGCCCACTGGCGAAGTTTAATACTGATGCCTTCAACATCTCCATGCTCAACTATTCTCACCTTCCGCGCTATGAACCCACTACGACCGTGAGTTTTCTCGGTTGCCGTAGATCGCATCGATTTTACAGGATATCTGTACTCTTTCGTCTCAAGCTAGGGCGAGAAAGTCATACAATTTCTATGGTGTACCTGTTATTCCCTTCTCTTGATCACTGCTCACCGTGTGCACACTCTGGTCCTCTCCTGTCATTCATTCTCACACAGTAAGTAAGATAAGCCACTAATTTGTTTCATGTTCTTGTTATCATAATAGCGTTGTTATTGCATTGATGTTTTTGTTATGAATAAAATAATCTATTTACTCACTTTTTGCGTGTTTGTGGTAAACAATGAGTTGCAAGTCTAAGTCGCGCAAATACGAGCATACCATGCTGAGGTAACTGATTATGCGTAATCGTAACTTGTCGTCACTTCACGAATTGCTCTCCATAAATCTGATTTAGCATATCTTAATATATCTTATCAGAGTACACTAGCGAAGCCAACAAATCCGAAGCTGCAGAATAGGCGATCCTAATGCAGGTGATCAACAAAAAAGCTACGTGCAAAATCACGATGCCTCGTGTACACGTCAGTATTTTTTGGTAAGCATAGTTTACATCCTGTCAGTCTCTCAAGCAATGCTAAAAATATAGTAAGAACTTAGAGTGAGCGACATGTTTATCGGAATTAATGTATTAGAGCTCTCCAAAAAACCACAAAGATTTGTGGAATTCGACGTTAACATCAAAACACCACAGCACGACCTATAGTAAAGAGTTGAAACAAGTAAGAAAAGTCACTCAATTCGTTTATCAAGGCTGCAGGCGATCTAGCCAATATTTACTGCTCAACGGCATGCTATATTATAAGAAAACCATTGTCATGAGTGATAAATATATCAGTTCACCTGCACCACATCTGTCGCCTATTTCTCTACGAATTCAAGAAGGTAATCATTTTGCAAATGATATAGTACATTCATTACCTAGCGAAAGATTTCTTTGAAAAGAATCAACCATCTATGGAATGTCTTCAGTATAGCTAAAGCTACCGTTAACGCATTGGCAGCCAACCAATTACAGCTGGTGTGGCGCATTGAAATTGGCAGTGATTTATAATTAGTAATAATTCTGATGCGGTAAGCTAATTTCTCGCAGCCGCCTTTCTATATTGAAACACAATGGAAATGCTTAGAAAGAGGGCCCAAGAGATTTTAAAAATGGTTTTAAAACAATCAAAGCAGCTTGACGCAGTAATGTGTTGTCCGAAAATTTCTTTCCCTCTATCGTTTGTTGGGTTTTTCACTGTTCTAAATCGAGTTGTGGCCAAAGCGAGATATGGGATGTTGTTGAATGTTCTAGCTGCTTTAACCACTCACTTGGATACGGTCGTAGCATCATCGTTTGCTATTCAAACAAAATGAGCTACTACAAAGTGGTGATTTAATTCAGCCCTCACGCATGCATCGGCCGACCATGACCACGCTGCACGTATGACCATCAGCAAATGTCTTTTCCTGGGACTGCACAAGCAGGACATTCGTAAGTCGGTTGTCAGTGGAGGTGAGCCTTTGATTACTATGAGAAGATCAAGTGCTACGCTTACTGCCTGGCTCGTGGCGCAAACCCGCCAAATCAACTAAGCTCAAGTTACCCTGTGATTATGCTTTCTGTTTTCTGTTGTCAAGGCCTGCTGTTTTGGCAACTGCTTGGCAAAAACAAACGGTCAGTTTTGACGTCAACGATGAAGAGCCTCAGGATCACCACAGCAGTGCGAGAGATGTTTCGGCTAAAAACTTAGTGTTACTCTTCTCCTGGAAAACACTCGACCTTCCGCTAAAAAGTCGATTCACCATATTTTGCAAACTATACTAGATCACGGTACCCCACTCCCGCCGCATGCTGACATTATCTCTCCCTTGCGCGTCTTGAAGCAGCGCCTATTGAAGAAAAATTCAGAGACTGCAAGTAGATCAAAGTCAACCTCATAGATCTCCTTGATCGTCATTTTCATACTTTAATGCGTCGTTATTGCAAAAAAATTGTTGAGTTTCACACTCGGCGCTGTGTAGACCACGCAGCGAAATTGGCATAGACAAGCGGTTTGCGGCCGGTGTCAAACCCAATATTCTTCTTAGCTGTAACGACGCAATAAGAAGTACTTCGCAATATTTAACCATATCCTAGTAATTGTTAAGATTTGCGCTACCGAATGGATGTGAAAGCCTGACAGAAAAGATGTGTCTAGGAAGAAATATTTGAATGTGCAGAACAGTTTTATTATTGCTGATGTACTTCGCGAAGAGACTTTTTCAAAATTCAGGTACAATAATGAAATTTTTGAGATTTTAGCTATCGACTGGTTATCAAATAGCCTCGTCTCAATGCCATTGTTGCAATATCCATCCACATACTGGTGAAGGACACACGCACCTCGTGTGAAGTCAATCTTAATTTCAATGTTGCAGCGTAAAAAATAAATTTTCTCGGAAACAAAACACTTTCGATTTTGCGAGATTTGTTCTATCGAAGAGTTCTCGAGCCTTCCGAAGAAGAGCTTCGTTCATCGAAACATGCTGGGGGTTGAATAACATTTTCTTCTTACTACTACAGCTAACATAAAGGCCTTTGGAAAACAAAAATACTCCTCTCAAGCTCCTGAGATTTATGCTATCAAATCAAAGGTCAAATCAAAAATTGTTTCATCATCTGACGCTCTCCCACACTGTCTTCTTTCAAATGAAGAGTTTATTGCTGCGTCGGAGTTCACTGGGCGCGCGTGACCGGCAGTGGAAATGCGAAATCCATACTTACGACTTCTATATCTCGGGCAGAGTGAAATTGAGATGATATGAAATCATTAGTATGTGAAATCGAAAATATTTCGTTGCTGAATAATTTTATGCACTGCTTCTTCAAAATAAAGCGTTCAGTAGTTTTTCAAAGTTCGTTCAAACATTAGTAAAGGAGCGTGGAAATAAGAAAAGTACAGTTACAGCTTCAATATCTTAGGCAAAGTGTCAATAAAGTCGTATAAAATCATTAGTAAGCAAGATCAAAATTGGATCTTTATTTGATGATTCTACGCGCCCCTTTCTTGAATATGATGCCTTCACTAAGACTTGAGATTTGCTGAGTATTTGTGAACAAGCGTAGAAATAGGAGAACCACACTAACAGCTTCAATACGTCAGACGTAGTGAAAAAAATCATGCAAAACCATCAGTGGCTCTGATAAAGATTCTCCCGCTACTTGGTGACTTTACAGACTGTCTTTCTCATAATGAAACGATCACTGACGCTTCAAAGTTTCTTGAGGATACGTAATGGAATGCGTAAATACGAAAATCACATTTTGTATCACGGCTCGTTGGGCATAGTGAAATAAAAATAATATAAAATTTGGTCATATCGGAATTGTTTTGTTATTTGATGATTCTACACACTGTCTTCTTCAAAATGAAATGTTCACTAATCCTTAATCGGTCATTGGACATTTCCAACTGGTCGTCGATCTAAAAGATCGCACATACAATTTTGATATCTCGGATATAGTGAACTAAGATATCATGCTCATAATTGAGATTGATAAATAAACCCAAGAGTGGATTCGTTGAAGCGACGCTCAGTTGTAATCTGCAAAATCAATTGCTGCATATAAGTCTTGTTTAGTGATTGTTTTCGCATAACCCTGTCATCACTCGAGTCATCCTACACAGGATTGACAGAGCACTAGACGATGGGCAGCCATGCGAACAGGCAGGATTCCGAAGAGCATTTAGTACCACAGACATCCACTCAATCACAAGACTCATTGAAGTTTCACGAAAGTACAAACTGTCACTCTGTTTCACCTTTAGCGGTCAAATCATCTTCGCTTTGCTGATGAAATTGTCTTTATAACACCAAGCATCAGCCAAGCGGAAGGAATATTGACCGATTTCAACAATGCCTGTGGAAAGATTGGTCTCCAACCAAATCTAACAAATATGATGTTCATGAGGAACAACTGGGTTAATGCCCCATTCACGCTTTACGGAACGAAAATCTCCCAATGCTCCAGTTAAGTCTATCTATGACGTGAAATCAACATGATAAACGACCTAGCTCCAGAGTCTAGCTGTAGGAAAGAAGCGGCTTTGGCAACGCTTAAGAGCATAGAGAATGTCACCTGTTCATGTTCTCTAGAGTCGAAGACGTCGATCGTCAAATTAAACTTCGAAAAATGCTATTCATTTTCTTTTTGCATAATAGATGATAACCTGGAACCCACGGAATTTTATGTGACATGGAGAATGTTGTTGTTACGCGTGTAGAACAATCATGTTGAGGTGAAGTGCAAAACACACGGCGGCTTCGAATTGTTTGCATCCTCTGTCCCATCAGGCTTCGGAAATCTCATGATCGAGCATTTGTTGCAGTCTTGTATGCAAACACTGACAAATCTACATAATAATCAGTAGATCTTTATAAGTCACTGCGTTAGCCAAATGTGCAATCACTAACGATTCTCAATCAAGCCTAGCGCATGACACATCACCCAATACTGACCAACACCGAAACCTTTATCCTTGTGATTTTCTATAATCCAAATATAACGCAACACCTAAAGCTAGTTTGCAGTAGCAGTTGTTTTCCAGCTGATCAACTCAGTAGCTGCGAAGATCTGCGGTCCAGCATTAGTTCTATGAATAATCGTCTACGTAATTTCTACTCACGGTCCTCTCAGATTTAAGTACGTCTAGAAATGGGACTCTGAAAAATCAACAAATAAGTTCAAGTTCTTAAGCTTAATATTATCCTATTCTATCAGTTTTAGACGTAGAAATGTGTTCTTCAAAATTCGAAGGAGACTATTATTTAGCACCAAAGGCGTAGTATCCAACGCATCCACTGTGATATTCGCTAAAACAAACAACAGCTCGCTTTCAAATCGCCTCATCAAAGCTTTCAAATAAAATATTTCCGTTCAAATGTCAGAAAATCCGTTTCGAATTCACAAATTGCCGTTCGTTCCAGTAACACCACCGGAAATAGCGCCGTCCATGACTCATCTTCTTCCTCATTTGCACTACTAGTAACCAGTCCTCCTCGTAGACAAAGCACATGATCTTCCATGATACGGCAACTAATAATACGGGATTGGTTATAAGACGATGTGGACAGTTTCGTAATAATTGGTCCATCGAATGGCTACTGTTCTTCGAAATTACCACGCGGTTTATAAGCTTATCTTCACTAGAATTTGTATTTATCCTTGCCTCACCCTAACCACTATCATAGTCTTGACCTCATGCCTTCACTTTATGTGGCAATTAATTGTTGAGCTCTTCTTCATTCATGCACTGTATCGTGATTGCTGTTTTGTCCCCTACTATGTGTCCCACTGGCGAAGTTAATACTGATGCATTATACATCTTCATGCTCAACTATTCTCACCTCCCGCTTTATGAAACCACTACAGCCGTATTTTCTCGGTTGCATGTATCGCATCGATTTTACAGATACTTGCATTCGTCCATCTTAAGACAAGAGGCGAGAAAGCTATACGTATTTCTATGGTGTACCTGTTTACTTCTTCTTCTCTTGATCATTGCTCATCGTGTGCACACTCTGGTCCTCTCCGTCATTCATTCGCAAGCGGTACGTAAGATACGCCACCGATTTGTTTTATGTTCTTGTTATCGTCATAGCGTTGTTATTGCACTGATGTTGTTGTTATGAATAAAATCTATTTAGTCATGTTAAATGTTAGGTTTGAGGTAACAACGGGTTCCGAGTCAAAAGTCGTACAAATACGAGCAGTCCATGCAGCACTGATTATTCGGATTAGTAACTTGTCTCCATTTTATGAATTATTCCCCATAATCTGATGTAACATATATGAGATACTCATCAGAGTACACTAGCAAAGCCAGAAAATCTGCGAAGATGCAGAACAGGCGATTTGAAGCGGATGAAGTTCTACAAAAAAAATACGTTCACATTCGCCTTGTATACACATCAGTGTTTTTTTGACAAAGCATAATTTACATCCTCTCAATCTTCATGCAATCCTGAAAATATAGTAAAGTACTAGAGTGAAGCCACACGTTTATCGATATTTATGTATTAGAGCTCTCCAAAAAACCACAAATTTTGTAATCGAATCCGGCGTCAACAGCAAGACACCACAACACGACGGATAGTAAAGAGCTGGAACAAGTACGAAAAACACTTAATTTCTTTGTTAAGGCTGCAGTCCGATCTATCCAATATTTACTGTCCAACAACATGCTACATTATGAGAAAACCATTGTCATGAGTGATAAATATATCAGCTTACCTGCACCACATCTATCGCCTACTTCTCTTCAGGTACAAGAAGATAATCGTTTTGCAAATGATATTGTACATTCATTACTAACGAGCATTCTTTGAAAAAATCAGCCATCTATGGAATGTCCTCAGTATAGCTAAAGCTACTGTTAACACACTGGCAGCCAATCAGTCACAGTGTGGCTCTAGCGCATTAGTAAAATTAGGGGTGATTTATAAATAGTAATGATTTTGATTCAGTAGGCTAATTTCTTGTAATCGCCTTTCTATTTTAAAACCCAGCGGAAATGCTTAGAAAAAGGACCCAGGAGGTTCTAAAAATGGTGTGTTATCCGGGAATTGCTTTCCCACCATTGTTTGTTGAGTTTTTCACCTTTTAATCGAGTTGAGGCCAAACCGAAATATGGGATGATGGTGAATGCTTCAGTTGCTTTGAGCCACTCGCTTGGATAAGGTTGTAGCATCATCGTTTGCCATCTAAACGAAATGAGCTACCACAAAACGGGCGACTCTCTCTTCACACATGCATTGGCCGTCCATGACCACGCTGCGCGTGTGACTATCAGAGAATGTTTTTTCCTGCGACTACAAAGACAGGACTTTCCCAAGTTGTTTGTCACTGGAGATGAGCCCTGGGTCTAATATGAGAAGATCTAGTGTCACGCTTACTGGCGCAGACTCGCAAATCAACTAAGCTGAAGTTCCGTGCTTCTGTGATTATGCTCTGTGTCTTCTGTTGCCAAGGCCTGCTCTTTTGGCAACTGCCTGGCAAAAATAGACAGTCAGTTTTAAACTTCAACGATGAACAGCCTCAGAATCACCACAGCAGTGCGAGAGAGTTTCCGCAACAACTCACAGCTAAGTGTTACTCTTCTCCAGGAGACCGCTCGACCTCCCATAAAATGTCGACTCACTATATTTTGCAAACTAGACTAGATCACGGTACCACATCCACCGCATGCTGACATTGCAATATCAGATTACCATCCCTTGCGCGATCTTGAGGCAGCGCCTGCTCAAAATAAATTCAGAGACTGCAAATAGATCAAAGTCAACCTCATAGACTCTCCTTGATCGTCATCTTCATACTTTAATGCGTCGTTATTGCTAGAAAAAATTGTTGAGTTTCACACTCGGCGCTGTGTAGACCGCGCAGCGCAATTGGCATAGAAAGCGTGAGTGTGCGGCCGGTGTCAAACCCAATATTCTTTTAGGCTGTAACGACGCAATAAGAAGTATTCTCTCAATAATTAACCATATCCTAGTAATTGTTAAGATTTACGCTACCAGTGGGAGTGAAAGCTGACAGAAAATCCGTGTCTAGGGAGAAATATTTGAGAGTGTAGAAGCAGTTTTTTTTCAAAATCCAGGCCACCATTGAAATCTTCGAGATTTTAGCTGTCGACTGGTTATTAAACAGCCACGACTCAATGCCACTGTTGCAATATCCATCCACATACCTGTGAAGGACATACGCGCCTCATGTGAATGCAATCTTAAATTCAATATTGCAGCGCAATGAAAGAATTTCTTTGAAAATCAAAAATACTTCTAAATTTGCCGAGATTTGTTCTATCGATGAGTTGTCAGAAACTTTTGATGAAGAACTTTGCTCATCGAAACATGCGTGGGTTGAATAACATTTTCTTTTCACTGCTACAGCTAACATAAACACCTTTAAAAATAAAATACGCCTTCCAGAACTCTGAGATGTCGAAGCGATCGAGTCAAAGGTCAGATCAAAATTGTCTCATCATTTGATGCTTTTACACACTGTCTTCTTTCAAATGAAGAGTTTATTGATGCGTCAGAGTTCACCGGGCCATGCGTGACTGGCCGTAGAAATGCGAAATCCATACTTACGACTTCTATACCTCGGAACAGAGTGAAATTGAGGTGATGTGAATCATTAATATGTGAATGAAGAAGAAGAAAAGAAGTAGCAGGTGCATCATAGAAATACGTAAGAATAATATCAATTTCAAAACTTGGATTTGCTTTGCTGATTTTTCAGTGTCCCATTTCTAAATGTACTCAAATCTGAGAGGACCGTGAGTAGAAATTACGCAGAAGATTAGTCATAGAGCTAATGCTGGACCGCAGATCTTCGCGGCTATCAAGTTGATCAGCTGGAAAACAATTGCCACTGGAAACTAGCTTTATGTTACGTATATATCTGGATTATAGAAAGGAGAGAGGATAAATGTTTCAGTGTTGATCAGTGAATCAGTGATGCGTCATGCGCTAGGCTTCATTGAGTATAGTTAGTGCATGCACATCTGGCCAGCACAGTGACTTGTGAATGATCTGCTGATTACATATGTAAATGTTTCAATGTTTGCATACAAGACTGGCAGAGCACGTGGACGCAGTGGTTAAAGGCGCTCTGCGTCACGCACGAGGTCAATGGTCCGATCTTGCGCTCATTGCTTACCAAGCTATTCATGCCTCCGGGTCGAGAAATTTGTAGCGGATCTGGTCTCAGACTTGTCTGAGGAGGATAAGCAACACTGGCTGGATACAGCGGGAGGCTACGCGAGTCAATGTAAAGGCCAGATATGCATTCAATCACCTCAAACGAAGTTGAAAATTGAAGACGAACGACACCGCATCCGTCAGGGACTTATCGACGCCGAGAGCTTTAACCATCTATGGATCAACGTCTTAGAGGATTTCATTCACTTCCCGAAAGGTATAGATTCAAAATTTTGTTACTCCTTCTCGAAAAATCATTTCATGAGCTTTTGAACCCCTAAGGACGGCTATAGAAATCGATACGCGCAGCGTGAATTGAGCAGCGGCACGCGATTTCGTTGTTTTAATAGATTTTTTTCCTCCTTCTTGTTGAAATTTTTGGATTTCTTGTGGTACTTTGAGACAATACAATCTTTTTCCACGCGCTCATATGCCTTTGAAAGCGCATATAGCCTTATGTACGAAGCAACGCGCTAGTGTGCTGAGCAAACGCACTGTATTTGGCATTCAGTTAAACATGATAAGTTATACAAAGGATATTAGGACATAAATCTTCGAGTTTTGAATAATTTTCATACTATACTGCTCAAAAATCATGGCAGGTGATATAAATCGAAAAAACTACTGGTTACTCAATAATGACCATGCGTACTGAGTGCGATACTAGTTCATAGATAACACTTAATAATTCGGATTATTAGTGTATTCGAGAGGTTCAATAAATAGCGGCCGATAGAAGAGGATTAATTCACTATAACAGTTACGCATATGACTGCCGGTCACCACAATGTCATTTGAGTACATCTGACTTGGGGTGATTTTTTACTCGGAGTCAGTTCCTTCAGAAGATCATTTGACCTCAGGGGATTGGCTGAACCGGAGGAGGGTGGTACTGATGAGTCCCAATAGGACGAAACAGGCGCCTGTATACAACTAGATGTATGCCATTAACAGGTCAAAAAATCTCATATCCTTTTCAAATTGTACTTTGAAAGTTGGAATCTATTTATAATCAATGAACAGCATTTCATTCCGAGAATTTATGGTAGTCTTATGTCCATTTATCCTTTCTATGAGCATTTCCCGTTGTTGCAGCCTTTGTTACTGTACATGCGACTTATTTTGCGTGTTCCATGGACTTTTTTAGTTGGTTGACCTCAAGGTGAATCCATTTTTCTCCCTCAAGCTCCAAGAACTCAAATTAACTCCAATATGATCGCGTACAAGTGTTTATAGCCATCCATCAGTGAACCACAGACCTGGTCGTCCTCTGCTTCCCATGGGTACGTTCCTCCCGTTTTACGGCCTGCATTCATACACTATGCTGACTTTTACGAATCATTTATGGTTCGTACATACAAAGAGGGGTCGAACACTTCTGCATGCGAAAAAACTCTGTGCGATAAACTACGCGTACGCGTAACTAGTCAGTACTGTAAATTTCTTAATTGTTCGATCTCAATCAACATTCACTTTTGCGGAAGTGTGTCCTCGGATGGTACTCTAAAGAAATGAAGTCAATTTGGCCTTCTTGAGCTTGATGAAAAGGAGACCTTCGAACTTTCAACCAATACTGCATAATATTCTTGCAATTTACAACAATGATGGGAAGATAATTGGTGAATGGTTGCGAAAGGTATTACTACCCTACTAGTCGGTGACGATTGGAGGTGCCTACCTAAAAGCTGAGGCGTACTTTTCTCTTCCTTGGTATATCGCACTAAGAAAGTCTTTCGGAAAATCATCAGATCAGCACTAAATTCTAAATGACCACGGATGGTCAGTAAAAGGTAAGGAAGTACTTTTCATTCCACGAACTATGAATTCAAAGCAACGAGTCTAAATTGCTGACCGGTGCAGACCCATGAATAAAGCTGATTTGTTATAGACTGATTATACTGTACAAGTTGATGACCGTTCGATATCCTGAGCAGAAAATCTACAACATCAGTGAAAATCTCTAAAATTGGGGTAAAGAAATTGTACTCTTTCCGCAGAAGCACTCCACAACTGATAAATGCAAACTTTATCACGGTTAGCTCCAACTAAATATCAGAAAATTTCTGTATAAGTATCTTCTGAGATCTGCGTATCGTTATTTGTCTTTGAAGTGAACTCTTACGATATTGTCGAAGGAATTGGGAAAAATGTATTGATTTTGCGCTGTTATCTCAAAGGCGTAGCTTTTGTATTGAAAAGTTGGGACTGCAGGACATTAGAGTCTCTTTCTACTTTGGATACACTTGCGAAATTTTTTTCAATTTTTCAAATAAAATCGATTGAATTACCAGAATTCTCGAGATCTGATCGATCTAATGACTTGTCAAACCTTAGTGAAGAGCAGCATCGAAGCTTCAGCCGAGCAAATGAAGCAAACTGAATGTGAAACATAATTTCATCTCTGCTGCTACAACGTAATGAAAAAGATTTTTCCAATAGTCAAGCAGATTGTTGAGATCGCAGAAATTTCAGCTTTCGAATGATTGCCAAGTGTTTCAGAGGAAAAGTTTGTTCAACGAGAAAGGACTTCAAGCAGTCGTGTACCTCACCTGGCATACGTCAACCCTTAGGGATTAAAAAGTTCTAAATCTGAAATGAAAGCAGGCAAAAAGCAAAGATGAGCGCCTATTTCTCTCAAGTCGTTTTCTACGTAGCTGAAATGAAACGAACTGCAGTGAGCTTACGTGTCTTACGGTGGAATGACAAGTGACAATAGTCGATGAGTTTTTTTTTGCTATCACACCAGTAATAAGTGGATTGGGTGGGGAGCTCTGGCCGACTGGTTGTGGTACTCGTCGGAACGCACGTGGGGTTGATTTCCACCCCTCTCCAGCATTCTTCAGCTCTCAACAACGAACGCCGCATGATACTCCATATTCTCTATCCTCGAGATTGCAAGGAGGCGTGCTCAACCAGTATTCGTTGAAATTAGAGTACGGCGTTAAAGAAAAAGAAAAATGAATTGAGTTCTAGAAGAATTGGGTTTAGCATGGTGAAAAAAGAACTGTGAAATGGATCAAATAAAGTGCTAAAGTGCTAAATTGAACGAATACAAATAATTGATTTCTAATATGTTCGATATGAACGGGATTTGTGAACACATGCTTAACTTTGAAGGAAGCAAATGAAAAAGAGCATTTCAAGAATACTCAAAAGAGGCAACTCTTCTTGTAAAAGACAAAAGCCGCTTTTACATCAATCAACGGCATTCTCCACAGTAGAATTTTGTGAATAAAAGGTGGTGCGTAAAAGAACAAAGCTTCTAGCCTGATCCACTCTTTTATGAATATATAATGTGATCAATTGCACTCATAACAGCAATGTTGAATGAGTGCATGTCTGCCACACATACTAATTTGTGAGACACATCAATCTGTATTTCTATATCTGCAAACAATTCTGCTATCAATTTACCAATCTTCAAAAGATGAGCTCTCAATACTCTCACGGCGGGTTGACACATATAAGTGTCTAACTTCTTTACGATGGTTTAATTTAATGCACTAAAGTTCTCTCCTGGAGTTCTTATAATCGAGCGGTAATTCAAAGTATAGAGATACTATGGTATGCGGCGCCGCTGTACAGATGTATTTTTTGCGATCTCCCAATTGGCTACCTGAGTATGGCTCCCAGTTAAGCTGAAAAAGAGGTTGAAAGTCAATGAATAGATCGAAACATGGTCAAGAGAAGGATAAAGCGGGGCTTGGATGATGCAATGGCAAACTCGACGAGATCCGAGGTGATCGTGTTTAGATTCCGAGTTTCTCGTATCTCACCATTCTTGTGGTTGCGTTTCAAAGTACCATTGCGAAATCCCGTTTATTCCTAGAAACTTGAAAGGACGACTGCTTGATTAATTTGAGTGTTTTTAAAGTCATCCGTTTCTCTTCATTGATCATTATATATGAAGAGGTGCCACAACATTCTACACTTCTTTACTGGTTAATTAACTTTGATATTTTTTACTGGTGGTGTACGGTTTGAGGTAAAATCAGAGGAATTCTGGGACACAAGCAAAATTCGGAATTTTGATGTTTTTGTCTTCTGATGCACTCAAACCATCATTGTGCTTTTCACAACTGAAACAGCAGAAAGCACCCGAAGTGACATAATGGTGGCTCTGGTGCATTACACAAATATTAGGTTTCACGTAGTCCTCATATCTCAGCATTTTGTTTATCTTGGCAGTGTTCACGTGAAAATCCTGTTGACGACTTCGCTGGATTCAGCGGTTACGTCTTCTCTTCTATAAACAAATCAATCATCAGCCACTATATTTTCCCATGGATGTCATGAATGCCGAGCATGTTCAGCTTCCTCGTCATCCAACATCGCCAACTTTCATCACTACTTGGAATTGGAAGCTCCTGATGATCCAACCTTTCGAAGCGATATCACAGTGGGGTA
This sequence comes from Parelaphostrongylus tenuis, assembly GCA_019055375.1. NCBI lineage: Eukaryota > Metazoa > Nematoda > Chromadorea > Rhabditida > Metastrongylidae > Parelaphostrongylus > Parelaphostrongylus tenuis. The sequence continues at coordinate 18,910 of JAHQIW010000151.1, read as the reverse complement.
GACACCATTTCCTCATCGTTCATTCAATTCTGTGATTTCTTTAGTGTCCAAAACAATCTCAAAGTGTTGACTTTTATATGGACCAGTTATCAAAGACAAATTTAGCGTGAGGAAAACTTGTTTGTCTTCTCATTCGTGTGAATATGACGCAACAGTTAGAGATCCCATATAATGAACGCTGTACGGGACTGTAGTTCGCGCGTAGGAGAGGAGATCGCAGGGCTCACTAAAATCTTCCGTATTTCCGGCGTCAAAGTATCACGTGTATCACCTGTTGTCCCGTTAATCGTCAAGTGACTTGAGCGTGTACCAGTAACACTTCCGTTTTTCCCTATCGCGTACAACAGTAGCCCAGTGGGTCCTCCTCGCTCTAGGGATTTGCTGAGCATCATATCTTTCTTCTATAGCTTTCGTGAATAAATCGGACCAGCGGGTCAGTGGTCTTCCTTTAGAGCGCTTGCCGTCCCAAGGAATCCAATCGGTAACGGCTCTCGTCCATCGGCTGTCGTTGAAGCGCATCACGTGTCCGGCCCACCATGGTTTCGATATCCTGGCGTGTAGAACGGCGTCTCTGATTTTCGATCATTGACATAGGTCGGAACTTTGGAACTATTCTCTCATCTGCGAGATACAGGATACTCCTAGCACCGACCTTTCGACTGCGCGTTCTATAAGGCCAAGTGTTTTTTCATCCTGCTTACGTAGCGACCAGGTTTCTGCTGCATACGTTAGGGCAGGGATAATTGTCGAGTCGAAAAGGTGAGCACGGAGTCGAATGTTTTTTTTTTGTCCTCTTCAATACATCTTCAATGCTCTTAAACGTTCACCAAGCCGCTCGTTTCCCCCTCCTCAACTCTGGAGCTAGGTCGTTCATCATGTTGATTTCACGACCTAGATAAACGTGACTGGAGCATTGAGTAATTTTCGTTCCTTAAAGCGTGAATGGCGCATTAACCCATCCGTTACTCATAAACATCATTTTCCTTAGATTTAGTCAAAGACCTATCTTTCCACACGCGTTGTCGAAATCGGTCAACATTCGTTCGCTTGGCTGATGTTTGGTATTATGAGAACGATATCGTCAGCAAAGCGAAGATGATTAATTGTCTACCGTCAATTTTCACTCCCATTTCGTCTCATTCTAATGTTCGCATGAGTTTTGTATGGTGGCAGTGAAAAGTTATAACGAAATTGTATCGCCTTATCGAACACCTCTTCTTACTTCAATGGTGATATTGTTGTACAATGAGGGTATCTTGGTCGTGAAATCTTCATATAGCTCACAAAGGTTATTATGAACCGAGTAGGGACGCCCTAGTTATCCAGAGCTTCTAATACCGCTTTTGTTTCCACTGAATCAAAGGCTTTTTTCAGATCGATGGAAGTAAGACAGAGTAGTTCTTTGTACTCTCGTGAAACTTCAATGAGTCTTGTAATCGTGTGGATGTGGTCTATGGTACTAAATCCTTTTCGGAAGCCTGCTTGTTTGTATGGCTGTCCTTTGTCCAGTGTTTTGCCAATCCTGTTTAGGATGACTCGAGTAAAGAGTTCATAGACCACGGACAGCAAGCACATTGGGCGATGATTGCCTATTTCGTGAAGGTCTTTTTTTTGAACATCAACACGGTCTTGCTGTTTTCCATTGAATGGGGACCTTGCGTTCTGACAGGTAGCGAGTGAAGAGCCGAGCCAGCGTGTTGATGAGAGCTGGCGGCAGGTTCTTTAGGTGCCTGGTCTAATCCTGTCTGAACCGGGTGTTGTTCTGTTCTTCACCGACGATATAGCGTGCCGGATTTCGGAAGGGAGGACCGGTAGAACAACATGTTCATCCTCCTTCAATTTATATGACGGTAAGAGGCCATGGCTCGCGGAGAGGTCCGAGTAGTATTTGTGGATGCTTTTCTCCATCGCCCTTCTGGAAGCTGTAAGTGCTCCCGTCAGGCATCGGAGTGCAATCATCCTGGACTTCTAATTGGCGAAGCCTCGCTGGGCTTTGCGAGTGCTCTTCACAGCTTCTGCAGCTTCTGCCAAAATTGCTGCTCGTCTCACTTTGAGGTCTTTGCTTATCGCTTCTCTGTAGCGTTTCGCAAGTTCGGACGTAAGGTTTCGGTTGCCTGCAGCTCGTGCGATTCCACGTTGATGTATAAGCTCGAGTGTCTGCGGAGACAAGCGTCTCTTCGTGACCTTAGGACTCTCGGCTTTTGTAGCGCTAACGTGAAAATATTCAACGAATCGATCGTATTCTTCGCCGATGTTGTCGACAACGGTATCTTCCCAAGAGCCGACTAATGATTTGAATACATTCCAGTTTATGGTAGTTCTGGGACTTCGTTGTTTGAATTTAGTGGCTTTCTCTCCTCTCCGCGAAAAAACGGAACGTTGCGCGAAGGAGGCGATGGTATGATCCCGTGTAGAACTTAGGAACAATAGCGACATCGGTCAGGCAAGAACCTTCGCTTTACAAGACGTGGTCTATTTCGATATGGTACTCTCCATTGGAGACTCCCACGTCCATCGCTGAGAGTGAGGCTTTTAGAATTGTGAGTTACCATGGATGGCTTGGGTGTCATGATAAACTCGGTTAGTCTCTCACTCTGTTCCATCCATTCTAGTCCGTGGGTCCCAATGTGACGTTCTTCAGACTTTCTTCTAAGCCCAATTTTTGCATTAAAATCTCCGACAATGACCTTGAGAAATGTATGATCTTCTCTAAAGGATTTTTCGAGGTCCACATGAAACGCTTCAACTTCTTCTTCGTCATAGCTTGATGTTGGTGCGTAAGCAACGAAGATGGTCAAAGCCGCCATAGAACCTCGTCGTTTCAACCGTGTTCGTCCGATAAGGGGTTGTTAGTTGTTCAAACAAATCGATGTTCACGGTCAAATTTGATTTGACGAGGGCGCCAACGCAGCCGACACCTCTGCTATCGCATGTTCCAAAGAACAGTTCTTCTTCGGTGTCATTAACAGTGTGAAAAGGATGGCGTCTTCTCATCTTAACCAAGCCAATGACGTCGTAACCTTATCCTTCTTGCTTGAATCAATAGATCTTCTACAGTTGATAAGTGAACAAGTTCTTGCATTGTAGATACAGATAGTCATTTCAGTGCGTTTCGATTTTGGGAGCCTAGTTTGGCCTAAGATTTTGGCAACCTTTCCGTACTCGCCCTACCTGGCGCTGTCGTACCAGTTGCTCTTTCGGGGTCAGGGAATGACCACCCTTGTTACTGTTTTTGGCATTTTGATACCCAACGTAGAGCTAGCCAGTCTCTAAACATGGCGGCTGGGTACTCACGAGTAGCTTGCCAGTCTCTCTCGGAGGAGCTGGAGGAGCTTATTCGTTGGAGGCGACTTCTAACCGCCTCCCATGTACTTCCCAACCGCTTAATTGCAGGCTTTTGGCCGACTTGACTCGTAGAAATAGAGTTTTGTCATGTCGGCTCTGCAGAAGCAAGGAGCTTATTCCCTGAATCCACCTGCGTTTCTAGGAAGCACACGGTCGCTTTTGGTTCGCGTTTATTCCCCTATCCACCACCTGGGGACGCGCCATGTGCCCTCGCGTTTAACAGGGCGAGATCCCTCAAAGAGGGTCAGAGTATACGTAACAGATAATAGCAGAACTATGAAAGAGGTGATCTAACACAACGGTAAGCCAGCACAGATAATTGTAAAGCTTAGATACCTATCCAATTTTTTGTACAACACTCGAAATTTAGGCGAGGACATGGAGCTTCTCTGGGTACTCATCAACTACAGCGTTTGATGTGTTATCCTCAATCCATTAGGTGTTCGGCAATAATTAAGAATTCACATATAAGCCATGCATTCGGCCCCGTTTGTATCATAGCAAGAATGATTGCGTGAATATATATTTCTGAGAGAGTGCCTACCGATCTGGTACCACTTTGCCCTCAACGGCGAAAGTGGAGAGTCTCAGCCTAGGTCATAGGATAAATAAATACCAGAGGCCATGTGTATATTGCAGGAGCGCTCTAATCACTTTATGACATTCTTTTTTGAGTCGATCGTGTCCAACTTCACTGAAAACGCTACTCAACTCACAGAAAACTTCTGAAATAGATATCCAGTCTAGAAGTAGTAAGAGAACAATATAACACAGACTGGAAACATAGAAAAAGACAAATACTATCGGTAAAAATATCGCTTTCCAAGACTAACTCTGCAAAAGCTGCTGAGCTCACTGTTGCCCAAGCTACCGATGATAATGAAAAATACTCCCCATAGCAATCAAATGTGCGGCACAAATGGTTGTCAACGATGTCAGCAAATGCACCCACACTAGTTGTTAAAAGTTTTTGCTTAAAAACTATCAGTAGTAGTCCCATTAGGCCATCGTTTCTGTCTGTTCATCAGTTCATCGCCACATTATTCTTCTTGTAAAAAAAACATTACCCAAGACCGACTGTCTATTAACCTCGGCATGCTTCAGTATGATTCTTGATTTTCTTCTTTGAGCAGAACACGAGGTGTTACATTAAACTTTATTCGATAGCTGACGTTTCGGCAGTTCGCCTTCTTCAGAGCCTGGAAAGGTCAAAATGTTTGCAATACAATCAGTCAAACACCTCCATTACTTCTTTAGAGAAAATCACCAGACCTAGATTTCAATCGCATCAAGCAAAAATCAACACTCAACATACTCACCGCTTTTTATATGTGTTCCACTGGATGATCCAAGTGGAGATCACCGGCAAGAGAGACACATAGGCTCGTAATGCACCCTACCCATCAAAACAACAGTCTTATATACTGGCTCATATCACGAGTGTTTACAAGGCATTCCTCCCTGCGGTTTATGGTTGGATTGGTCGTATTAATCCAAAATGCTTCCAAGATCTTTCGCGCTGATGTTTTTTGCTCCTGCGCAAGGATGGTGACTTCGATTTCAAAATCAACTCCGTCGTGCTTCTGTGCTCTATGCGTCCCTAGCGGGGTGTTTTGTCTATTAAGACGCTTGTCAGCTAGGTGTTCTTCTATGCGTGCATAGAGCGGCCTACCCGTTTCGCCAACATATTTATCACTACACGCTTTGCAAGAGATTAGGTAGACTGTACCTACGCTCATGCAATCACCGCCTCTGCCGTTAGGACATATTTTACAATCTTTCGTTATGCAGAGACGGTCATATAAGCGGTTTCGAACTAATTGGCGTTTTAGAGTATTCGGTGGTATTTCTATAATGGCCACCGATTGCTCTAAACCCGCTCTTTTCAAACATCGTTTTATAGCTGTACTAATCTCATTTGAATAGAACGGGATGATAAACGGGACTTTCCTTTCAACTAAGTTTTCGTTCGGAGGCGCATTATTTCCTCTAAACCTAAGCCGAGGGGCTACGAATTCGTATCCATTAGAAGTGGCTATTTCCCGCGCCAGTTTCACGGATTCTACTCTCTGCTCCTCCCGGTACATACATTGGCTGCTGTTCGAAACATGTTTTTTACTAGCGCCTTTTTCGTATGTGAGGGATGAGAGAGAGATAGTGAACCAGGATATTCTTACTACTTGGCTTTCGGTACCACTTCGTTATGTAGCCGCTCTCAGTTAAGCTTATTTGCACGTTCAAGAATGGAAGCCAATCGTCTTTTGGTAACTCACGGGTGAATCTTATATACTCTGACTGTTCATTCAGCAATCTAAAACAATTATCCAGCTCCTCTTGAGTGGAACAGATAATCAAACAATCATCTATATACCTACAGTAGAGTAATGGCCGGAGATCCATCACTGGTGCTTCCACTTTAGACATAAAGGCAATGGCCAGGCTAGGTGCCAGTCGCTGTCCCATTGCCAGCCCTCTGGTTTGAGCATAATAATTCCCGGACCATCTGAAGATTGAGCAGTTCAAGCACTCTTTTAGTAGGATCATGAACTGCTCAATCGTCAAGCCATACATGTTTACAGCTCCCTGGTGTTGTATAAGAAGCTCATGTGTGGCTTGCAATGCGGAGTCATTCGACACGTTGGTATATAAAGCAGTGACGTCGAATGACTCCATTACGTACGCGTTGTTCGGGTTCGCGTTACGTAGACGATCCAGGAACATCTGAGTGTTTGTCAGATGGGCTGGAATGTGTCCTAGCAACTGGGATGTTATTAAAGTCAAGAACCATGCTATCCTATCCGTCGGTCCGCCTACACAACTGATGATAGGTCTAACTTTGAATATAGATGGATCGTTAGACATCAGATCATCAGTGGATACTAACTTATGTGTTTTTATAAGCAAGTATAAGACAGGACATGTTGGTGACTGGATTTTTAATTGAGAAATGATAGATGGTCTTAAGCCTGCCGCTTTTGCCGTACGGACCCACTCACTGTTTAATTTGCGGTTTTGCCTTTTGAATTCCTTTACAGAAGATGATCGGTAAAGCGAGGCATCTTCGAGATGCTTGCTCGTTATTGCGATATCTAACTGTCGAGGAATCACAACAAATTCTCCACCCTTATCACTAACTGATAGCCTTATCCTACCTTCGCTTATCAACTCTCGAACCTCTTTCATGCCACGTTTTTGTAGTTCGGTGAGGTTCGATTGATATCTTTTCTGCTATAGTGAGTGAGGGTTCTAAAAGTTTCGTCCGCAAATTTCCGGAATTTTCTATCTACCTCCTCGTTGGGGTCTTGTTGTCTATAGAACGGCTGAGGAAATGGTGGTATTAGTGCCTCTACTTGCTGTTCAATTCCTATTAGTCTCTTCAACTCTGGCCTTTTTACGGAGTTGATCTTGCAAATCATGTAAACCACATGCAACCTTACGCAAGGACACCTTAGAAATGGGTTGAGATGGTGAAAAGCTTGGACCCAATTCTAATAGCGAGCGCGCACCATCAGGGAGAGTTATGCCTCCTAGCACTGTGACCCTTGAATTTCTTGATGCATTACTTGCCCTAATGTGACTCGCTTGATCTTCATTAGCGGTATCCGTATGCCTTCTCAAAGTCATGTTATGCGATCTACTCAAAAGATCATCGAATTTTCTCCGCAAAGTAACTTTAGCATTTGACCTAATGGAATCGCAAATCAATTTTGACCCACCAATAATTCTCCTCCAAAGGTTGCCTTCCAAATACTGATCACAATAATATTCCTTCGCCGCACACTTCTTCAGCATAGCGTACAGATTGTCTTGCTTGCTTCGTAGACAGGCGCGGAGCACTTTCATTTCGATATCCAGTATTCGATGGCTGTCCTCTGGTACACCACATATCGCGTGAAGTCGTTTTCGTTTTATGAAGTTCGGAACGATTCGATGTTGTATGCAGCGTCGGAGAAACTTCACACATTGTCGAGCTAAGACAATTTTCTGCCTTAGTGATAATGCTTCTTTTGTCAGTCGGAAGAATCTTGCTGGTACTTCTTCTAACAACTCCCAAGACCGACTGTCTATTAACCTCGGCATGCTTCAGTATGATTCTTGATTTTCTTCTTTGAGCAGAACACGAGGTGTTACATTAAACTTTATTCGATAGCTGACGTTTCGGCAGTTCGCCTTCTTCAGAGCCTGGAAAGGTCAAAATGTTTGCAATACAATCAGTCAAACACCTCCATTACTTCTTTAGAGAAAATCACCAGACCTAGATTTCAATCGCATCAAGCAAAAATCCACCATTCCAGCCCATCTGGACGAACCACTCAGATGTTCACTGGATCGTCCACGTAACGCGAACCCGAACAGCGCGTACGTTAAATGGAGTCATTCTACGTCACTTGCTTCATATACCAAACGTGTCGAATGACTCCGCATTGCAAGCCACACATGAGCTTCTTATACAACACCAGGGAGCTGTAAACATGTATGGCTTGACGATTGAGCAGTTCATGATCCTACTAAAAGAGTGCTTGAACTGCTCAATCTTCAGATGGTCCGGGAATTATTATGCTCAAACCAGAGGGCTGGCAATGGGACAGCGACTGGCACCTAGCCTGGCCATTGCCTTTATGTCTAAAGTGGAAGCACTAGTGATGGATCTCCGGCCATTACTCTACTGTAGGTATATAGATGATTGTTGGTTATCTGTTCCACTCAAGAGGAGCTAGATAATTGTTTTAGATTGTTGAATGAACAGTCAGAGTATATAAAATTCACCCGTGAGTTACCAAAAGACGATTGGCTCCCATTTTTGAACGTGCAAATAAACTTAACTGAGAGCGGCTACATAACGAAGTGGTACCGAAAGCCAAGTAGTAAGAATATCCTGGTTCACTATCTCTCGTCTCATCCCTCACATACGAAAAAGGCGCTAGTAAAAACATGTTTCGAACAGCAGCCATGTATGTACCGGGGAGGAGCAGAGAGTAGAATCCGTGAAACTGGCTCGGGAAATAGCCATTCATAATGGATACGAATTCGTAGCCCCTCGGCTTAGGTTTAGAGGAAATAATGCGCCTCCGAACGAAAACTTAGTTGAAAGGAAAGTCCCGTTTATCATCCCGTTCTATTCAAATGAGATTAGTACAGCTATTAAACGATGTTTGAAAAGAGCGGGTTAGAGCAATCGGTGGCCATTATAGAAATACCACCGAATACTCTAAAACGCCAATTAGTTCGAAACCGCTTATATGACCGTCTCTGCATAACGAAAGATTGTAAAATATGTCCTAACGGCAGAGGCGGTGATTGCATGAGCGTAGGTACAGTCTACCTAATCTCTTGCAAAGCGTGTAGTGATAAATATATAGGCGAAACGGGTAGGCCGCTCTATGCACGCATAGAAGAACACCTAGCTGACAAGCGTCTTAATAGACGAAACACCCCGCTAGGGACGCATAGAGCACAGAAGCACGACGGAGTTGATTTTGAAATCGAAGTCACCATCCTTGCGCAGGAGCAAAAAACATCAGCGCGAAAGATCTTGGAAGCATTTTGGATTAATACGACCAATCCAACCATGAACCGCAGGGAGGAATGCCTTGTAAACACTCGTGATATGAGCCAGTATATAAGACTGTTGTTTTGATGGGTAGGGTGCATTACGAGCCTATGTGTCTCTCTTGCCGGTGATCTCCACTTGGATCATCCAGTGGAACACATATAAAAAGCGGTGAGTATGTTGAGTGTTGATTTTTGCTTGATGCGATTGAAATCTAGGTCTGGTGATTTTCTCTAAAGAAGTAATGGAGGTGTTTGACTGATTGTATTGCAAACATTTTGACCTTTCCAGGCTCTGAAGAAGGCGAACTGCCGAAACGTCAGCTATCGAATAAAGTTTAATGTAACACCTCGTGTTCTGCTCAAAGAAGAAAATCAAGAAAAAAACATTACCATATTTGGTGTTAGTATTTTTAGAGCTAACATGCACGTTCTTCTTCTTCCGGTAACCGCAACGTCACACCGGAAGATATCGAACAATTTCCTCGATTGAAAGCCTTAACTATCGGTTAGTTCCATACGACTGTTACTATTTTTGATCCAGAGTTAAAAACACTAATAAGAATGAGTTTCCTGCCTAGTTGTTGCTATAAAATGTGATTGTAAGCATAGCACGTTCCTCAGAGATGTACTGATAGCATACTAAGAGTCCTGTCGATCCAGCCTGGCAATCTGATCTCAGATTTGTCTGCAAATTCTTTAAAGTCATTGCATAAGCCAAATATACATCAATCACCCACACGGCTCAGAGAATGGAGTAAATGCATCACACATATTTCAGACGTCCATATCGAGCGCTTTTACGAAATTATTATGGCATCAACTTTGTTTGTATGAGAAGAAAAATCCTGTTGTGTTTTAATAGAATTTGGAATTCATTCGTGCAAAACATTTTTTTTTCTTGCAGAAGAACCGATTTTCATTGAAAATTTTATTATCTTCCTAACTTTGCTTGAGAACTGGAATTATGGCACCCATTCACTTGTTAATCGAGTGGTCTGCAAGCGAAAATCGTACTCAACTTGGGAGTTAAGTGTGTTTTTGTATTTGGGCATATTTTTGGATTCACATCTTAGTAGCGGCTGATCTACAGTAAAAAAATTCCATACGAGAAAAGGAGGGAATATTACAAGCACGATTACGAATACCATCGAATACTCTCTATGCGTAATCGTCCTCATTTCGTAGAATCATCGGCCACGATCAAAGCTTCCCATCCTATAAATTGTTGATAATCATTCAAAAAAGCAAATGAATGATTTCCAAAATTCATCGAAAATGCTACACATACTCTGTACAAAATTCAGGCTAGACCAAGTTTTGAATGACACCATGGTAATGCTGCTTGATGAATTTAGCAGCATTTGCTCTTCACCACCACCTAATTGCACAATCATCATAGTAGTACGTCTTCGAAGAAATCCAACTGACTAATAATTTTTTATGCAAAGATAATTAAAAACAGGCATGCTAGGCTTTCACTGAATCGTCGGTTCACGAGAATCCACTGAAGTAGCGCGGTCTTGTTTTTTCGCAATTCCAAAGATCGCGGTACACAATCTTCTCTAAATCGTCTGTTCACGTGACGATCAAGAGAGATTTTCTTCCTCTGCAGTCCAAAAATAGTCGCGCAAGAAGTCGTGAATTCAAGATAATTTGCTCCTAAAAAAAGATGCTTATTTTCTGGATTTTGTAGAAAGCCCTCCGTGGTCTTTCATAAGAGCTCAACTCGGACTGCTATTTACGCTCATGTGGCAGAAGGATTAGTTTACTTCCTTGTAATATCCTCCATAGAAATAACGACAGACAAAAGCAAAATCAGCTTACGTGATCCTCACACTGAAATGTCGAACTCATACAGATTATTTTACTTTGTAAAAGGGATTATCTAACTCTAATGCAGCAGTTTGATAAGAACATTCCCTAAATGGACTTTTCCAGAAGGAAGACTCCTGATTGTTCTTACAATGCTAGACATTCCATGTAGCAATATCCATGCCATTTTTCAGAGAGTATTTACTGAATGTCGCTTATAAGGTCAAGGATTATAAGCTATTCTCTTTTCAACATCCATGATAATAATGTTCGGTAATAGTCTAGACGTGGTCCTGTTCATTCCAATTATGGATCAATTTTCTAGTTGACGGATGGAAATTAGGCTGGAGCCCGTACTACCACTGAAAATCGACCATCCAAAAATTAAGTGCCCAATATATAGGTGGGTAAGGAGATGAAGGATGCTGCGTTCATCATTCGCTTAGGGATGTACACACAGTACACATGAATCAATTCGTAGCATGATAAAAGTAACTGGATCCGTCCTCCAGGACAAATTTGTTATGAATCTGCCCACCTCAAAGAGTCGGAAAGCTTGAGCGGACGAGGGATGAGAGAGCTAACAGAGAATTATGTGTGCATTGAACAGATACTCTGATTAATTCGATAGATGTGCTCTATTCTTGGGAAATTGTTGATATAAATCTGACGTACAGAAACTACATAAACGTTTACAAGTGTTATAAAAAAAACACATAAGTAGTCGGAATCTGCCTCAACCATCAGAAGCTCCTTTTTCTCAAGGAATGGAATCATGAACATGCGCAAATATTTGTTCTAGCTGTTTTGTTGCCAGTGACAGTAATTGTAATGATAGTTATGGCTATATTAGACTGTAACAAGATGAACTGTTGTGGATTCAATTTGCGACATGAATGCGAGATAGGTATGGTTCTCATCAGTTTCTCATTCCCTGTGCTTTTTGAATTGTTTTGAGTTTCGCAAAACATTTTTGTCATCGTAACACTTAGAATAAAATACGCCTGGCTTATTTTTAAAGCGACCTTGGTCCCAGCTATCCAGAATTCACAGCCAAACGTGTCCTTATCATTTTTGAGCAACCTGGTGATAATGGAGTCGGTGACGGACCACGATGAAGATCAATTACTAAGTTGAAGTCGTGGAAGTTGAGGATGTCTCACTTAGACATCGTCGTTTTTGAATCAGAGTGGTAAAACTCAGCAAACAAACAAAAGAACTTTGTTCGTGTCCAAAAAGAACAAATGTATTGCTGCGCGACCTGTTTTTTTCATCTGAATCTGAAAACGTGTGTCCTAAAGTTAGTTCAGAGTGGTGGTAATTGGCTTTTTGCTTTGTTTTCAATCCGTTTATCCCAAAATTGAATACGTAACGTGAGGATGCTTCTCCTCAAGGAAACCAAGAATATCGTTGCTGCCAACCTTGACTCTCCAAGGTTTTTGATAAACCTGAAAGTGATGGCGTTTCTCAACATTTCCACAGAACACTAAGTACTGAAACAACTGATTGCCGATTTGCATCTACGCAGTCATACACTAGTCGCTAATTTTCATATGTTAACTTGAGCATGTTTAGAATTGGAAGTTTTCCAAAGGTAGCCGTTAGACTTAGGCTTTTGAAATTTCCCGTGCAAGAAAGATAGCCGCTAACATTGATGACACGCTGGAAAGTACCACCCTGTCCGGCTCGAAATTTGTACCTTGACGTAAAGGTCTGAATTACATAGGCTTTAGGGATCACGTGTGGTCAAGAATTTGTCAAAATGACGTTTAGGTATATTTCCTCGCAGACAAAAAATCTAATGCTTTTTATTTGAATCATCTGTGTTGAATATACGTTGAAATGTGCTCGCTTGGTGAAAACAGACCATTATTTTCGCAATAAATGCATTGTAAACAATTCACTTCATGCTATATTCCTACTGAGGAGCAGCAGCTTCTGTTTCCACCAGCATGAACCATCTCGACTTTTGAAAAGTTTCAATTAGAAGTTTTGTGTTCTTTCAATCCCATTTCATGTAACCCGTCCTAACTTCAACTAAGAGAATTGAGTGGTGAACAAAAACACGGCCTCAGGCGGGAATCGAACCCACGTTTCATCCTATCCGGGGACGCGTGCTCTACCACTACACCACTGAGGCACATTTGCCCGACCACTCATTCTTCAACATCTCAATGTTAGCTATCAGCCACCAACCTTTGACAGGTTTTGTCGGGTATGCGATTTGGCTTTATAAACCCAGTTGAGCTGATAGCTATTTTAATTACTAATACTTCGAAATTATAGTATTTTCACTGCTTTTTTCGCAGTGTTATTACTCTCTTTGTTTTCAGTGTTTTCAATTCTCTTAGTTATATAAGTAACGTAATAACACTGCGAAAAAAGCAGTGAAAATACTATAATTTCGTCCTAATTTTATTGAGCAGATCTCAATGCATCAAACGTTTTGTTCCTTTTCTCGCACTCAACGTTAGTCTCAGACATTCGCCGTCTTCATGAACGTTGCAGAGCACTGATCGGCTGAGCTCGTTGCAGTGTCGGGGCTAGCAAGATGGGGGAGCTTGCTGATTGATTGTATCAGTGTTGGTAATAATTAACCGCGCACCGAGCACCTCTAATCAGTCTGTAACTACCGCACTTCCTTTTTAACGTTTGCGCTTACATAAAAAAATCTAATCTATCGCCACTATGTGTCGTTTGTTTTAGTGAAACGAGCGGAAATTTTAACGTCGTTATACTCGCCCACTTCTCACTTGCCGCATTAGCGAAAAAGTCTTACTTAGTTGATCAATCTACATAGTTTCTTATCGAAAGTGTATTTCATGTTGTAATATTTATTATATGGCGAATAATTCAGCACTAATTACTTTCGCATAAAGCTACTTATTCACCAAATGATGCACTTTCACATGATAACTGTGATAGCTATAATTAGCATCTTTTCTAGCCTTATATCATTGACTATCACCGTCTTCACTGTCACTACGTTTTAGATTATAAGTGTTGAGGTCTCTATCCGTAAAAGCAATATTAGTCACTATCGCATGTTACGAATGTTATTGCTCTAGTAATCAGACATTCATGGAAACGAGTTCAGTCCTACTTTTATCTTCTCCTTGTTGATAGCATTGTCCCGTTAATGTGGAATGTTCATCACTCTGAGAAAAACAATGCCATTCCTGTTGCTTTCTGATTTTCCATGCTCAGCCATTCTAACCTGCAATATTGCGAAGTCCGTTCCAACCGTAATTTATATTCGGCTGCTGTGCATCGAATTCGTTATACACTTGCACTCCTGCATTTCCAACCTAGAGAACAAGCACACCCTATCTGTCTGCTATACGTGTCATTTCTTTCAGCCGTTGCATCATGCATTCACATTGTGATCCTCAGTGGTACATCACGGTGCCATACCTCCATCACTCACTTACACTCCGCATACACAGCTATCATTGATTTGTTTCCATGTTTCAGTTGTCATATTACGTTGTTATTGTTATCATATTGTTATAAACAAAGGTTCAGTAGCCCACGTTTGAAGCCATTTTGATCTCGAGTGACAAATCATACGAAGCTAAACTCTCCATGCTGAGCCGATTGATTATTCTGTTCCATCAGCAGAGTCCATGTACTTTGTTTCCCTGAACTAACTACGTCTGTTCTGCTGCCCCTTACCAGGAATCAAAGCCGGTTCTCGCTAATAGAATCACAACCGGACACATTGTTTTCTTTTTGACAACCCACGGTTATGTATTTCCGATTGCTGTCTTCACATGTGACAGTAACTCAGTATAATCTACCTATCGCTTCGAGCGTTTTCTCAAGACCACGCAGAAATTCTAAAATACCTGCTAATTTGGTAATGGTACAACTCGTTTTGAGCTGATTAGGTCTAGTAGTATAGAGGAACCTGTTTCGTCCTATTGGAACTCACCACTAGCAACCTCCCTCATCAAAAGATCCCCTGAGGGTGCATAATCCTCTATAAAGAAATCGACTCCTATTTCGACTGTTGGTCACCACAACGTCAGGTAGTTCCATCATCTGACTTGAGGTGATTTATTACACGGTGTCGACTCCTATGAGAGGATTATTTATCATAACTTTCGTTTCGAGTGTTTCTTAAGACCACTGCTCAAATTTCAATATGCCTGATAATCATTATTTGAGCCACGCATGTCAGTGGTCTGCCAAGGAGGGCTGACTTATAGAGCCCAATACACGTGTCTCGATCTTGCGATCTCGTCAGTCGGCAGTTGCCCTTTCTCGTCTTTTGCTAATATCTGTGGGAGCTCCTGTCCCTCACTAAGAGTTAGCGACGACGAACGTTTTACACTCTATGTCCAGTGAAAATCTAACTAAACATTGAGTGTTCGTACACTCGATTGCTCTTGGTATATTCAATAAGCAGAGATCTTAAGAAGACATTCGAATCGAAAGTTATGATTTATTGAATATACCAGCCAAGAGCAATCGAGTGTACAACACTCTATGTTTAGTTAGATTTTCACTGGACATAGAGTGTAAAACGTTCGTCGTCCGCTAACTCATAGTGAGGGGACAGGAGCTCCCACAGAGATTAGTAAAAGACGAGAAAGGGTAACTGCCCGACTGACGAGATCGCAAGATCGAAACACGTGTATCGGGCTCTATAAGTCAGCCCTCATTGACAGACCACTGACATGCGTGGCTCAAGTAATGATTATCAGGCATAGAGAATTATTTAGCTTTAGGAGATTGGCTGAACCGAGGAAGGGTGCTACTGATGAGTCTTAATAGCGAATCAGTATCTGCATAGTTTTAAGAGGGGTCTGCAAAAAAAGCGGTCGATAGAAGGGCATACCTGTTAATTAGGCAATTATACATCCGAGCACACGTGTTTCGGCCTTAGTAGCCTCGTAAGTTGAGCGGGCCCTTCGTCTCCAGCCAGTCCTCTTGAAGGGAACCCAACCCCAACCCTCTACACAGAGAAGGCCCAGGTGCATTATTTATACGTTCCAATACGTGAATGTATCATTGAATGGACAGTGATGCACATTCAATGCTATTGGCTGGTATCATCAAATATATCAAACCTTCCGTTTTGAGTGTCTCAATGCCACACTCAATTTTCAAAAGGCTTACGAAAACTAATTATCAGGCATATTGAATTTGAGCATAGGCTTAGGAAAACACTTGAAACGAAAGGTATGATAGAGTTGACGATACCAGATAAGAGAAGTCAAGTGTACAACACTGTCCATTCAATGACATTTTCACTTAATGGAGCGTATAAATGGTACGCTGGCGCCTTCTCTATATAGGGCGTTGAGTTGGCTTGAGAGGATTGGCTAAAGACGAAGAACCTGCCAAGTGACGAGGCTGTCATGAGCCAAACACGTGTATTTGGCTGTACAAATGCCCATGGCAGATCACATTCATGGCTCAGAAAAAAGTTACCAGTGTGTTCTGTTTTCTTCATGTGTTCTGGCTATATTATATGTTTTTTCAAAGTCTTCGAGATAAATCCTACCGTCAAATCGATAATCGACAATTATCCGACACTCAATTTCATTAAGAATCTTTTGACGTCACTGTAAACATACCCGACCTCTACAGTTTCTCGCGGTGGCCTACCTATACATCAAGTGGCACGCATCTCCCAGGCAAGTCTGATGGTACTGATTTGTCCATCACGGTGGGATGAAAGACTTGGTGGCCTGAGATTCGGAATCAGACCAATGACGGCATGTGTCTTGCAACGCCTCTAACCGCTTCGACTCACGGATTCACAATATTAACATTGAAATTCTTTGAATTTTAAGGGATCTCTTCATTTAGACTTGACGAGTACATGACTGTCCATTTTGAATCTCTTTGGCTGGCATTTAGCCACTTCGTCTCTTCCTGAGTCTAAACGCTACTAAGTGTAACATTCTACTTCATCCACACAATTGATAGGATTCTCAGCAGAACAATCCACTGTGAAATGAAGAGAAAGAGCAAAGGGACTGGCGGAGTGGGTGATGTCACAGGCCGTCAAGAAGCTGGTGCTGGTTTGACGTTCCTACTGCAAATTTGCTTATCACGTGAGAGCGCTTTAACTTAGCTACTTTCAACCTGCGATTACAAGTAGAATCGTTGCCAGCTTCATTCTACGACATTCATTAAGGAGATGAAATCCTCAAGAAACAGTCAGAGCAACACGCGAAGTGTTCCAAGGCCGTTGGAGCGATGCATGCGAGAAAAACGAATTTGATACCAAAAGTACTGTGATTCACACAATAAATGTGATCATGGGTGGTGTAAAATAAATAACATGTAGAAGTGAATGATAATCTGTTCGAAAGTACAAATCGTTTCTATTCTGCAAGAGGTGAGACCTCCCTTGTGCTGTTCACGTGAAATGACAGGTGAAATATCTTCATCAAAAAAAAACGTACTAAGAAAATGTGTAACTTTTGGCTTCACTTCTAAGAGATGGAAACAAAACAAGGAACAATAAGTGCTGCAACGAAGAGAATATTTTCATTTCAGCGCTAAGTTTATGTGAATGCTATAAAGATCTTACTGAATTATATGGATAGGACTATATTAATAGGTATTCCTATAGTCTCAACAGATTGAATGAGCCCAAAGGTCAGTGATCAGATTCAAAAATCAACAAAGATTACTTGTTTTGCTGGATTATAACTTTCTCAAACTTATACATAAGTCAACGAGGGTAGTTTATATATTACGAAGGTGAGAGAAGTAACGGTGATTGCTGTGTTTGTGTGGGTGAACTACAGTGGCTAGAGGATCCCTACGACACTTATGGTAGAGGGCTCGATCGTCGCCCCAGGTTCAACAAGCCTTGCGACGTCGCGTGGTCGACGAGACGATATCATAATCGTCTTAGATGATAGCAGTTTTCACTTCACACATCGATAGAGGCCAGATGTGCATTCAGTCACCTCAAACGGTAATTGACGAAGTCGACTGCATGCCGCACCTCCTAGAGATTGATCAACGCTGAATGCTCTATACTTTTTCAACGTCGCTAAGTGCTCACATGTGGCACCGTCTCAAGATTGTTGAAGGATCCGTAGAGCATCGGTACATAATTCGATGCTGAAATATTACTGATTGGAAGATCAATTCAATCTTCTCCTGTGGCTTTACTATTATAAAGACCATTCAAGGAAGTTTTTTGACGCTATAGCTACTATCCACGCACTTGAGGATGTAAATAGAGTTCAATATTCACTGTAATAGGCATTTGTAATGGTTGGCTATGTAAAGCGAAACAGGAGAAGAAATCCGATGTAAAAGCATTAACGTTGACGGTATAAATTGTCGCTGCATGTTTTCTTTAAGACGATTTCAAAAGAGTGACTTCCTACTCAATCAAAATGTCATTGTCCTTTTCCGTTTCTGTAAATGATCATCATATAAGGCGAGCGACCACAGCAGACAGTGTCCACGTGAAAGTCTTGTCGCAAACATTGTTTAATTCACTTAGAACGTCTTCTTTTTCCATCAACACATGAATCATCAGCCTATATAAAATCCCATTGATGTAGTGGATAATGTGAAGTTTCGTGTCATTATTGTTTCGCGTATCGTTCACTTTCGATACTACCCGAAATGCGATTTATCTTGAAGCTTTATCTATATCTGTATAAGATCTACCTACTATCGGTAAACGCTCGATCGAACAGTTACGGCCACCTACTCTGTTAGCCGTACTGAAACCAGGCTGCTGAAGCCAAGCACTAAAAGTACATAATAAGCATAACATGAGGAATTCAAAATCTCACGATTTGTTTTTCTTTGATTTGCCTGATTCGCTGAGAACTGCCAACTTTGATAGCGTAAAAGTTGCTCGCGCGTTATAATGTGATACGGCTAATTTTCGATTGCTTCAGTAGATACATTCTATCCTTAATAGTCTTTTTCTGGAAGCTACCATTTTCTGTTTCAAAAAAAAGCATCGCGACAAGTTTTCAATGGCATTTATTCTTTCAGCAACACGATATCACTTGTTTTTAGAGGGTATCAGTCCTTTAGCTACAAAAATGCCTGTCATCCTTCTTGCCGATAGCTACAACGTTACTCGTGATGACATTGAACAGATTGCTAAACTGGATATTATAGATAGTGGTAGGTTCCATATGATTATATGTATTTATCGCTAAACAATATAAAATACTGTAGAAAAGATATGACGATTTATAAT
>JAHQIW010000149.1:0-70240 GCA_019055375.1 Parelaphostrongylus tenuis | reverse complement strand
CATAGCTCCTTTCCACGTTCCCTAATGGAGGAATTCACTTTTGAAAAGCAGAATAGTCGTGGTTGGACAAAAAAATTGCCTGACGGAAGATTCATGCAAAGATCATTGTACAAATTCGAAATAGGTGCCACCGAAACGCATCTCTAATTTATCACTCACTGCCTGACTGTTTTCTCGACATGAGCATTCCGATCTAGGCAGATGTGTGAATAAAACGAGCCAGGATATTAGAAACCGACCCACCAGCTCAACCCAAACCCAAGTTCCATGCTCAGGAAAATTATGCTCTTGCTTTCCTGGGAATGGTAGGAACTGCGCGACAAGAAGCAGACAATCAATGCAACGTCCATGAACAGGTAGAAACTTCAACATGTTAGCCGCAGCAGTGCGAAGTAGCTCTGAAACGATTCAGTGTCTCCTTCTAAGGTCACCGGCCCCTTTGCAGATATTACAGTTAGAAATTAAGGGTAAAGAACCTTTGTTCTCTTCTCTCTTGCTCTTGGCTTCTGTCAATCCCCAAGATGATGTGCCATAAATTGCTTTTCAATTTTTGACTGCGCTTGCTTCGTTAGATGCATGTCCTGGCATTCACAATAAACCCACGTAGCCCTATCATGTACCAAGTTAGTGGTGCTATTCTCCCAGACTTTTCGAGTACTAAATCACCGATTCCAGGCAATGCAACACTTGGAAAGCCTTGAGCGAGGGGTCGAACCACCGACCATCGACTGATTATCAATCATGCTGTCGCAGAGCACCTCTAAAACACAGCACTGCACTAGTTAGGAACATAAACAAAAGAAATTTAGGAGTAAAGTGTTACTCTCTGATCACCCTGTACAAAACTGAAACTAGCACACATTTCTACTACATCAATGTTTCCATTAGCGCTAATTTTTTTCGTTCATTCATCAAAATAGCGACCAGATTTAACATTGCAAAGTTTTGAGCGAATATTATTGCTGAAGAAATTTTGAGCCGCTCATCTTCTACTTTCGTGGCAAAATGTAAAACTGCTCTTTCGAAACTGACAGTTTCCATAGGCCTGCCAATAGCTGCTTAAGCAAATTTGCCAACTGTTCGCTGTCGATCTCATAATCCGCCGTTGTCATGACGACAGTTTACTTATGCCCACTTTGAATAGTTGGTTCGTCATTAACACTCTATACGGTTAGCAGCCCTTCCTATTCATTTTTTTTTTTTGAATTATTCCATTCTCTCAATACAGTGCAGTTTCTATGTGACGTCAGGCGGTTAATAGTTTGATTGCATAGATGTTCTTGACCAAACTCTTTTTCAACGATGACACAACTCGTTTCACTATTTCACAGAACAGTTTTTCGGCGCCGTAGCTGGCATTTAGCTCTTTCGAGATAGCATAGTCCGTTATCGCGCCTATGACTATTAGAACACCTTTTTCGTTGAACAAAGCTTTTCCATTGGGCTTTCAGCAATTATTCGTTATCTTGAAAAATGGAAAATTGGATTACATATCTAGTTTCTGAGCACATGTGGCGCAGTGGTTAGAGGTGCCCTGCGTCGACCACGAGGTCACTGGTTCGATCTCGCGCTCATGGCTCCACCAAGCCATCCATCCCTCCGGTGTCGGTAAATTAGTACCAGACAGGTCTCAGATTTGTCTGGGAGGATAAGCAGCACTGACTCGGTTCAGCGGTAGGCCACCGCGAGTCATTGTAAAGGCCAGATGTGCATTCAATCACCTCAAACGAAGTTACAATTGGAGTCGAATGCATGGCGGGGATTGATCAACGCCGAGAGCTCTATCCTCTATCCTTTTATCTCGTTTCTAGAAAGGGCCTTCTTAGTGCGCTGCTGCAACGAAAATTAGGTTATGTAGTAAGTATCACACTTTGGTTTGCTTGGCTAGGGTCTGTGGATGGCTTTTTTTGTTAGGCTTCCAGCAAATATGGAGTAGTTGAACACCCCGTAATTTTTAAAACAAGCTTAGTTTATAGAAAGGTCTTAATGGTCTACAGCTTTTTACACCTGAAGTAGTGAGCCAGTCATTTGAACTTCAAAAAAGATTCTTTATGACTTCATAGCAGCAACATAAATAAAATCGCACTCTCGTTAATAGCGCTGCGCGCAGCGATTTCAAATGCTGCCCCGAAAGGGGCTATTTCGTTGTTGATTCATAAAATTTCTCTTTGTTTCTAATAAATTCTTAGTTTTTTTGATAGACTGATACTACACAATTTCTTCTTTGCGCTCATACTCTTTTATTGCGTATATATCTGACTGCGAAGCGTTATATTTATTCGCTCTACTGATTCCCTTTGAAAAACCATTTTCCTCCTCAAATCATCGTCTTCCAAGCTTTCGCCTAAGTTCTAAACTCTACACTAAACTAAACTGTTGAGAAGTCATCCTCAAACCCTTGGAGAGCAAAAAATGCGCGTGCGAAATTGGAACTTAATCTCGTTTTCGCTGCGTGCACTAAGATGCATTTTCAAAATCAAAATACAGTTTTGATTGATATACAAGGCATTCAACATCAGCCGGGAATTGAATTCGCGTTCACCCATATAGGGGCGCAAGAGTATGGAGGGAAAAAATAGCACAGCAGTGCATCGGTGACGTGATGCCACCGCCGCCCGCTGTGGGTGTGAAACGTGCTTCAATCCCGCCTGATAATGAATGTATGCCACCATAGCACTCAGTAACACGTAGATATGAATTCTCAACATCATCCTACCGCCAAAAAGCGGATAAAATAATGAATTCAATCAAATGCAGTGTTATAACCACCAAAATCATATCTAACGAATATGTTACTAGAAATTTCACGAAATTGCCAAAAAGTCTTCGACGTGAACAAAATAATATTTGCATTTCATCTGGTGGACTACAGCACAATTCCCAGCTACACATCTAGTATTAACCTTGACCGCAAACATCATGTAATTTTGGTGTGAAAGTAGTAAAAAGACGCTATCAGCAGCTATATTACTACTTCTTCTTAAAAAAGAACTTTTGAGTTGTTGCACCTCCAAAGCAAAGCAAACGTGAAGATAATGAAAACTAGCTCATTCCCACCTATTTCGAATATCGAAGTATGCTTAGTTATTTATCTGATTTTAGTTATATTATTCATGAGCATAAGAAATGAAAAAGAAACAATCGCGAAAATAGAAAGTATAACGAGAAGATTGCACTTTTCAATTATTATTAGTGCACAAACATTATCTAGTCAAATATCGTAATTGAGAGTCTTTAGTTAACATGTGAGTTCGTTGAATTATCCTAATGTTCTCGTATTCTCCTGATTTATGAACTTGCATAGTGATCACTGACTGCTGAATCGCAATAGAGGGATACAGACGATACGCAAGCTACGGATACTACGTCGATGCCTTCGATCCTAGCGAGTGTGACTACCACTTTTTCGCTTTCGCGTTTGAACTGATACAACGTTATTCTATATCTGATTCTACAAGTATTCTATTATATTCTAGACAGCCATTTCTACCCGTCTAATTCTAATTTCTTCTAAATCCTAAGATTCTAATTCAATTCTAACCCTCCTATATCTAAATCTATTCCTCTATTCTAATATTCCTATTCTATATTCTTACCCATTCTATTACTAATTCTACCCCGGGTGTTTGTTCTAACCTTCTATCTATATTCTATTCTATTCCTATTCTAACCCTACCGGCGGGTGTAGCTTGTCACTCCAGCTATATCTCGAGTGCCAGCAAACCAAGAACAAGAGACAGTCCCGATGAATTCAGTGAGACGTTGGTTTGTGGGGGGGGGCTGGTTGGTGGTTTTGGGCTAAATGATGTGGTTGTGGCTTGGGGCTAAAAATTGGCTTAGGTCCACACACCAAACAAAACACAGCCGATGATCATGAGACGTTGGTATGGTGGCTGTGTTGTGGTGTGGTGTACCGCGAAAGATTATAGGACATTCCCTTTGCCAAAGGATTGTTTGAAGTGAATTTCGTGTTCTATAGTTATAGCGTGTTACAACACATAAAAACATAATCTGAGCAGATTTTTTTTGATGCATTCCACAAACAACGTCTTCATGATCATCGGGGTGTGCATCGCGCTGACAATGCACACCGGTATAATACGTTGATTCACCGAAAAGCTGGCACACTCGCTATATCGAAGGCATCGACGCTGTATCCTTAGCTGCGTATCGTCTGTCTCCTCTATTTCGATTCAGCATTCGTGATCACTATGCAAGTTCCTAAATCAGGAGAAACGTGAACATTAGGATATCAACGAACTCACATTTAACTAAGACTCTCAATACGATATTTGACTAGATGATGTTTCACTAATCATAATGAAAAGTGCCTTCTTCTCGTTCACTTTCTATTTTCGCGATGTTTCTTTTTCATTTCTTATGCTCATGAATATATAACTAAAATCAGATAATTAACTCGCCTACTTCGATATTCGAATAGTTGGGATGCGCTAGTTTTTCAGTATCTTCACGTTTGCTTTGCTTGGAGGTGCAACAAACTTCAAAAGTTCTTTTTTCAAGAAGAAGTAGTAATATAGCTGCTGATAGCGTCTTTTTCCTCCTTTCACAGCGACAAATTACATGCTGTTTGGCGGTCAAAGGTTAGATACTATATGTAGTAGCTGGGAAATTGTGGCATGTAGCGTCCACGCAGGTATGAAATAGCCAAATATTTATTTTGGTTCACGTCGAAGACTTTTTTTGGCAATTTTCGTGAAATTTCTAGTGAAACTATGGGGGCGTTAGATAGGATTTTGGTGTGTTCTAACACTGCTTATTTGATTGAATTCATTATTTTAATGCCGGCTTTTTGGCGGTAGGATGATGTTGAGAATTCATATCTACTTGTACTGAGTGCTATGGTGGCATACATTCATTATCCAGGCGGGAATTGAAGCCACGTTTCACCCACAGCGCGGGCGGGTGGCATCACGTCACCGATGCACTGCTGTGCTATTTTTTCCTCCATACTCTTGCGCCCCTATATGGGTGAACGCGAATTCAATCCTCCGCTGATGTTGAATGCCTTGTATATCAATCAAGAACTGTATTTTTAGATTTTGAAAATGCATCTTCAGTGCACGCAGCGAATAAAGAGATAAGTTCCAATTTTCGACGACGCATTTTTTGCTCTCCAAGGTTTGAGGATAACTTCTCAACAGTTTAGTTTAGTGTAGATGTTTAGAACTTAGGCGAAAGCTTGGAAGACGATGATTTGAGAGGAGGAAAATGGTTTTGTTCAAAGGGAATCAGTAGAGCGAATAAATATAACGCTTCGCAGTCAGATATATACGCAATAAAGAGTACTGACGCAAAGAAGAATTGTGTAGTATCAGTCTATCAAAAAACTAAGAATTTATTAGAAACAAAGAGAATTTTATGAATCAACAACGACAATAGCCCCTTTCGGGCAGCATTTGAAATCGCTGCGCGCAGCGCTATTGAAGAGAGTGCGATTTTATTTATGTTGCTGCTATGAAGTCATAAAGATCTTTTTTTGAAGTTCAAATGATCTGGGCTCCTACTTCAGGTGTAAAAGCTGTAGAACCTTAAGACCTTTCTATAAACTAGCTTGTTTTAAAAAATTACGGGTGTTCAACTACTCCATATTTGCTGGAATGCCTAACAAAAGCCATCCACAGACCCTAGCCAAGCAAACCAAGTGTGATACTTACTAACATAACCTAATTTTCGTTGCAGCAGCGCACTAAGAAGGCCTTTCTAGAAACGAGATAAAGGATAGAGGATAGAGCTCTCGGCGTTGATCATCCCTGAGGATGCCCATGCATTCGACTTCCATTTGTAACTTCGTTTGAGGTGATTGAATGCCATCTGGCCTTTACAAATGAACTCGGCGGTGGCCTACCGCTGAACCGAGTCAGTGCTGCTTATCCTCCTCCAGACAAATCTGAGACCTGTCTGGTACTAATTTACCGACACCGGAGGGATGGATGGCTTGGTGAGCCAATGAGCGCGAGAATCGAACATGACCTCGTGGTCGACGCAGGGCACCTCTAACACTGGTCGCCACAAATTGCTCGGAAGAAAAGAAAGAGGGGGGGGAGAAAGGGGAAAGGGGGAGAAAGAGGAGGGGGGGAGGAAAGGAAAAAGGGAAAAGGAGGGGGGAAAAGGAAAAAAAAGGAGGGAGAAGGAAAGAAAGAGAAAAGAAGGAAAAGAGGAGAGAGAGAAAGAGAGAAAAAGAGGAAAGATAAGAAAGAAAATAAGAAAGAAAAGGAGAAGGAAAAAAGGGGGAGGGGAAAAGAAGGGAAAAAGGGGGGGGGAAGAGGGGGGAAAAAAGAGGGGGGGAGAAAAGAGAGAAAAGAGAAAAAAAGAGGAAAGAAGGAAGGAAAAGGAAAAGGAAAGGGAAGAGAGAAAAAGGAGGAAGAAAAGGAAAAAAAAAAAAAAAAAAAAAGGAAAAAAAAAAAAAAAAAAAAAAAAAAAAAAAAAAAAAAAAGGAAGAGGGAGGGAGGAGAAAAAAAAGGAAGGGGGGGGGGGAAAAAGAAAAAAGGGAGGGAGAAAAAAAAAGGGTAGGGGGAATAAAAGGGGGGGGGGGGGGAAAGGGAGGAAGGAGAGGGAGGGAGAAAGGGGGGGGGAAAAAAAGGGGGGGAAAAAAAAGGGGGGGGGAAGGAAGAAAGGGGGAAGAGGGAAAGGGAAGGGGAGGAAAAGAGAAGGGGGAGAAGGGGGGAAAAGAAAAAGGAAAGAAAAAAAGAAAGAGGAAGGAGAAAAAAAAAGGGAGAAGAGAAGAAAGAGAAGAGGGAGAGAAGGAAAAGAAGGAGGGGAGGAGGGGAGGGGGGAAAAGAGGGGGAAGAGGGGGAAGAAGGGGAGGGAAGAAGAGGAAGAAAGGGAAAAGAAGGGGGAGGGGAGAAGGGGGGAGAGGGGAAGGGAGGGGGAAAAAGAAAGGGGAGGAAAGAAGAAGGGAAAAAGGGAAGGAGAAAAGGGAGGGGGGAGGGGGAAAAGGGGGAGGGAGGAGGGGAGAGAGGGGGGGAGGAGGAGAAAGGGAGGGGGAGGGAGGAAAGGGGGAGGGAGAGGGAGGGGAGAAAGAGAGGAAAGGAGAAGGGGGAGAAAGAGGGGAGGAAGAAGGAAGGGGAGAGGAAGAGGGGAGGGAAGGAGAGGAGGAAGAGGGGGAGGGAGAGGAGGGAGAAGGGAAGGGGAGAGGAAGGGGGGAGGGGGAAGAAGGGAAGGAGGAAGGAGGGAGAGGAGGAGGAAGAAAAGGAGGAAGGAAGAGGGGGGGAGAGGAGAGGGGAGGGGAAGGGAGAGAAAAGGGAGGAAGAGAGAGGAGGAGAAGAAGGGAAGAGGAGGGGGGGAAAAGGAGAAAGAGGAAGGGGGGAGGGGGGAGGAAGGAGAGGGAGGGGGAAGAAAGGGGAGGGAGGAGGAAGGAGGGAGGGGAAGGAGGGAGGAAGAAGGGGGAAGGGAAAGAGGAGAGGAGGAAGGGGAGGGAGAGGGGAAAGGAGGAAGGAGGGAGGGAGAGGAAAGACAGGAGAAAGAAGGAAAGAGAAAGGAGGAAGAGGAAGAAGGGAGAAGGAGGGGAGGGAGAAGGGAAGAGGGAGGAGGGGAGAAGAGAAGAGAGGGAGGAGGAAAAGGAGGGGAAAGAGGAGAAGAAAAGGAGGAAGAAGAAAGAGGGAAAAAGGGAGAGAAAGAAGGAAGGAAAGGGGAGAGGAAGAGGAGGGGGAGGAGAAAGAGGGAGAGGGGGAAAGAGGAGCGGGGAAGGAAGAGGGGGAAGAAGGAAAGGGGGGGGGAAAAAAAAAGAAGAGGAGGAGGGGAAAAAAAGGGAAGGAAGAAAGGGGAAAGGGGGGAAAAGGGAGAGAGGAGGAGAAAAGGAAGGGGGGGAGAAGAAGGGAAAAAAGAGGGGAGGGGAAAGGGAAGAGGGAAGGGAGGAGAAGGGGGGGGGGAAGAAAGGAAAGGGAGGGAGGGAAAAAAAGGGGGGAGGGGGAAGGGGGGGAGGAAGGAATAAAGAGAGAATTACACTATATTGGGGGTAGCAAATGGCACAATATATACCATCGTTCGTCGCGTCGCTTCGCGCCTGACAGGAATTATTGTATTCACGTGACATAATAAAGATATGAGGATTTATTTAGTCATTTGAGTTTCTGAGAGGACATTATCATCATCAATGATGGAATACCACAGAAGATACTTCGATAAATGTTTATCACGTGTCGAAAAAATCTCCTATGTCCCAACAGGTAAGCAACATAGTTGCGGAAATAAGTAATTTCCATTTGTTATATATCATTGTTTCAATCTTTTAGTCTGTGTTTTTGTAGTCATTCGCTAAATTGAGTAATGCTGATACGATATTAAGCTTAATTTGTGGGACCCGCATACTACCTTTTAGTAACGAAGAAGGATAACGATTGTCTTTCGAAGTACGTTAATTCATCATCTCAGATTCCCACTTTTCATTGCGAATTGAATGCATCATAGTCGCATTGTGTGAAATTTATTTGTTTCTTTGGCTTATTGGGTAACGAAGCATCTCCACTGGATTATTAGTAACCACATAATAGCTCGACAACTGGGACTTTTAGTACTAATTCTGGTTAGTGAAAAACCCCTTCATAGCATTTTCTGCTAATGAAAAATATAACGTCTTGCTTTTGCAGTGCATTGTTTCAGCTCTACAAGGAATTTTTGGTATTGCGTAATAAAATTTTGATTCTAAGCAATAAACGTACTTGAAAAACACATTTTCTATACTCAACGACTTCCAATATGGCCAGAGCAGGCCTTGACAGAGTATGCATTCTTCTCTTTGAGTACATTATAAATCATGCAGCTATGAATAGTGTTCATATCAGATTAAGTGGGTGATATAAAAAGTTATGACCCGTACTGGAATGGTACAAAACCTCTTCTAAAACTCTACAGAAGTCTCAATTCTTAAAGCCCCTAATAATAAATGCTGAGGAGTTATCGATAATGTAGCATCTCATTGCAATGTGCAGTACCATTTTTGGCAAACAAGTCAGTGTTTTGCAACTGCTTTGGCATATTTCAGCCTCAAATAGCCTTATTAAAGCCTCATAAATCATAATACAACCATTTACTGACGATTAAACACCTTTTAGATGATAAAAATCTAAATTTCATTAGAAAAGCACATTATCATTATCCGCGATCACACCGCCTGCCACGTGAAAGATTAACAATGGACTTATTGTGTTGATACTTCATGAATGCTGTAAAAAAGCAAGATAATAAATGTCTTGTCACGTTTGAGGTCGAGCAAGGTAGGTTATATGGTCTGTGTGCGATTAGGTTATGAGTTGATAGGCGTTCAACACAGCTATTACCACTGATATATTTCCGTCAAGAATGAAGTCCTGTGATTCGACAACACTTATTTTGCCCTTGATTTTTTCATTTATAAGATGTCATCAAATTTACTGTGGAATGTGTCGTCAAGAGAAGCGTGAAGGTCATCCCGATCTGGCGAAGTTGTAAGGAACAGTTTTCATGGCTAGTCGTAAAATGTTGTTTTGATCTGGTTTCCATGATAGCCTGTTCAACCCAAGATACAGTCTCCCATTGCCGGTTTTCTCATTGCCCGATTTCTTAGACGGTGGTGCTCTGTGTACCAGGTACTGGGTTAGATATATTGGTACAACAGTTTATTGACATATTGCAGTAGAGATATTTTGAAACTTCAGCCTCACGGTAGAGAGGTATCTCGTCTTTAGGTCATCACAACAAGTCAGCCTAAATTCACTGTGAATTCGCTAAAACTGAGTTACTGCCAAGACGAAGATGGTCCCTGGCGTTAGCTTAACACTTTGCTACTCTCAGATATGGAAATGTCTGATTCTTGATTTAATGATCGAATTTAGTTCATGCGACAGCTTTACATTGGCTAACTCCACCTGTTACCTATACAGTTGTACGAGAAGAGATATATTATAATAAAACACTTATTATCAGCTCTCTGTTCACCGCTTAATTGAGGATAGGGCTTTTGAAGATCTTTCACATTCCATCTAGTATCTGCACCATGCAAGACATGAAATCGAAGCGTTAAGACGAATAAAGTCTAGCTCCGCAGGAAGAAGTCTGCAGTAGTAAACTTTGCTGTTTTCGACTCGACTAACTCGTCACTCTGTGGCTCGCACTTGTAATTCAGATTTTGTTTTAATATGATGAAGAAGAAACCCTGTATGCAACTACCGTGATGCATATCAAGAGCATTTTGCCATGGAACCTTTCAGTAGCCGCATCCTGAACAGTTGAACCTGTCTTATCTGAAAGTATCCAGTGACTGGCTGAAGTGTAAAAAAACTCCAACCAAGTTTTTTTAGTAGCGCTGTTACAAGTACTGCTCGCGCCTTTAACACATTGTGGGCTAAATGCATGAAATTCTTATGCACCGATCACCTCGTCGTAGTTAGCCTTGGCCTGCGTTGCAATGGAAATTGGGGAACTTAATCAATAAATGGGGATTCTCAGGAAACTATTATCATCATCAAGGAATGAATACTAGAAAAGCTTCTCCAAGAATAGAAAAACTCCATACGTTCAAAAATTCTCCACTTTTCATGGAGTATTTGACTCTTGTTTGCTTAAACTTCACCGAGGATTCCTTGGTTCTTTTGAAAGTAAAGTTGATCTTGCAAACTGAAAAGTTCTTTATAAACGTAGATATGTTGGAATGAGTGCGCAGCTATCCGTAAAGTCCTTATATTTTGATGTGAAAGCCACATCGAGGGGCTA
Source organism: Parelaphostrongylus tenuis (assembly GCA_019055375.1). Classification (NCBI taxonomy): domain Eukaryota; kingdom Metazoa; phylum Nematoda; class Chromadorea; order Rhabditida; family Metastrongylidae; genus Parelaphostrongylus; species Parelaphostrongylus tenuis. The sequence goes on along the minus strand of JAHQIW010000149.1, from coordinate 59,533 downwards.
GCTACGCACTTCCAACTCTTTTTATCACATATCTTTCAACGACGCTCTGGAATTGTAACATGAGAACAAGCTTTCTAGATTTGTGCGGCTTCTAGAAGAACCTTGTTTGTGGCTTTGTATCAAACTGTACTTGAGGAAAGAGGTAGAACGAGAGCGTATTGCTCAATTTAAGGGGTCTAATCAAAAAACGTGGTGTTCTAGAGGAAGGATTGATGTTGCTTCTATTAACCAGGGCCTTATTCAGGTCTCTTTTATCATGTTCTATTATTTATTGACAAATTCTCCTGTAGTGGCGATAAAAAGCTGAACTTCATTAGAAGACTGCCACATTGGTATTGATGTACGTCCACCAACCTGGAAACCACATCGCAGCCTGGCGAAATATCATCGGGGCACCCAACATGTTATTGTATGCGGTTAACGAGATGTGAACTGGTTTAAGCTAAAACTCTAAAAGCTCTCGACGTTGATCAATCCTGAGGGATTGCGCCATGCATTCGTGTTCAATTTCTAACTTCGTTTAGGTGATTGAATGCATATCTGGCCTTCACAGTGACTCGCGGTGGCGTCCGCTGAATTGAGTCAGTGCTCCTTATCCTCCCAGACAAGTCTGGAACCAGTGTGGCACCAATTTACCAGACACCGGAAGGATGGATGGCTTGGTGAGCCATGAGCGCGATGTCGAACCATTGATCTCCTGGGCGACGCAGGGTACCTATGACCACTGGGCCACATGTGCTCATTTGCGCCAGAATGAAATGAGCGCTTATGAACTGATTGAGAACTTAAAGGTAGATGTGATCACTAATGATGAGAACTGTTCGCTTTAACATCTTTATCCGCCGAAACGTTTACAAGACCACTTATCTATGTACACGAATGAAGGGGTAAACCGCGTAATATGAAAAAAAAATTACTACGGAGGATTTTAAAAATTTCCTTATTAATAAGGATTTTCTCACAAACGAAGTCTTTGTCAGTAAAACGAGTTTGAATTTAACTTATGTGCTTAACAACGCCGATTTCGGCGACTAGGCTTCATCACTTCTTTGTGTAACTCGTTAGAAATAGACAAATGAAGTTGAAGCTAAATGGTAAATAGTCTAACTATGAGCACTCAGATTAATATCTCTTTTTGGGTCCTGATGTCATCTAAGAAGTTGAACTTCTTCATTTAGGATCGTCTTCGACCATTAGCATTTGTGCTCATGAGACGAAACATACCACAGTATTGCTTCAGATCACTGCAATAAATGGCTAAAAATAACGTGAATTGCTTTGTAAGCTATTAGTTAGATTTGTAAGTATTTCGAAATCAGATATCGTTATGATACAATGGCATGAAAAGTCCTCTTATGAAGTGTACATCTAATTTGGCTAACAAAGTGGAACATAGTATGAATTTGTAAAAATCTTTTTTCATGCTGAACTTTGTTTTACGCTTACTTCACTCCCGCGTTTACGGAGCATTCGCAGAACTCGGCAGCTTCCTTTTTAAAGTTCACCTGTCTCGTACAATGACGAAACGAAGCTGTTGCTTTCTTTTCCGCTATCAAAGGCTGACAACTGCAATTACTAACTTTGTGCTATGTTCGTTTTCTCGTACATTTTTTTTCATACAATAATTGCTTTGACTTATCCTGCCCTCAAACAACTGGGTACTACAGCAGATATTGCATCTAATTAATATTATAATCTTCTATGGTATATACCGAACCATGCCAGTAAGTGTTGCTTAGGACGTTTACACGAAGTAGAGCTTCTGTTGCTTTCCTTCCACAGTGCGCAGCCATCTAGCTATGGTACACCTTTCAACAGAATCAGCAAGAAATTGGATGCGCTCCATGCCTTTTGGATGTATATCCACTAATAGTAGCGGCTCTGGTGCACGACAGAAACGAACAGAGATCTTGTCAGTTCGAATCATTCTATTATTGTCTGGATTGCAAGTGGTGATATTACCACTTGATGTGAAATCATACAAACGACATGAATTACCGCTGTACTGAGTCTGCGAAACCAAATCAATAAAAGGAGATCGTAAAGAGCAGTGTTCCTTTGAATTGTTTGGCTTACACAGGTACTGTATAGGTTTTACTCCATTAACATTTTGACGTCCTCATCTTCAGAACCGATTGATCCGAGTCGACGCTGCACAATTCTCCATCCTCGCGATGTGGTCTTCGTAGCCACATTTGGAATTTTCCTGGATGAGGATGACTGGATAAAATTCTTTTTTTCTTCTTAGAATTATCATCAGGCGGTAATTACTGACGTTCAATTATTGTCCTTTATAAAAGGGCTATCAGAGTGAGGAGACTCAGCGAACAGTGCTCCATTTAAGACTAGTCGACCGATCACAACTTCAAAGACCCACATCGCGAAGACAATCAACTCAGATCAATCGACTCTATGAAGACGATGAAGTCAAGACTTCAACCGAAATAACTTATATAAAGAATCCAAGTAGGAGCGCATGTGGCGCAACGGTTAGGGGTGCTTTACGTCGCACACAAGGTCGGTGGTTTGATCCCGCGCTCGTGGTTCACTAAGACATTCATCTCTCCGAGTTTAGTAAATTGGCATCAGACTTCGCAGACTTGTTTGGGAGGATAAGCAGCACTGCCTCGATACAGCGGGAGGCCATCGCAAGCCATCGTAAGGGCCAGAAATGCATTCAATCACCTCAAACGAAATTGAAAATTGAATACGAATGCATGACGCATCTGTCAGGGATTGATCAACGCCGAGAGCTTAATCTTTTGTTGTTTTAAGGATTCTAAGTAAGCCGAAAAATTCGAAAAATCAAATTGACCATTGCGCCTACGCTTGAAAAAATCGAAAAATAAGGCATAATCTCATTTGCTAGAGACTTCTTCGCTTTTAGTGAGCTCTGAGTGAATAATTGTTGTTTTTTTCGGTGTGAAAGATTAGACTGTTTGAAGAAGCAGAACTAGAAACGTCGCTTTAAATATTGTTGTTTCGTCGAAAACATGTTGATCGAAGCACGGTTGTTCAATAACATTGGTTATCATCAAAACGAGACGAGAAACGAGTTCGTCGAGTATATTCGATTTGGATACCGGCTCGACTCGAGAGCGACTGATAACGACACAGCGCCGTCGATTCAACATTTTGAAATGTCATTAAATCACTAAAACCACAAACTATCCATCAATCCGTCGAAGTGATCACGAAAACAGTCATAAAATAATGCTTATTTTTTGCTGCAGTATAACCACTACGTAATGAAGGCCCGTACTATAAAGCTATAAGTAAAAAATGGAAACTCTTCTTCAGTTTGTGGATCAACTATGATAATTACACTGAAGCTAATCAATGTACTTTTGCATACATGGACAACAGAACGCCGTAATAAAGAACCTCCAACACGACAAATGTTTCCAGGGCTTTCGCCTTCTTCAAAACCGGAATAATTCATGTCAATTGCTAACCAGTGTGGTATCACCCGTTTCCTTTTCTTTAGAATCAACTGCAACAGTCTATAAGGGTCTGATTCAACAACTTTCATCGATTTTCCCCACTACGCGTAAATTAGTAACGTCTAACGCTTCAAAAAGTGCCTAAATAGTGGAAAGTGAAAATGTTGCTCAAATAAATGTAGTAGTTCCAGATGCTGATAAAAGAGCAAAAAATAACTGAACAAACAAGATCAACTAACTCTTTTCGGTCGAAGCAGAAGCCATTGGCGTTTTTTGCAAGGAAACAGTTCTTGATGCACTTAGCAAACTCCCCAGCGGCTTTCAGAACATGCTTTATTGGAGCGATTAATGACTAAAAATAATCCTATTGTCTTACTATCTTCTTGCATTTGCAATATATATATTTATTTATTTATTTATTTATTTATTTATGTCGAAGAGCGGTCGAAATTCTATAAAAAAACCTTTTGATAATTGGTGGCCTCTTAAGAAGCTTACAAATAGATGATTCTAATCACATTAGTGAGGAATTCCACTAAGAGAATTTGTATGAGTTCAAATTTATTGACTTTGGCCTTCTCAAAAAAAAACGTTTTTTGTCGTCTCCGGCTGTAGTTTCTGTCTTTACAACACTAGCGGTGAGATGGTTTTTTTTTCTCAAATCTCTCCGAAAAACGCTCCTCATTCATTGAAAGTTACCTGTATCGCTACCGACTGATTCACCAAACGGTGTTCACTGATCGAAAACAAAGCACGAATATCCGTTTTCGGGATTTGTGGTCCATTGTTTTGTTCAACACAACTGATAAAAATGCTGATTGAAACATAATGTCAATAGTAACGAAAATGTGCACTTCATTGTTTTATTTGATGTGTCAGTGGTAAAGTACTCACCCGTCCAATTTGCGCTCAAAACAAGTCAGAAATCCTTGCAATATACTATCCTTATCATCGAAACATTTTTTGAGATCATTCGGTCTATCGGTGATCTATAAACAGAAAAAAACGAACAATTGAGGAGCAAAAAGCGTCTACGCATGCCATTCCTTACAGGGGTGTTTATCTCATAAGTAGCCATGAAAATTTTTTATCTCTGTTTCGATCAAGTTTACTACTTCTTCTTCCTACTTTTATGAAATTTATATTCACTGTTTCATTTTTTGCAAAGCTATCTGTTGTATGTCTTACTGACCAAAAACTTTTTGAACACACCTGCGTACTTTATGTCAGAAATTCTGCTCACTTAAAAAAACAAGAGAACAGGCTCATATCGACATTGTTTTCTCACTGTCCACGCCTTAACTCACAGCCCCGAACTCGACGAAACACGGTCCGGCACATTCCTTGGCTTGAGCTCTCATCTCTTCACTGCACTCGCTCTGTTCTGCGCATGAACATTGCCGAATAGTCTCCCCAGCGATACGAGATTGAGAAATTATTTCACTACCGTGCTTGGCTACCTAAAATAAGCAGATACTGGATAAAATTGCGAAATATTCGAATGTATGAAAGTAGGAAGGATTATACGCGGATTGATTAATCCATCAGACATGAATAATGTATTCAGATAAACTTATAGCGAACAGGTGATCGAATGCACATTTGACTTGTTCAATGACTTCATAGGGTATTTTGATGTGTCGAACCAGCATTTTATCCTGCATGACTAGATTAATACTATGTTTGCGACCTGAGATGTATGAGGAGTTTTGTTATTATAGACCAGGTATCTACAACAATACCTCAATCCACAGTCACACACGAGTCTCATATATTCTAATAACGAAACTAAAATTCAAGTGGTTCCTACAATAATGAATCAGCAGTCATTGTATTGAAGTGTTCTGGTGTTATTCATCGGCGCAGAAAGCCATGAAAAGTGGTTTTTTTTGTCGAACGCCAACGACTGTAACGCTCAATATTCAACTGGTTTTCAACTGATTGTCGACATGCATACTATATTTCCGAGGAACATATGACTTCAGCAAAATTTATTGTACGTGAGATATTTGTACAAAGCAAAACACGGCCCTTTCTCAGCAACCAGCATCATGTTACATTTGTACACCACGCCATCGATGTTCAACAAGTTGGCGAAACCTTGATGAAATGCTAATTGCGTATTGTTTAAGTGTAGCACCTGACTGACAGGTTGAGTCAGTAATTTGACAGACAGGTTTCTATACAACTCAAAGTCACATTTATAACCTTAGTAAACTCAGAATATGAATATATATATATATATATATATATAATGCACGAATATTGCTACAGTTGTCTTTGACACATTAAGAGATACGCAAATTTACTTTTAGAACACTTGTCTGAGCAGAGGTTGTCATAAAAGCGGATTTAGAAAAATCTTTTATGTAGCAAGCTGCCATCAAATGAGACAATTGCTATGTTGGCCAAGATAATAGTAAGTTACAACCACAACGAAACTGTGAATTTCACAACTAAAAACTTCCTAAGGCTTTCTAAAAGAATAGCTCAAGAAAGACAACAATTCTAGTCTTTTAAGGTTGACAAAAAAAGTGATTAGTTTGAGGATTTACAATTCCCAAGACCGATTGTCTATAACCTCTGCATGCTTCAATATGATTCCTGATTTTCTTCTTTGAGCCAAACACGAGGCCAAACACATTCAATCTCTATCTGACAGCTGACGTTTCGGTAGTTCGCCTTTTTCAGAGCCTGGAAGGGCCAAATTGTCTGCAATCCAATCAGTCTAACACCTCCATCACTCCTTCAGAAAAATTAACGAGATCTAGATTTCAATCGCATCAAGCACAAAGTCAACTCTCAACATACTCACCGCTTTTTATGTGTTCTCCTGAATTATTCAAGTGGAGATCTCCGGAAGGAGATCACATAGACTCGTAATGCACCCTGCCCATCAAAACAACGGTTTTCTATACTGACTCATATCACGAGTGATAACGAGGCATTCCTCCCTGTGATCTATGTGGTTTCATTCCGGTGAGAACACATATAAAAAGCGGTGAGTGTGTTGAGAGTTAATTTTGTGCTTGATGCGATTGAAATCTAAGTCTGGTAATTTTTCTAAAGGAGTAATGGAGGTGTTTGACCGATTGCGGACAATTTGACCTTTTCAGGCTCTGAAGAAGGAGAACTGCTGAAAGCAGCCGTCAAATAAAGATTAATGTAACACCTCGTGTTCGGCTTAAAGAAGAAAATCGGAATTTAGGGCTTACTATATGGCAAAACAATGGCATAACATCTCCTAAAGATTACTAGGTCATAGTTTAGAGCTGTAATAAAGCGATCTATAGTGAGACAAACCCGGCTCTCACACATTGGGTCAAGGTCAGATAAGCGCTCAATGCTTACTGTCGTGGAAACTATTAGTCAGAATATAGCAATATTCCTGTGATGATGAAAGGCTGGAAATTAACCGTTATAAAGATCTAAAAATCCGTTCAGCTAGAATTGATAAATAAGAGTCGAATGATAGGGCTTCGATGTTGATCAATCCCGTGATGCGTCATGCATTAGGTTTCATTGATGATCCGTGAAGGTGACTGCAGGCATGTCTCTTCCTCATAAACACTCGCCTTGGGCTACCAGTGTATCAGCAATGCTGCTGTCCTCCTAAGTAATTATAGCATCAATCTGTTGATTTCGAGTGAATGAAAGGTTTGCCGAGGTCAAGGTGCAGGATCGTTGATAAGACAACATCGTGATAACTGATCTTGTATAAATTTGACAAAGTGGAGTGAGTAATCCAACATCTGGATTCTAAGTATTGAGTGTATGCAGTATTTCAGAAGTAGTAGAAAAGTGGATGTCAAACATCAATGAACATAAGATGGTACGTTTCGGCATTCCACCAAAGCCCATCAAGAGCACATGTCTCAGTTTCAATCGAGCCTCTCCGTGTAAGGGAATTGGCGCCTAACATCTTAAACTGCACGCCAAGGGAGAATATCATCTGACATTGCGGTGACAGTCGGTTGCTTGAATGATGGTAAAACAAACTCCAAGCGAGGTCTCTAAAACACTCTAATAGATAGGTATTGCTTAAAATAACCTCTAAGCTATTGTACCATTCAGCTTTTGAGAAACCTGGGTGAAGAGAAGTCTGTTATGAAGTTAACAGATGCTCCTCCAACGTTACACTTGCGCACTGAATCAAATATAGGCTTATCTGTGATGGAAAAAAGAGCCAAATTTCTAGTGCCTTGACTAATACAACATTTGGATTCTAAGTATTGATGGCCAACGCGGGCAAGAATTATGCTTGATCATTTGATATGCACGACATTTAACTATTGCTGTTGGATCGCTTTTTTCAGTCGATTGGAGACGAGAAAGTCACGAGTATGGTGGGAGCGTCTTCGGTTTTAATGTGTTTGCGCACATTAGCGCGGGATTCATCTACGCCCATTTGGGGTTGTTTCAAATGTTATGGTAAGTGAAAATAAAAGAACAGACTACTGTATATAGTATTTCGAACCTCTATATGATTTTTGCAACCCTGTCCAACTCTCTTCAAATTGTTGTATTCACAGCAAATTTTTCATCCAGAAAAAAACTGCTATAATTCTACTTTTGACTAATTTTACTGATAATCTGGACAAATTATTTTTACTGTTTGTACCACTACTTTATAATCTTTTAAGCTCAGTTTTATCCATTGCCTTTGATATTTGCTTAGTTTCCAAGCTTTTTTTTTGCTCCTGATTTCATAGTTCGATGTATAAATGTTCAGGAAAAGTTTTCCGAATTCTCAAAACTTTGTTATAGCTCGATGTTTAGATGTAAAGTTTTCGAATTTTATAGAAGATTTCTATATTTTTGTCTTTATATCAGGGAAGCAAAAATGATCTGATAGAGATAAAAGTGAAAAGTATGAATATCAATCAGCGGTAGCAATTTTGACACAAATCGAAGAAAGTGATAAAGTTGATCATGAAGTTCGTGGCGTCAGAATAGTAATGTGTTGCGATAGACTATGATAGATGCGACAAACTTTTGTATAGAAATGCCTAGATACATTTTTCTCAATGGAAGCAGAAACAAATGAATTATGAAAGGCTGTAAGATAGTCAGAAAAAGCAGCTCACCTGATCAATGGGATCAGCACTTAAAACCACAGGTAAAAGTAGAAGCACGAACATTGTTGCATACAGTGAGCTGAGAAGGGAACTGATGTTTTCATGGGGTTGTACAGTCGATTTTATTATCTAATAGACGCCACTCCCACTTTGCTCCACCTCTTTGAGGGTTCGGAATAGTACGTTTTTTCCAAACCGACGCTATCATCCAATATCAGAAAAACAGATGGCCTTTGCCATTTTGCATCGACGAGCTCAATCACGTTAATTACAAAATACATTTTATTACGACTAGTATTCAGAGACCTCTGTCATCTTTAGACTAACAATAATTCTGATCCGGTGACCATCGCAGCTTTCTTTGCGTTTCGTAGTCATAATGAGTTGAATCAAGTGTAATGAGAGGTGTACTGTGCGATGTGCAAGGAAATCGTGCTCTGAATACTTGATTCGAATCATTGTGGCTCGGAAGAAGGTCGAAAACACCGAAACATCAGCAATAATAGACCTCAATTTTACAAACACCTCCTTCACTCTTATCGAAAAGACAATTTACTAATACATACTCAAAGGTCATATGAACTTAAAACCCAATCCTCTTTCGCATAAGGATTTTGGGGTCGCCTTTATCACCTGTCGCTGCAGCATAGTTTCCTCAGATGGCAGAGGTATAAGTAAATTAAACAGCCTCAAATGTGCCCCAGTAGCGTGTTGGAGGAGATAACGGGACAACACGCTTGTTTTCTCATGATAAAACACTGGCACTATTTCCTTTAATGGGATTAAATCTGGTAAGCACTTATCGGCATCAAACCCGCTCATGCTGACATCTATTCAAAATGTATTGCCTATATGAATTAGTGTATTGTTACTACTCTTTAGTAAAGTTATGTTTCCTAAATCAAGCCAGTTAAAGGTTGGCTGTTGACAGCTTTAATAGGATATGTCGTAGAAAGAGTGGTAATAATGGGGGGTAGTCTCGGTAGTGTAGTTGTAGCAAGCGCCGTCGATCTGAGTGACACGCGGGTTCACTTCCGCCGGTGGTCAAGTGTGTGAGAAAGCGAATTGCATGTTAAAGGTGCTGGTATTCGCATAATAAACGTGATGACGAGCTATGTAAATGATGAGCTTATCATTTAGTTGGAAAAAGGGGAGGTAACCACGCAATGGATATTGGTGTTATGCGTCAGGACGCAGGGTGATAAGCAAGACGGCTTTGATTTTGTTCACCAGCATTTTTTAACAATCATTCAATGAGTTTCCTTAGCTCGGCTACATCCAAATGCACAGAACGAATCGCCTCAACCAGCGTTTCCATGGTATTTGTGAAGAAGACGAGATCCTCAAACAGAAGACGGAAGAACATGTGGAATTTTCAAAGACTTTTGTAGAGGATATGCAAAGAAAAGATTCGAATGCAAGAAGTGCCGGGATACGTAAAGTAAATTATGATAACAAATCGTATGAAAAAATAAATATATTGAATCAAACTTATTGCACTTTTCTACCAGCCAAAAAATATAAATTAAAAAATAGTTAGCATATTTTGCCACTCTTCATGAGAATATAGAAGACTCACTTAGACCGTACCTAACAAGCCAGCTTTTTTTTTCTGGAGCTTTCGTCATTGTGTACCTTTCTCCATCAGTTTCATCGTTTCCTTCCTCACGGTCTTTCCCACCCATTGCTGCCTTGATTTCAGATAAAGACAACGTTAACCCTGATCTCAGTCGACTTTTCATCGGAATGGCATTGAAGAAGTTGGGGATAAGTTGAAACATTTGGAGTCCTGCCTTCTGTAGAAGGAACTAAAGTAAGCGAAGCGGATTGCTGCAGGTGAGGTCACAAACAATTATTCGTTTAGGCCGATGCGAGGCTGCTAACGCTTCAATAACTTCGCCTTTTCATAACTTGGACATGCGATACATTGTATATTGATCAAATAATTCGGTGGATTTCCAAGAACGACTATCGATTAACCTCGGCATTGATCGAATGGTTCCGTAATTTGCCTAATCTGCGAGACACGAGGTTGTTAACAGACGAATTTATTCAGTGCAGTATTAGACAGTAAAATTGAAAACAATTTCAGTGACTTACGTTCCAAGCGATCTCGCCTATTTCAGAACCTAGAAGAGTCAAATTAACTTGCAATCTACACAGCTAAGAGCTTTTATAACAAAAAATAATCGAAACTCAGACGTAAACATAGGAGTTGTATAATAACCAGTTTCTACTGAATACTTATCGTTCTGTTGTTTTGCAACACACTACATGATTTGTACCAACCACACCGAGTCTTGTACGGGCAAGGTATATGTTCTGGTTTTAGATGGGCAAAAGTCGATCCGAGATATTGCACGAAATCACATGTGATAACGTCGTACTCATCTCTGCGATTCATATTTGGATTTTTGATATACATGCAAAAGCTACGAAAACTTTTTCGCACTGAGGTTCCTACGTTCCTAAGCGAGGATAGCTAATTCTAATTCAAAGTTATTCATGTTAAGCGTTTGTGCGCTATACGTGCCTTGTGGAGTTTTTAAATCAGTTTTAATTTTGTCGTGTAGGTGTATTTTTATACGGGACACAGAGAGCTTACTCGTTTTGCCGATATACTCGCCAGCTAAACATTTTACAAGTGAGCTAGGCTGTACCTATGCTCATGCAATCACCGTAGCAAACGTTGAAGCATATTATGCAGCCTTTTGTTTTACATAGACGGTCGTATAAGCGATTACAATTTTGAATAGATGTTACCGACTTTTCTGATTCTGCCCTTCCCAAACAACGTTTCATAGCTATATTTATCTTGCTTGAAAGAAAAGGAGAATTAACGGGGCCTCGTTTTCGTTGGAATCATCGTTTGGGTCACGCCATGCCCTTCAAATCTGTACCGAGGAGTTAAGTTTCGTAGCCACGGATGGCTATATTCCGATTCAGTTTCGAGAACCCTACCAATGTTCCCTTCCAGCACACTTACCGGCGGCTATGCGGAAAATGTTTCCTTACATAAGCCTTTTTGTGTCAAGGAGGAGAGGAGTGAGAGGAGAGGTAATAAATAGGATGTTTTTGTAATTTGGTTTTAAGTACCACATTGTAATGTATCCGTTATCAGATAGATTGGCGTACACGTTCAGGAAAGGAAACCAGTTATTTTCCGGTATCACAAGGTTAAATTTTATACACTCTAACTGTCCGTTTAGCATTCTAAAACATTTGTCCATTTCCTCTTTATGGAAACACATCACCTGTCACCTGTATCACCTGTCGCCCCGTTGATCGTCGAGTGATTCGATGCGGAACCAGCAACTCTTGCATTTTTCCCTATCGCGTGCCAAAGTAGCCCAGTGGGTCCTCCTTGCTCTAGGGATTCGCTGAGTATCATATCTTTCTTCTATCGCTTTCCAGTAAAATGATGGCCGCACACCTTATCTGCTGCTTCTACTTTAGACACGAAGGCAATAGCTAGACTAGGTGCCAATCGCTGCCCATTGCCAACCCTCTCATTTAAGAGAAATAGCTCCCGGGCCATGTGAAGATCGAGCAGTTTAGGCACTCTTTTGTGAGAACCATGAACTGCTGTATTGATAACGAATGGTATTGACAAACCATACATAATTATCGCACCCTCTTGTCTTATTAGAAGCTTATGTATGGCTTGCGATGCGGACTCGACATGTTGGTATAAAGAGCGCTTAGATCTAGTAGTTTCATCATATAGATTTGAAAACATTTGAGTGTTCGTAAGATGGGCTAGAATATGCTTTAACACCTGGAAATTGTTCTTGTTGGAAACCATGTTATTCTATTTGTCGGTCCGTCTACACAATGATAATGGGTCTACCTTTAAATATTAATAGATCGTTGGATGGTGGATCATCAGTGGACACTAACATATGTGATTTTATAAGTAATTATAAGACAGGCAAGTTGGTACTTGAATCTTCAATTAAGAAATATTAGACAGTTATAGACCTACTGTTTCTAGCCACTTCAGCCCACACATTATTTAATTTGTAGTATACTTTTAACTTTCTCGTGAGATAACATAATATGAAGCGAAATAACAGTGTAATTACCCCAAGGACAAAGAACAAAGTCTCTTCTACAACACTGTAAAAGTCTAAACTCCTGGAGAACACCAATAAGATTAGCTTCCTCTAAATTATCCATAAAATGGCGTCTGAAATGTGCACTATAAGAATAGACGAACATGCTATTGTTCTCTGGTTGTTTTGGCGTATTTCATACAAAATAGACTTCTAAGTTTCTTCCTTGGATCCCATCCTTTGCTAAAGACAAAATTCCTTTTATTGTTAAGACATTATAAAAATTACGTGCTCCATTCGCAAGGTCGATTGCGCCGACTGCCGCGTGAGTGACCAGCGCGACGCCGCCTCCTATCAACTGCCAGCTTTTAAGGGTTGAATAAACGATGTAGTAAAATTTGCCTGTTCTTGAGGTGGGCTGGTATGTGCTCCAGCAAGGGTAAAACTATTGGGTCTATAAACCACGTTGTTCTCTCCGTTAAGCCGCTTCGATAACTGTTGATGGTCGAACTTTGACTGTTGAATGACGGATGTGGACACAAATCACTAGTGGATAGTAATCGGCTAGTATGTTTATGTAGAGTTTGCACCTTAGCGAAGTTCGTACCAGAGTTTATTCAATTAGCCATTGAGCCTCTCCATCTTCTTCAGAGACGATGAATAGAGTTGATGTAGGGTGAAAGATAACGTTCCTCCGGTCATTCGTCTATTGCAGATTGTAAATGACTGTCTGGCTATCTGTTCCACAGAAGAAGAGATGGACAGATGTTCTGAAATGTTGAACGAAAAGTGTAGGCACATGAAATTTACCCATGAGATAAGAAATGAATACTGGCTTCCATTTTTCAACTTAAAATTCAACTAAACGATAATGGCTTCAAGACTAAGTGGTACCTAAAGATGAGTCACAAATGTACTGGTTAATTATCATCGCTTGGACTGCACGGTACATCGAGAGGTAGATCGTGCCCCCTAGCTTCCATTGTAATTCTCAATTTTTATTAGGGTGATGATGCCTCGAGTCACTGTTGGGCGCAATTAGGAAATTCTGGCCTCGCGAATTCTAGCAAAGAGGTCATAATGATGACTGGTGTCCGAATTCATGGTAAACTAGAAGTATTCGAAGTCTTCTCGTAGCCAGAGTTACATGTTTGACGTAGTACTTCCTGATCCAATGCTTCTTCAATGCTATGAACGCGTAGAGAAGTATTTCGTCGGAGAAATATTACGCCATCAGCCACACCATCCGCAACGTAAATGGCCCCCGATGGTCCTTTCTCAACACATCGAATTGCACTTATTTCACCTGCTGCGTTGCACAGAAACGGTCTTTTCAGCATTTGTTTTCTTATAATCAAGAGAGAACTTTCCTCACATTCTCAGTTACGAAAAAAAAGGTTGTAAAAGACATGCTCCTAACAGCAGTCAGTGTGAGTACAGAAACACAGTAAAGGTGCAAATGTCTCTAGAATTGACTCGAGAAATAGGAAAAACCAATAGCTACGAGAATGTGGCTCTCCGGTATAGGTTTGGAGGAAATAGGTGTCCAGGAATGATAATTCCGACAAATTCAAGGTTACATTTATCTTCTCTTTTTTCAAACGAGATAAGGATAGCCAAAAGCGTTGTTCAAAAAAGAGCAGATCTGGAAAAATTGGTAACGATTATTGAAACGCCACCGATTACACTGAGATGCCAACTAGTTTAAAACTGCGCTTTCGACCGCCATTGTACTTCGCAGGAAGGCATATTATGCCATAACGGTAAAGAATGTGATTGCATAAGTCCGGGTATATCTCCCGTAATCTCTTGTAAAGCTGGTACATATTGCAACAATTCAAAAGTTCGACTTTCTATGAACTTCGACATAATTAATTGTTATATGAAAATCGAGAAAACTTATCTCGATTAGCTGACGCGAGGTTGGTAAATTAGTTATAGAAGTTCGGCTGACGTTTCGGCGACCCGCCTTCTTCAGAGCCTGGACGTATGTAGTATTAGACTATTTGAATCATTCGAATGGTCTTATTTATATGCTGTCTAGGTCAAGTTAGAAGATCAAACGAAGAAAGGGCGCGAGATCTCGTGTGATGGTGACACACTCGTCCTTCCGATTCATTTCGGAAATCCTTCTTTGAAAGAACATCAAGATAGTAAATCTAAAAAGATAAAACGAAACCTTCAGGTTTACATAGGGCACAAAAACACAACAACAACGATTTTGATGTGACTGTCACAATCATAGCGCAAGAATCAGAAACATCCACGCGCAAGACTCTTGAGGCATTTTGGATAAACGCCCAAAATCCCGAAATGAATCGGAAGGACGAGTGCGTCACCATCACACGAGATCTCGGGCCCTTTCTTCGTTTGATTTTCTAACTTGACCTAGACAGCATATAAATAAGACCATTCGAATCATTCAAATAGTCTAATACTACATACGCCCAGGCTCTGAAGAAGGCGGGTCGCCGAAACGTCAGCCGAACTACTACGACTAATTTACCAACCTCGCGTCAGCTAATCAAGATAAGTCTCCTCTTGTAAAGCGTAGTACGGCAAGTACTTCGACGATACGGGAGGCCACTCTGCTGCCGCATAGAAAATCATTTGAAAGAGAAAATTAAAGCTGGTCAGATAGCATTTTTCGAGCCTTTCATGAGGTCTCTTATGATACTCATACAGTGCAAGACACGTGTTTCGGCATTACAGCCTCGTCAGGAACACGGTGTCTTTCGGTACATTTAGTTCTGCGGTGAGATAATCCCTGCACAAAGGAGCCGATGCCGAAGTATTTGCACGCGCTGTGAAGTGATATAATCACTGAACGGGCAGTGCTGTACACTCGATTGCTAGTGGCTGGTAGTTGTACAACCTACCATTTTAATCGTTCTATCACTTGACGACGTCTGAGAATTTTTCGGCCTCGGGACCTTTATGCAGGAGATATCTTACCGCCTAACTGACTAAACCGAAGGGCACCGTGCAACTGAAGAGGCTTGTAGTAGCGAAACAAATATCTTGCACTTGTAAGTGCCATAAAAGACCTCATGAAAAGCTAAAAATTTGTTGTCAAATTATGTTATTTTGAGTGAGCTTTCAAAACACACATAGAATGGAAGGTAGGGCTAATTACTTACCGCACTAAGCTCGCATAGGACACAGATATATTTTGAGGAGGTTTTGAAGAAGAAGTCACCATCCTCGCGCAAGAATGTGATTTTCTCGGCGCGTACGATTCTCGAAGTATTTTGAATAAATTTCATGAATCCAAACGAAGGCCTCAGCGAGGAATGCTCCGTTATTCCTCGTGATATGGCACAGTATATAAGATTGCTATTTCGATGTGGAAGGCCACATTCGCACTCGATGTGCCCCTGCACTGCTGCCCTCTACTTAGACGACTCATTGAAAGATGTGGCAATGATGAAAGTTGTTTTGCGTTTGACACGGTTGAGATCTAGGTTTTTTGAACTTTTTATCTTTGAGTATTAAAAGTGTTTGGCTGACTGACTTGAGGGCAAAGTGGTCCTTTCATGTTCCGGAGAGAAGCCGCGATTGTCGAAACGTCAGGTGCAGAGATTAATTGTATTTTGAAAAATCTCCTATTGGTTTGAGAAGGTTTGAAAAATAGCAAAGGTGGTAAACTATGAATAGAAATGCCGAAAGTCAAGTGAGCACGTGATGACTAACCAAGAAAGGATTTATGAGATCGCCAGCGACTAGATCTTTTGGGATGTCAAACGCATATCAGGGGGCAGCATCTGCTTGTCTGTGCATGCATATGTGGCTCTTTGCTCCTGCATCCCCACGAGACGCGACGCAGCCATTACACTAGCTGAGCAAGATTTGATGTTTCGGAGCACGGTGCAATACGCACTATTTTCTTCTTGGAGGGCGAGCATGTTTTTTTTGTGCAAACGCTTTGAATTTCGAACCACGGAGATAATATAGCGAAGATATGAACCTTAATCCTGAGGGAACACCAGTATCACCTGATGTCCCGTACTGGAGGGACAACAGCAACACCTCCTTTTTGCCCTAATGCGTGTAAGAGTAGCCCAGTGGGTCCTCCTTGGTCCAGGAAATTCGTTGCTCATCATATCTTTCAACATATTAAATAATCATTTTTGAGCCACGCATGTCATGATGTGGTCTGATAAAAAGGGCTAACTTATAGAGCCCGATACACGTGCTTCGACCTTGCAGTTTCATCGGTCCGGCAGTTACCCTTTGTCATCTCTTGCCAATCCTGTGTGGTGTTCCAGTCCCCACACAAGGAGCTAGCGACGACGAACGTTTTACACTCCATGTCATGGGAAACTGTCACCGAACACAGAGTGTTTACACAGAATATTGAAATTAGCTATGATCTTACGAAACACTCGAAGCGAAAGATATGATACATTGAATATATTAGCCAAGAGCAATTTATCTGTATTCAGTAATGATTTCACTGGACATAGAGTGCAAAACGTTTGTCGTTCTAACTCTTAATGTGGGGACTGGAGCACCTACACAGGATTGGCAAAAGACGAGAAAGGGTAACTGCCCGACTAACGAGACTGCAAAGTCGAAACACGTGTACCGAGCTCTATAAATCAGTCCTTTCTCAACAGGCCACATGAAATGCGAAGCTCAAAACTGATTATTTGGCATATTGAAAGTCGAGCTGTGGTCTCAAGAAAAACACTCGAAAAGAAGGACATCATGTCTTTTTTTCTACACTTTTCGTGGGAAATCGGACCACCGGGTCGATGGTTTTCCTGTAGAGCGCTTGACATCCCGAGACATCCAGTCGTCAACGGTCCTCGTTCATTGGTTGGCGTTGAAACACATTATGCGTCCGACCCATCTTATTTTCGATTGCCTGGAGTGTAAAACGGTGTCTTTCATTCTCAAAGCTTGGAGTAAGGACGGAACTTTGGATCCTTTCTCTGGTTTACGAGATACGAGATCTCCTACCATCCTATTTCGACTGAGCGCTCAATAACGTCAAAAGATCTTTCATTGTTCTTACGAAGCGACCAGATTTCTGCTGCATACGTTAGAGCAGAGATCATCTTCGAGTCGAAAAGGTAGTACGAAATCAGGTGTTCATCTTCCCTCTTTTCTACATTCTTCACGCTCTTAAACGCTGCACAGGCCGCTTATTTCCCCCTACTCAAAAGTGGAGCTAGGGCGTTCGCCATGTTGACTTCACGATCTAGATAAACGTAACTACAGCATTCGCAAACGGTCGTTTTAATCAACGTGAATGGGTATTTGAAATCTATTCTTTCTACATGAGTTACCAAAGTCATTCAACATTCGTTTTGCCTGGTTGAATCTTGTTGTTATAAGGACGATATCATCAGCGAAGAGAAAATGGTCTAATTGTTGACTGCTAATTTTTACGGTCATATTATCCCATTCTAATGTTCACATCACATTTTGGAAGGCGCCAGTGAGCTGTTGTGGCGAAATTGTACCGCCTTGTCGAACTCTTCTTCTCATGTCGACAATAATATCGTTATAAAATAGCGATATTTTTATTATGAAATCTTCATACAGCTCACGAATGATCGTTATGTACCGAGTAGGAACGCCCTGGCCATCCAGATGCTCTATAACCGCTTCTGTTTCCACTGAATCAAAGGCTTTCTTCAGATCGATGAAAGTAAGACAGAGCGCTCCTTTGTACTGTCGTGAAACTTCAATGAGACTTTTGATCGTGTGATGTGGTTTATGGTAATAAATCCTTTCCGGAACCTGCTTGTTCGCATGGCTGCCGTTCGTCTAGTGTTCTGCCAATCCTGTTTAGGATGACTCAACTGAAGAGTTTACAGACGATGGGCAGCAAGCAGACTGGGCGATAATTGCCTATGTCGCGGAAGTCTCTGTTCTTGAACAACAGCACAAAACACGGCCTTCCTGGTTTTCAGTTGGCTGGGAACGTTTCCATTATGACAGCTAACGAGTGATGGACCGAGTCAGTGTGGTGATGAGAACTGGCGCTAAGTTTTCTAGGTGTTCCGGTCACATCCTTTCTGAACCAGATGTTGTTTTACTTTTAACCGACGACATGGCTCGTCGGATTTCGAAAGAGAGGACCAGTGGTACGACAGTTGATCATCTTTCAATTTATATGACGGTATCAGGACATGGTTGTTAAAGAATCCCGAGTAGTAATCGTGGATGATTATTTCTATTGCCTTCTAGAAGCTGTAAGTGTCCCGTCAGGGCATTGGAGTGCAATCATCTTGGTCATAGAATTGGCGGAGCCTTCGCTGGGCTCTGCGAATACTCTTCCCAGCTTCTTGCAGCTTCTGTCATAACTGCTGCTCGTTCTCTTTAAGGTCTTCTTTTATCGCTTTTCTACAGCGCTTCGCAAGTCCAGAAGTGAGGGCTTGGTTGCCCGTAGCTCGTGCGATTCCACGTTGACGAATCACCTCGAGTGTCTGCGGCGCCAAAGAGTATCTTCGTAAACTTTAGGGCTCTCGGCTTTCATAGCGCTAACGTGAAGATATTCTACGAACACGTCGTATTCTTCGTAATGGTCTCTTCCCAAGAGCCGACTAATGATTTGAATACGTCTTAATCTATGATAAATCTTGTGTTTCGCTCCTTGATTTAGTGGCAATCTCTAATTCAGTGAAAAATGGAATGTCGCGCGCGAAGGAGACTGTGGTGTGATCCCTTGTAGAACTTAGGAACAACGGTGACATCGCTCAGGCAGAAACTTGGTTTACTAAGATGTGGTTAATTTCGTTATGGCACTGCCCACTGAGAGACACCCATGTCCACCGCTAAAAGAGAGGCTTTTGAAACTGTGAGATAACATGGATGGTTTTTAGTCATCATGATATGCTCAGATAGCCTCTCACCCTGTTCGTTCCACTCTGGTGCGTGGATCCCAATGTGGCGTCCTTCAGTTTTCTTCTAGATCCAGTTTTCGCGTTAAATTCTCCACGAATGACCTTGAAGAATGTATGGTCTTCTTTGAAGATCTTTTGGAAGTTCCGTTTAAATCGCTTCGACTTCTTGTTGGACATAGCTTGATGTTGGTGCGTAAGCAGCGAAAATGATCAACGCCGGCATTCCACATCTCTCAAATCACAATTATCCAATCCGGTTGTTAGCTGTTCAAATGAATCGAGTTTATGGTTAAGTTCGGTTTAACGAAAAACGTCAACGCCTCCGACACTCTCTGCTATCGCATGTTGCAACAAACAGTTCTTCTCCGATGTCATGAAGAGCGTGAAATAGATGATATCTTCTCTTCTCGGCCAGAGCAGTGACGTCGTACTTGATACTTCCTTATTGCATTGATAGATCTTCTGTAGCGGATTCAATGCAGTGATGTGCGTTATAGGCACAGATCGTCACTTTCATCCGTTCCCATTTTGGCCGCCTAGTTTTTCTCTGAGATTTTAGCAGGCTTTCCCTACTCGTCCTACCACAACGCTACCGTGGGGTGGGCTCCACCAAGTCCAAGGGAGTGAGCCCCAATTTCATTGCCATTTCAAGCGTTCTTTATATTCAAGGTACAGGCTTGGTAGGCTCCAAATGTGGGAGTTGTGCACTCACGAGCTTGGCAGTATCTCTCAGAGGAGCACGAGGAGCTTATTTGTTGGAGGCAACTTCTAACCGTCTCCCAAGTACTTTCCAGCCTCTTCCTTGCAGGTTCTTGGCCATTTTAACTCGTAGGAATACAGGTCTGTCAGATCGACACTATAAAGGCAGGGAGCTCATTCTCTGAGTCCCTCTGCGTCTTTGGATAACATAGGGTCGTTTTTGGCCTTTCATTTGATTCCTTCATCGACTACCTGGGGACATGTGCTTTTGCGACTATCCGGGTGGGGATCCCTCAAAGAGGAAGGTCCGCAAGGGATAGCGTTGTCATTATGGAATGACGGAACATTACTGAAAGAGATTTTACAGAGACAGTTTTGACAAAAAGGACAGCTTTATTTTCCATGCTCCCTCTAACTTCCATATCTTTTGAAAAATCACATTGCTTCAAAAGGAAGCATTCTCCCAGCTGGTATATAACATCTCTTAGTTGGTGTTCTTGTGATCATTTGATAGCGTGAGAAATGCCAGCTTTTATACTAAGCTTTGCTTCCGACATCTCGTGGTAGAGCAGGAGCAGACAACCGGGCATGCGCGCACAAACGTGCAAATGCGGTCTCTTGCGACTGCCGCGCAAGCGACGGCGCAAACGCCCCTGTCTATCAAGGCTCATCCTCAAAGGGATAGATTTTAATTCGTGGATGAAAAAGGAGAACTTAATAATGGCTTCCTTGCCTAACCCGTCGCACAAGCGCTGAGAAAGCTTTTGCATGAAGTGCATGTTAAGGCTCTAACTCTGGAATCAATATGCATCTTCCTAAAATATTGGTCTATATGTGCACCGAGATCAGACCATCGCCTCCTTCGCGCAACATTCCGTTTTTTGAGGAGACGAGAGAAAGCCGCTAAATTCAAACAACGAAATCCCAGAACTACCATAAACTGGAATGTATTCAATCGTTAGTCGGCTCTTGAGAAGATATCATTGTCGACAACATCGACGAAGAATACGATCGACTCGTTGAATATCTTCATGCTTAGCGCTAAGAAAGCCGAGAGTCCTGAGGTCACGAAGAGGCGCTTGTCTCCGCCCACACTCGAGCTGATACGTCAACGTGGAATCGCACGAGCTGCAGGCAACCGAAGCATTACGTCCGAACTTGCGAAACGCTGCAGAGAAGCGATAAAAGAAGACCTCAAAGAGAGAAGAGCAGCAGTTATGGCAGAAGCTGCAGAAGCCGAGAGAGCATTCGCAAAGCCCAGCGAGGTTTCGCCAACTATAAGACCAAGATGATTGCACTCCGATACCCTGACGGGACACTTACAGCTTCGGGAAGGGCTATGGAGAAATTCATCTACCAATACTACACGGATCTCTTCGCTAGCCATGTCCTCTTACCGTCATATAAGTTGAAAGAGGACGAATATGTCGTTCCACCGAACCTCCCTTCGAAATCCGACAGGATATATCGTCGGTGAACAATAGAACAACACCCAGTCTAGACAGGATTGGACCAGAACACCTGAAGGACCTGCCGCCAGTTCTCATCAACACCCTGGCTCGGCTCCTCACTCGCTACATGTTCGAATGCAAGGTCGCTATCCAATAAAAACAGCAAGACCGCATTGTTGATCAAAAAGGGAGACCTTCACGACATAGGCAAATATCGCTCAATCTGCTTGCTGTCCGTTGTCTATAAACTCTTTACTTGAGTCATCCTAAACAGGATTCACAGAATACTGGGCGAAGAACAGCCATGCGAACAAGCAGGGTTCCGAAAAGGATTTAGTACCATAGACACATTCACACGATTACAAGACTCATTGAAGTTTCACGAGAGTACAAACAACCACTCCGTCTCACTTTCATCGATCTGAAGAAAGCCTTTGATTCAGTGGAAACAGAAGCTGTTATAGAGGCTCTTTCGTGAGCTTAATAAAGATTTCACGACCAAAATATCTCCATTCTACGACAATATCAAAATTGACGGAAGAAGAGGGGTTCGACAAGGCGATACAATTTCGCCAAAACTATTCACTGCCACCCTACAAAACGTCATGCGAACATTAGAATGGGACGAAATGGGAGTGAAAATTGACGGTCGACAATTAAACCATCTTCGCTTTGCTGACGATATCGTTCTCATAACACCAAACATCAGCCAAGCGGAACGAATGTTGACTGATTTCGATAACGCCTGTGGAAAGATCGGTCTTCAACTGAATCTAACGAAAACAATGTTCATGAGGAACGGATGGGTTTCTAATGCCCCATTCACGCTCAACGGAACGACAATTTCCGAATGCTCCAGTTACATCTATCTAGGTCGTGAAATCAACATGATGAACGACCTAGCCCCAGAGTTGAGCAGGAGGAAACGAGCGGCTTGGGGAACGTTTAAGAGCATCGAAGATGTAGTGAAGAGGACAAAGAACATCCGACTCCTTGCTCACCTTTTCGACTCGACAATCATCCCTGCCCTTACGTATGCAGCAGAAACCTGGTCGCTACGTAAGCAGAATGAAAAATCACCTGGCGTTATCGAACGCTCAGTCGAAAGGTCGATGCTAGGTGTAACCCGTATCTCGCAAATGAGAGAAAGGATCCAAAGTTCCGACCTACGTCAATGATCGAAAATCAGAGACGCCGTTCTACACGCCGGGATATCGAAAATAAGGTGGGCCGGACATGTGATGCGCTTCAACGACAACCGATGAACAACAGCCGTTACCGATTGGATTCCTTGGAACGTCAAGCGCTCTAAAGGAAGACCACTGACCCGTTGGTCCGATTTCTTCACGAAAGCGATAGAAGAAACGTGTGATGCTCAGCGAATTCTTAGAGCAAGGAGGACTCACTGGGCTACTCTTGCACGCGATAGGGAAAAATGGAAGAGTTGGTGGTACCCGCTCCAGTCACTCGACGATCAACGGGACGACAGGTGATACAGGTGATGTGCACCGCGATAATGTGGTTGGACGAATGGGTTAGTGGTTACATAATTATGAACAGAGATTACAGGAAGCGAAGCGAATGGAAGCTATAAAGTCTTTCCTGCTGGACAGTCCCGTTTAGCTATATTGTGCTGCGACTCAGCCGACTTAATGAATGTTTCATTACAATTCTATTACATTTTCTCTACCTGCAAGGCATGATCAATCGAATGGTCCACAGCCACTGCGAGGCAAGTGTAACGATCGCTCAAATTGTCATACCTTTTTTTTGACTGCTTTTGAAACCTCGCTCAAAACATAATAATCTGACAACATATTTTGAGCCTTTCAAAGGTCTGTTATGGGACTTCAACAGTGCAAAATACGTGCTTCGATATTACAACCGCATAATGAAGTGGTGCTTCTCGGTTCAGTCAGTTCTGCAAAGAGAACTCCTTTATATAGAGGAACCGACGCCGAAATATTTGCGCGTGTCGCTAGGTGATAAAATCACCCAGCGGGCATTGTTGTATAGTCGATTGCTTGTGGCTGATAAGAAGTATATTGTCATTCCTCTCTCTTTGGCTGTACAAGTGCCTTAGAGCTCATGAAAGGCTCAAAATGGGTTATCAGAACGCCCAGATATTCGGTCGTCGTAATTCATCGGACCAGCACCGTTTTATTTTCTCTTTATTATATTATTAGTATGTAATTATTCATAAGTTTAGACATTAGCTAATGTAAAGCAGTCTCTTTGTTCTTCAGGGTACCAAACACCTACTGAAAGCACTTTGTATAGCTAACTAGTGGTTTTAGTAGGCAAATAATCTCCTTTTCTCCATCCGCTCCATAAATTAATGTTCATCTGTTAGTATATCCTTATATCTTGCCATGGACGACAATCGCAAGAAGAAGAGACGAATGAAAATGTGCCGTGGCCGCACAATACGTGAAGACGGATCATTCAAGTATCCAAGTATATCTGTCTCAAGTTTATCGGTTTCCTAAATAGCCCATTTATTACTTTAAGGCACTGCGTTTATGTGGTAAACCATCATTAAGCGAATTGCTCATATGACATAGTTGATTCTGCTGCACAATCCGTACAAGCTGGTGGATTAGTATTAAGTTACAATCGTCCACAACAATAATATTGTTGTATATGCTTGTGGATATTTTGGTACTATTATTCATTTTTTGATTACTAAGACGAATGTTTAAGAACCCAAGCTTGAATTGCACAGTACTTAAGGGATGTGCTTAGTGTTCCTTTGTCGATGAGGCTACGCATTCAGCGTGGCGTTACGGGTACAGGTGTATGGTGGACTGGTTTGACGTGTCCCTTAGTACGTAGCACACTGTCTACTTCAATCCAGTGCCCTAGCACAATCACTCTGGTAAACTAATGTTGGTAAACTGATGCTAGCTACAGGTGCGAAAAAAGAGATCTTATAGAGTCTTCAAAAATAGACAAGCACTTCGTTATCAAATTATTGCTTCATAGCTTAGAATAGGTCAAAAAGGTTAGAAGACCTTTACCGCCTGTCCTGTTATTTATCGCTAAGGATACTGATCGCTCATAAATATTTTGAATCGTCCCTATAGGGCTTTACAATTATGCACAGGATAGTATTCACTGCAAGTGCACGACAGAATAATATTTCAAACAGAAAAAGGAGTTTCAAACAATAGTTTATTTTAATGACAATCTCACAAGCAGAACAATATATGGTAAAGTAATAGTCATCATGTAAACTCACAAATACCTTGAACAAATCGATTAACTTCTCAAAAATTGAGTCGATTATTCTCTCATTTATTAATTGTTTAGACTTTTGAGCTCCAAATTAGCGTCTTTTTTAGCGGTACAAAGAAATTCGTGACCAGTCAGCGATATAGGAATACATGAAAGTATCAGCGGAATGAGGAAAAGAGCATGAATCGCTCCAATGAGTAGGCAGCATAAATTGATCACAGCCAACCATCGAAAAACGGCAACATTGGTGAAAATCATCGGAACGAAGACCAAAAATCCGCACAACTTACTCTGCAAGTGCACATTGGCATCATAATATTTGTGTTCTGATATTAAGTCTGTAAAATGACACTGAGAATCCAAAAGCATTTTTTTTTACAAACTAGTGAGGAAAAACACTTGCTGTTTGACTCAGTCTCTGACGTTATTGTTGAATGCGCGATAAATGCATTTGCTAATAGTATCGCTTAACAGATGAAGTGGAATTCAAGTGAAATTTATGCTCAGTTAGGGGTTATGGCTGATTGGCTGAGCGGACTGCAGTCAAATTGGTCTTTCCAAGCAATAAAGAAGACGAGGCCACTCAAGATTTTACGTTTTCGTATATACTCCAAGATTGACTTCCTGAAAATGCCGAGGCTACTTAAGGTCTTGGGAACACACGTATGTCTGCTAGTTTGACAACAGAACAAGACCTCTCATTCTTCCATGCTCAACGAAGTGATGATGTTGAGATCCGCGCAATTAATTAAGTTAAATCTCATGAATAAAAGAGTAATTCAAAGCTGTCTGAATAGTAAAGGTAATCAAAGATAAAAACTTTTTTCTATTGTACTATTTTAGCGTTGCCTTCGATTTTTTTACTTTGAGAATAGAGGTTAAAAACCTTTGTTGAAGTCCTTTTCTCATGAAAGTGGTGAGTGAAGAGGAAAATCATTAATAGTAGTAAAAAGGTCGTATTTTTATGATCGCTTACGTTAGTTGTCAACATTGATCTCATGATAGACGCGTTCACCACTACGCCGACGAGCGCTGATAGGATTGCATTCGCAACGAGGCTTTTAAAAGCTTTTTCGAGCCAATGAAGTTAGGAGAGATACATATTTATTCCCGGCAGACCTCTATGACTGCAAACAATATTTGGATGTGGCTTCTCGTAGTGGAATTTTTATGAAAATTTAGCTCGCTTAGCTGGTTGGGTCTCATCGAAAGCCTTTGATACTCTCAAAAGCTAATCCTTGTGAACAGCTCATAAAAATCACGTCGGTGAGCGCAATTAGTGGATAAGACAATTCTGCATTACGTCCTCCAGTGATTTTATGATTTTTTTTATCAAGGTAAGATATCATATGGTTGAGAAAAGTGCATGAAGTTTACAGCTCTAACTTCACAGTTGATCAGCCGCGTATAAAGAAAACCTTAAGATAAGCCTTTTTCTATACTTTCTAAAGCAACTCAAACATCAGAAAGAAGATACCAAGACCGTGTTATTCAAGCGGGGACATTGTGGGCCAAGACTCCGATTGCAAAACGGAAAAATTGGTTAGAACTGTTCTAACAGCAGAGCGATACCATGTCGGCACGATAGTAGTGTCATCTTTCCTCAAAGAGATCAAAGCAAGACCCTATAGTCTGACGGGCCATAGCAACACTTTTTCAAAAAATTCGTCTATAGGTTAATTCCAACAACCTTCGGGTAGAAGCGATAAGTTCTTTCGCAAGAAATCTTAATTATCAACCCTAAAGTGTGTCGTCGTAAATCAAGCTCCACTTTCGTTCTTATTTAGAATAGCTTCTTAGTGATAAACTAGGTTTTATCACAGCGTTTTGTTTGAGGATTTGAGGTGAGATCAGGATAAGTTTTGGTCGACAAGATAAGCCATTTGACAAGAAGCTTGTAATCGTAGGTCGGTTCCTGTATATCCGCAAGTAATATGAGAAGATTATATAGAAAGAATTCTCTCATACTGCCGTTTCAGCGTACCTTGCCTTTTTAGATCCTACAATAGTCATACTGACTCCACTTCAGTCGACAAAATACTACCACGACTCCATAGAATAGCCATGATCGCCAATCTCCAGTTGATTTGAAACAAACCACTTGTTTGTACACTCATTGAATATCCCACTAAGGCTCCCACGTGTAGACGAATCGCACGGAGTTCATAAAGGGGTGTCATGCTCTCCCTCTACGTTTATCCCCACATAGAATCCAAATTATCAACACGCAGGGTCTCAATGCATTTTATGAGTCTTGAGTAAACAAAAATGAAATACAGAAAGGATTGCCTTGTTACTACACTTCATTTCACACTCTATCCTTTATCGTGAGATAAGCATATTGGAAATCCATGTCGTTAACTCTGCTTGGTTAACCCTTAAGAAGGAAGACTCAGTGGAAGAGCCACAGAAGACGATGAGTGTTCGAAGAGTTCCGATCTGCTTCGATATGATAAAATTTAGGTTCTGTGGTCTATCTGTTGAATTTATAATTTGACTGAGTGCAATGCAGTCAACATGACTCTTCTGTGTTCTGACGAAGGTGGGAACTGGCAAATCGCATATATCCTTCGACGTGCCTCACACCATTTATCTTTCCTGCAGATCCGAAACTAACTATCTCAACATATAAATTGCCAACCAGAATTCACCGCTGGAGTGCTTGAAATTATTCGTTTTATTCTGAAGACTTGAAATCAAAACGCAACTACTCTTCATATAAACATCTTTTCTGGTTCAAATCGAGCACATAACTAGACACTCAGGCAGTCGCAACTAGCAAACATTTGCTCAGCTAGTTGGTCTTGCAAGACCTATAGAAACATCAAAACATGCGTGTGCCTGCCAGTCGTCAATTATCAGTCTGCTGTTATACAATACTAATTTTGTTGCAAAATACTAAAATGCGGCACTCAAATTTTGCTGTGTGAAAATTCCGTTAAGTCGGGTCCATCTTCTTTCATCACTGGTGATACTGCAGACTGGTGACATTTGACTATAAGGTCATTGTATAACTCATGAAAGATCTCAGCTTCTGTTAAGAGTGCGACTCTTTCCACTACCGTTTCCTTCTATGCAGATATATTTCGAAATAGTGAAATTGAGGTAGAGGGAAATCTAGCACTTTCGTCATCGTTCAATGAGATACGCAGTTGTGATAGATGCTATCCATCGTAATAAATGATATATCTTGCATACTCCTAAATCAGCCTTTTGGGGACGGCTAGTACTCATGTAGATGCACGTGTATTTAATTCAATTTTTTGCCAAAGATAGAGATCTTCTATAAGATTTCGGTACTTATTCGATGGCTTGGGAAACGGCAGTTTCAACAAAAAAAAAAATTCGATTTTACGAAGGCTTTCTTAGTACATTGCAACAGCGAAATTGAAATTATGTTTGACGTTCGAACTTACTTTTGCTCATCCAGCTAGGGTCTGTAAATGGATTTTTGTTAGAGTCATTTGATGACTCAATCTGCAAGAATTCGGAAACTGAATTTCATTTCTGGAAAGGCTCTTATAGAGTGTTGTGAGAGCGAAATGAAGCTTACGCTTGACACCCGAAGTAATTAGTCCATTGCTTGAACTTCATTGCGGCTTTTTAGGAAACGAAGTGAAAATGAAAGTTGGTGCCTATGAAACGAT
The DNA here is from genome assembly GCA_019055375.1 of Parelaphostrongylus tenuis. NCBI lineage: Eukaryota > Metazoa > Nematoda > Chromadorea > Rhabditida > Metastrongylidae > Parelaphostrongylus > Parelaphostrongylus tenuis. Next base: position 31,066 of record JAHQIW010000149.1, on the reverse strand, counting down.
AGAGCAAAGTTTCTCTGCACTTCTCATACGAGAAACCTAGAAATTTCTCCGGAACGGAGAAAAACCTTCGAAAATTAATAAGAAAATAGTGCGCTTCCGAGGGGGCGGTCCCAATCGCTGCGCGCTGCACGAATCAAGAAGAGCACAATTTTCGTTATTTCTTTAGACTTTTTTTGAGATTTGGAAAATTCTCAGATTCTTCTGACAATAAGATACAGCACAGATTGCTCTGCACGAACAGGTGGCGAAATAGAAAAATGTTTGCCGTGGATTCCTTTCTAAAACCAAACACAGTTTCAAAATCATCACTTTCAAGCTATTGAGTAAATACTGGAACTCTATCGATTAGCCATCCAAAAACCCTGAACCAAGCAAGAATTGCGTGCTACAGGTGAGACGTACTCTTATTTGGCTATGCAGTGTATGCAAGGATCTTGAAAAGACCAAAGTTCGAAAAAATCGCCAAGAAAGATATAGTTTTCCGAGAAAAAACTTCATGTCTCAAAAACCACTCAATCATTGCTCACCAACGCAACTGGAATCAGCAATATCTTGAATGTCTTGGCTAAGCGGTGTTCCATATCATTGGCGTAATGATTTTCCAAAGCGACCTATAAAAGTTTGCCTTCATTTCAGCATTCATTCCAAAATGTACCAGAAGAAAAAAGTTGTAAATCATTACTTTTTGGAATGTGTAGCAAATATGGGTTGCGTGTGTTGAAGAACAAGCTGCTACAATAAGAAGAAATGCACTCGAAAATGGATTAAGCTTCATGCCCATCAATGACGAAATGCAATAGGATTCTGAAGTCGTCCATATTTTTGACAAAAAAATGTAATGAATAGTCGGAATGAATAGGACGGTTGTATTTTTCAACCTAAGTAAATTGACGCGATGGAAAAAATTGCAACACAAGAGACGGCCAGATTTCCAATGATAACCAATGATAGCACAGAATAAATGACGATAACGATTAGAGGAATGCTGTAAAAGTTGATCTAGCAAATCATAAATAAAAACTGGCGTTTGTTCTAAAAATCTCAAGTGTAAACTAACCAGAAAGTGACATATGGAATTTGTAGAATAACGTCCACCATAGCGACTTCTGTGTCGAAAGGAACAGTGTCGAATTCAGGATATTTGGCAGCAATCTTGTAGAAAGATAAAATCAGCCAAACATTTTGCTTCCGTACTTCTATTACAATAACAAGAAAATGGGCATGGGAGCTGTCTAATATCACTTTCAGTAAACAGTATCAAGAAGAAGATGCGATCTGACTTGGCTGTTGTGAGGGGAAAAGTTTACTATTCTCTCAGTGAGCAGAAGCGAGTGTTACTGCACTACTTGTTCACAATAGTTGATGTTTCGGTAGTCAGTTTCCTTAGTAGATTAGAGTTAGCATATATACATATATATATATATATATATATATATATATATATGCATTCGTTTGGCTGAATATATTGAAAGTCATTTTAAGCTTTAAAGGTAGTGATGAAGGCGAAAATTCTGAAACGTTAATTATTGTGAATTAATAGGACCTTGTGTTTGCCCATCTAGGAAATACTGAGTAGTTAAACAGTATCGAGATCGACAGAAAACATATTTAAAGACATGCCAACTGACGCATCAAGAAATCATCTACATCGATACCCAACCTGTAACATCTATTTGAGTAAACCATCGATTCTAAAACGCCACTTATAGCGAAGAATGCGAGTGATGTGCAAAATCCTAAATCTCAGATGGCAGTTGGATCCGCATTTTAACATTGCCGGAGGCTCGGGCTAATCATTACACTAGCGAAGTTCCTATTGTCTATTATTCTTCCTGATATAAAAGGTACCGAAACAGTGAGAAATCATCGGTCGGTGGGCTTGGTTTGGCAAGCACACTTCGGATGGCACAAACAAAAGCTTGATAGTATAGTGCTAAGCAGCAAGAAAAGCGGTTTCAATTCGTCCTGAGGTCCAGAATTGCGTACACCACTTAGCATTTTGGATATATAGCTATGACATTATAACTTCGCTATAAAGTGGGTAAATTAAGGAATTCTTGTAGATTATTATTCAAATCAACCCTTTTACTGAAATTCATCAAAGATGTCTATGCCGATGCCCCGGTGTGTAGGTGTACATGTATGTATATATATATATATAATGAATATGCCTAGTTTCTTTTCTGTTATAAGGGAAAAAATGAAGAAACGACCCCCTTCGTTGGACAAGATTTTTCATGATAGTCTTGGTAATCATTCGAAAACTTAGTCTTTGGCTACAGCGATACGTGTTGCTTTTTCAAAAAGTCCCATTTATAGCGCTGTAACACTCAAAATAAAGTTATGTTCTGCACCAAGTAGAACACTTTCACTAATACTTTGCGGGAAACATGAAAAGCTCATGGAAGTGTACAGGAAATCATGGAGTATCATGTTCCGAAGCGGAGAAAAATTTCAAACTGGGTAACATATAAATTTGAAAAAAAAATCTATATATATACGTAGGGTCAAGAATCGCTTTGCAGAGTACTCAAGATTCTCCAGATATGCCACTGACCTTTCGACAACATGACAGCAGCACTGCTTTGTCCATCGTGCTGCGTACCCCTTCAAAAGCAGCGACATACAACATCCTTGTTATTACAGACTTATTACTAAAATGATTTTCTTCAAATTTCGAAGGTCCTTATGAGTGCAATCATTGTAGAGTAAAAGAACATTCAAAGAACGACTATTATTATACCCTTCAAGGCGATAGCGCACGCCAGAATTCCAAGCCTTGTAGATATAGTGTGTGATGAAATCCTCGAATTGCGTCATATTTAAAACTGAATATAATTCATTAAAAGAATATTGGAACTACAAATTCTCCATTTATAATATGCATAACTAGTTTTCCCACTTGCTAATTGATGTCTTCGAAGGAAAGACTTCCAAAAAATTTTGCAGAGGTTTCTTTGGTGAACATGTCATAATGTTCGGATATCACGGGCTGAACGCATGTGACGCAGTGGTTAGAGGTGCTCCGCGTCGGACACGAGGTGAATGGTTCAATTTGGTGCTCATGGCTATCAAGCCATCCATTCCTCGGGTCGGTAATTGGTACCAGGCTGGTCTCAGACTTGTCTGGGAGGGATAAGTAGCGCTGACTCGGTTCAGCTGGAGACCACCGCGAGTCATTGTAAAGGCCAGATATTCATTCAATCACCTCGAGCGAAATGAAGAAATCGAAGACGAATGCATAGCGCATCCCTTAGGGACCAACGCCGAAATCTCTATCCTTTATCCTTTATCACGAGCTGAAGAGCAACAGCATTTTCTTCAGAGCATTATGCCGTGATGTTTGAGAAATTATGAAGTAGTTCGTTTTTTTTTACTATATTGATATTCAGCTAATCAATGAGTATATGTAATGAAACTGCTAAAGTGCAGTGCAATAGGCACATAGAATAGCGAGCATTCGCCGCGGATCTTCTCTATCCTTCATCTAAATGAAGTTTTCCTATACTGACTATGTATTTTCCCATCACTATTTTCGTGGTGCCATGTAATCCATGCTTCAAATCACTTGACCGAAGCCAACTGATTGATTCCTAGTTAACACTTATCCATATCGACCCAGCAAGATGCGATGGCCTGACAGCACGAACATCCCACCTTCACCGCCACATTTGAATACGATTAGAGTGACCGCACCCAACTGAGTACCATTAGTAACGTCTCCATCACCTTTCCTTTATCCCATAGAACAGGCTTTCATTCTTGAGCTATCTATTCAGAGCCATATTTGTATCAGTACCTGATAGCTTGTAACTCTGCTGCACAAGCATCTGTTCAAATAGCGCAGTAGCTTACGTAGAGTACTTCTGTAGAGCGAACTGTCTTATCATGCTGTTTACTAGTAAAAATTTCTGAGTTCCTATAAGTGATCTTTGTGGGAATGTCATGTGCACAAATAGCCTAATTCCATGTCTAAGCTTGAAAGATCTGACATTGAGGCAAGTTAAGAAGAACGTGAGGTGGAACGAATACAACAACAATGGCAGCAACGAAATTGGACCTTGCGTGGTGGAGATCACTCTCAACTGCGAACTACGTGAGAGACTTGGCGAGTTTATATGGGGCCGGACTAGCATCATGTTCGTACTGAGCGGCATCACTACCGCTGCACCACTCACTTCGCCAGCTGCAAGACAGATAAATTGCTTTCGAGGAGAAAAAGAGAAGACTCGACATTAGTTGGATAGAGTATACTACAAAATGAGTCGAACGAGTGCATATATCCAGCTGAGAAAACACATGAGACGAAAGTTCAAGTCTCAAAATGGATACGAAATATAGGTAAATGGAAGTTGTAAGCGTCACCATGGTTGAAACAAACCAGCAGTATAAGCGATGTGACGAGAAAAATGATCGGACATTTCATTTCAACTGGTAACCAACTATTCAAGTGCCCAATGAACAGTGATAGATTTGTCAACTTTCCTATTCTTTTTTAAGCCAATTTTCTCAAAGTTTAATAAACCTGTCTCATTTCCAATCATTCTTGTGTGCCGCTGAAAATCATTAGTCCACATCATACCCGCGTCTTTGATGTTACCAGGCAGCGATTCGATTTCAGATATCATTTCCTTGAAAATTACTAAGTACACCCGCTGTAGTTTGCGTTGAAATTTTTCGCTCGAATAGTAAACTTACTTTAAATCGTTGGTATGACGATGAATCATCGAATTGCGGTGGTTTCTCGATGAAAAATATAACGTTGAAAAACTCCGGCCACACCTGAGCTTTTGTGATTTTAGATTTAACTATGTAGAGTTTTCTTAATTCACCACCCTAGCTGCAACATATTACTACCACAAAGAGTCGAATATTCTAGGAATGTTATGCTCGATGCATGAGAGTCGTTGAAAATAATGCGTGAACCCACAATGTCACTCATAAAACGAACACCTCTGTTGCTCGGCGAGTCAGCTGGAAGAAAATCGCGATAATCGATGTTTGCCTTTATCTGCAATCTCGTAATTTCGAAATGTTATAAGGGTTCAAAATTCAGGCATCGTTTATGATACCTCAGCAAATCCCAGATAAGTGGGAAGAGCAAGACCGAGAAGCAGCGGCACGATGAGGATTTTTGTCCAACTCGAATTTGTAAGAAAATGAGCATAACGGCCTGAAGAACGGAATGATCTTAATAAAGCTCTCAAACGTGATTAGATTATAGTTACATCTACTTACAATATCGAAATATATCTCAATCATCGACACTTACTTTTTTGTGCAATGATATTTACACACTAATAAACATAAAGTCATTGAGTTCGACCTATATTACAATCCAGAAAAAAAACACATTTGCTACCGACATGGACTCTAATGTGTTTTCCGTCACAAATCAGCATAATTCTGCCAAATTTATGTAAAGCATTTACAACGAGGTCCAAATACGATGCATGAAGAGCAATGAAACATATAAGTCGTGCTACATTGCAAATTTCCTAACAATTTCGAAGTTGAAGCGACTTCGGTATTGCTCAATAAGTTTTTGTATTATCAGTAGCTCTTCCGCAGCCAAATTTTTGAAGACTGTCTGGATAAATACGGAAATATGTCATGCACATATACCTAGAATCACATCTACGCTTTCTTCTTTCGGCATTTTATGAAGCGGCGGAGTTTCTCGTGCCAGAGGACGATGTGTAACAAGAGGAGAACCCCATACCATTACAGCTGGGAAGAAAAATATCTGGAGACAGTAGATTGCATTTGTTCCACATATCTAATTTATATGTAATAAGAAGGCTAAGTAACCTGACTCATATAAAGGAACACGACAGTGACACCGAGGTAGCATGAAAAAGTAGCAAATTCTTCGATGGGAAACAATATGCCGGCAATAAGTCCTAAAGACGTTCCCGACACGATTGTCACCGATGGAGCGATGGCAGCGAATACCTATAAGGAGAACAAACTCATCATACTTATGTTTAGAGCAAAAGCTGTAAGACTCGTGAAATTTGGAGCTGCAGACTTGTTATAAGCTTTTCTTGATTGGTAATATTAGTGCAAATTTATAGTGACTGATCTTGTCACATTGTCACTAGGTAAATAATGCGGCTCGTTTTCGAGATCATGCCAATTAAAGCTCATTTTCCACCTGTTCTATGCTCTTTATCAGCACTATTCGTGTAGTGGTTAATGTTGGACATCAACACGTCCGCATTTAATCGCATTTATGACCGCAAATCCCTTGCACCTACGTATACAAATGCCCGTTTTGAGGCACAAACACGTCTACCTATCTGTGCTATTTACCAGGCGTTTGTATCGTACTGGATTCCAATAGACACTTGTTGTGTTCCATCCGTTGATAGTTTTGAGTTTGCGGTCAATTTATCTACGTTTTGTCTTTGAAAACGACTAGATACTCTTATGGATAGCGATTATTTCATAAAGATTATAGTAGAAATTCCGCAGTCCGATTGCGTGCTATACGTGCAGATCATATTTCAGAAAATATTACACAAGTGCCCTGGTACGTGCATGCTGAATTCTTAACACGGGTAAGACTTTTACCCGCATCTCTGTGCATGGTAGAGAGTTCTAAAATAAAAGAGATTATCGAGTTTTGTGTCTGTTGGGGTTTTTGACTTCTTCATTGTCCTGAGCAGTCGATTAACTTTTTCATTTCTACTTTCATTCTCTGATTTCGTTTAACACCATAACCGAATCAGTTGGTAGGAACTACGACCAAGAATCCGCCGCCGAAGGCTAAATCCTTCGAATCAACATCGTGAACACCTGACATAGCCCTTGCAAGGTAAAGTCAGGAACCAAGGGAACCAATTTGCACAACCAGCAATAGACCAGCCTCAGTACCCCGCACACTGGGATCTTCCATCTATGGCGTCAGACGGTGTGACAACCAGTGGGAGGCTAGAAAATTACGAGATACAAAGACGTCTCTGGAACCGGATTTGCTGAATACTCCAACGACACGTCATGGGGGCTGTTTATTAATTTGCACGTACAAAGCAAGAGCGCTCTCCTTTGACACCGATCTTCAAGCATTTCTTGACGCAGCACACCGCATAATTATCATGTGATTGCATCAATAAACGAAAATCAGGAAGACCAACATACGTCAACTCAACGACGGGAAGCTAGTACTTTGAGGAGAAAAATTCCCGTCACACAATGTCGGCGGTGTAGGCTTTGTCGTTCACCGTTCATACTCCCTCTCGTCGAATCTCATAAAATCCTTCCTCTTCGCTTAGCCATCCTTCGACTCCAGCTAAAGCGCAACAGAAATCAGTTTTGCTGCCACGCACCGACCGACTCAGCTGATAAACACGAACTGGATGCGTTTTATTATCAGTTGCAGGAAGTTATCCGCAATTATAAGTCGTATTACAGATTCCTTGTCGGTGACTTCATGCCAGAATAGGTGGGGGGCGGGGATGCAAACGAGAGAAAATATAGGATTGGAAAGTTGGATTAGGAGGAAGAAATCAGAACGGGAACCGTTTTGCAGGACTCCTGTCTACAGCACGTCTCTTCCACGGAAATTCATTTTTCCAGAAGAAACAACACCGCTGCTGGACATGGGAGTTACCCAATGGCATAACACATGCGGAGACCGACCAAATACTCACAAACAGAAGATGGTGTCTACTTGACACAACCGTAGTCCCATCATTCTGGACTGCGTCCGATCACCGCTTTCTTCAAGCTAAGATTCGATTCAGTCGTATGCTGGAAAAGAAATTATGTCATCGATCGGGAAGAAATTGTCAAGCCGTTTACTGCGAAGACTTATAAACGAAATCCTGTTCAATCATGACTGGCAGATAAAGGAAGATCCACCGAAGGCTACGAGCTGCTTGTTGAAGGGCTTTAAAGTTGTGCCGATCCGCTTCAAATACTCCAACAAGGAGTTCAGATCGCATCTCCACGACTATTAAAGAGTTGCTTGAAAAGAGGAGAAAACTGAGGCTTGATTCTAAAGCACCACACTTAGCACAAGTGATAATAAACTCTAGCTGCAGAAAAACTTTGCAGAAGGACCTCACCGGTACAGGCAGAAGAAACTGTTGAAAGCAGCACAAAAAAGGTCTAGTGTAAAGTAATGCCGCCGGGACTTGTGCGAATATAGTGTTCCGCTCACAGCTCTGATGAATGACGATGGGAGGGCTAGAACATCCCGCCATGACATGGAATTGATAACGGAAGAATTTTACACCATCCTTTTCCGTTCCACAAATCCCTTGCCGGATCCCGCAATTCCCACTGGAGAAAAAGCACCCAGGATTTTACCCTCTGAAGTACGTGTTGCGATAGAAGGCATGGAGAATGGCACAGCTCCAGGACTTGATAACGTCCCGTCGACTTTCTAAGAGCTGGAGGCCTTAATCTACATGTATTATTCGCTACACATATGATATCTAACCTTCAAAAGGAAAAAAAGAGACCAGTGAAGGAAGTCGCGCACAATCATTCTCCATAAAGAGGATGACCGAAGTGATCTTCGTAATTATCGTTGTTCAATTTGCTTACCGAGTGCGCTCTACAAGCAGCTGAGACGTGGGCTGATACTTCGACCACGTCAAGACTGCTACGATTAGCTCACAGAGTGCTTGACGATGTTTTCTGAAACCTAGTAGGCTCACACAACATCCGACCAGCTTGGATAACTCAGATCATCGAGGTCTATCCCATCTTCGTGATCCAGAGGTCCATACATTTTTAACGAAACACGGATGAGCCGGTCATATACTGAGAAGAACAGACAATAGATGGACGAGAAGAACTGTAGAGTGGATTTCTCGACGATATAAGCGTCCTCGAAGACGACCAAATACAAGTTGGGCGGACGTGCTCGTTAAAAGGATTAACGGTCTGTACTTGCAGCTGCCGAAACCTTTCAGATCACGGTATGACACTCGCAGTAGCCGCATGCTCAAATTACATCACCGTCATGGGCGACTGTCGCGCAGCAAAGTGACGAATGGAATATGTCCTGGGGTCCGCACAACTGCTGAGGACGGACCGCCTAAGTATCCAAGTACGTAAGTGTCTGCTGGTAGGTAAGTGGTTTTCGTGAGAGCATCATTTACGTTTTAACCACTCTATTTCTTATGTACAATTGCTCTTTCATGCGATTTCCATATTCTGAGCGCAAGAATGATCTGATACTCCATGTATAGTAAGAAAATCGTTCATTTCGACCTGTTTATCATCACCATACAATAACTTGGGAAAGGTGCCGTGGACGAGTAGTTGCGATGCTCGTCGTGTCGCGCGTGAAGCCGAGCTCTATCCCTCTCGCCCAACACTCTCCGGCAATCAACAAGAAGGTCCCATGGAACGCCACAGTTAGGCTATCTTCGTAATTGCAAAGAGACATGCTCTAAGATGTCTCCAAGGATTCAGTCGATAATGGTTATGTCTATTCGCTGTTATTGAGACATATTAGGTGCTCAATTTATCTAATTTCAACACTTTATTCATTGGAATGGCGTTTCTGGCCGTTGCCCCACTATAAGTTGAAGCATCAATTCACCTCTCACAATTCAATTCGAGTACTCATAAATTCATTATTTCGAATGCGGTTTTGATATTGCAGAATGGTCCGCAATCATTTCAGTGTAACGAACAGCATTCAACACGTGAATTTAGACAGGAAAAATCGCGCAGTCGATAAGGTGAGCGCAAATTCAGACATTCTTTGCTCCTTTAACTGCATCCTTGACGCTTTTGAAAGCTCTTTGTTTTTGAGATAGATAAACGCAACTGGATCGTTCCTAAATATCATTTCTTTTGTTTCGAGTGTTTTCTTAAGACCACAGCTCAAATTTCAATATGCCAAATAATCATTTTTGAGCCACGCATGTCATGCGGTCTGTTAATAAAAAGGCTGACTTATAGAGCCCGATACACGTGTTCGACCTTGCGGCCTCGTCAGTTGGGCAGTTACCCTTTCTCGTCTTTTGCTAATTGTCTGTGGGTGCTGCAGTCGCCACACTGAGAGTTAGCGACGACGAACATTTTACACTGCTAAGTCCAGTGAAATTATCACTGAATAAACAGTGTTGTACACACGATTGCTCTTGGCTAGTATATTTAATATATCATATCTGTCATTTCGAGTGTTTTCTTGAGAGCGCAGCAAAATTTCGACATGCCAAATTACCATTTTTGAGCCTAAATAATCTTTTTCGCCGAGCGCGAACGAGTTACATAAACCAAATTCTTCTCTAGAACATCGTTTTTCTGATATTCAGTCGAAGCCCAACCTTCCCACAGACGCTGATAAGTAGGCTACATTTGTTTTACCTTGCTCATGCTAATTCTAAAAAACAATCTCTTCAGAGGCAATGAAGATACAATTGTCGACCACTGATTTTCACTCTCAAGCTGTCCATTTTCAATAGTGGCATGAAGTTTTAGAGAGCGGCAGAAAACATTTTTGGTGTGATTAAATCAGCTTGCCTAATCATTTTTACCAAATAGATCTTCATAGAGAGGAACGGTCATGGCATGCAAGACTTTCCAAACCTACGTGGGAGTTGAACCCACGTTTCACCCATGCTGTAGACACGTGTGACCACTCTACCACTGAGGTCGCCGCTCCGCTACCACTATCTGTAAATATCGTTGTGGCTTGATGATATTTTTGCCCCAAAATATATGCGGAATATGAGCGCTGTTGCTGTTTGCAGCTTCCTCGACTGTATCTCAGTGAAATAGAGCAGTTTCTGCACTTTATAAATGCTTTGATGAGTTTCGCTATAATTTGGGTGCGGTTGACATAATCAGATCTTTCTCTGGAAATCTGCTTGTTCACATGGCTGCCCTTCATTTACTGCACTGCCAGCGTTGTTCAGGACGACGCGAATGGAGAGTGAGTAGACAATATATCAAACGAAGTGGTGACAGTTGTCAATGACGTTGAGGTCTCTCTTTCACAAAATAGCAAGGATTTCCTGATCTCTTATTAGCTTGGAACCATACAGCCTGATCAGCAACGTGTGAAGAGCCGAGCCAGTGTGTTGATGAGAATTAGTAGAAGGTTCTTGAAAAGCTTACGCTTATTTGAATCGAACCCTTCAGATTTTGCCCGATTCTTCACCGACAAATAATATGTGAAAAGGAACATCTGTCTTTCTTAATCTCATATGTCAATATGAGGACATGGCTATCAAAGAAAATTGAAATAGTTTGCGTCACCACACCAGTCTACATCATTGGGTTTACTGAAACATCATGACACCGCAATAAGCGGTCAAATAAACTGATTTCCGATTGGTTGTCAAAATAGTTTTCGTGGGTGATTTCCTCTACAGGCGTTTGGAGGATGTAATGGTTTCTTCACGCCGTTAGAGTGCGACAAACGTGGATTTGTAAATGTTGAGCTGCGATGACCTTTGCGATTGTTCCTCTCAGCCTCCGCAGTTTCTACCAGTTACTGCTGATTTTCATTCTCTGAGATCCTCATTTATTCCATTCCAACAGTGCTCTGTATTTCTGGGTGGAGTTAGGGACTGTTTGCGATTTGTGAGATTCTACGTAGCTTGTTGATCAGCTCGAGCGTTTCAAAAGACAAACATTTCTTAGGTGCAAGTGGTAGGAGATCTTTGATTTATTTTATTGACCTTATTAATTAATCAGCGCACTGTTCTCTGCAGGTCAGTGATACTTTTGGAGATAGTGTATCGAGCTGGAAAAAAAGACGTTAGTTAGTCTCAGTACTTTTCTCACTTCTGGTTCCCTTAATTGTAACTCGAATTCTCAAGCTACCTCACACCTTGTAAATCAAGCTTTCTGTATGATGTTGGAGCTGCTGAACAAGGAAGTTTGACACAACAGAGACACAGTGGCAGACCATTGGAAGGAATTTGTGACAAAAACACTAATGAATAAAAAGAGACGAACTGCCGTCATATGATCCTTTACATTGCTGTGAATGTGAACACTGATCCATGCATTATAAAACATCAGCACGCCATCAGCTCCTTAAATAAAGGGTATCACACAATCAGTGACAAAGAATAGGATATGACAAAGAATAAGTGTAGTGTAATAGCTGCCTCTCCATCTTATTATCATTTATTATCATTGATAATAATATAATTAAATTGGGAAAAAGGTAGCGTAGTGGCTAGTACACATGTAAAAGGTTGGTCTGAGAAAATGCTTGTAACTTTTTTGGGTGTCGGCCATTTTCTGTGATTTTAGGCTCATTTGAAAGCCCGCCTTCTCCCGCTTTGATTGGTGTATAATTTATCTACTTATTTGAAAATGGAGTTAACAAGCGAGCAATTAGGTTGTTAATGATGCACGAATGGCTGCTGGGTTCAAATGCAACGGTGGCAAAGAACGCATCAATCTGCCTTGGGCGAAGAAGCAGTTGGCAAAGTACGGTGTTTAGTAGTAAAGTCAAAGTAATAAAAACAAAAAGTAGTAAATAAAAGTTTGATCATAAATTTTGCCTTTGATCGGGTGTTATAGGTGCGTAAATAAATGTTTTACAAGCATTTTCTCAGAACTTTTTTCTCCACCTCTCATCAGAAACCAAAATGTCAAGTAAACACTGGCTTGGTGTCTTCCATCAGCACGCTCTTGCAATCAATCAACTGAAGGCCTAGGGGGGAAGGGGGCTTTCCGTTAGACAGCGACAAATGAAAATTTGATTCCATTAGCTGAGCATGAAATTTTCATAGCAGTTTTAGCAATTATTCGCAAGCTTAAATCTGTGGTTAACGCAATACGTAACCGTTTTTTCAAAAGACGCTTTTATAATGCTTCAGCGAAAGGCAAACATTTTCGCTTCACACAAGCATTTTTTCGCAAGACAGAGTTCCTTGTTTAGACTATTAGTAATCATTTGATAACGTGGGATTTGAATATTCCCAAGCTGTGCTTATCTTTTGGAAAGACCATTTTTCTGCAGTGCAGCAAGAAAAATGAGGTTAATTCACATTTTTTGGTTAGCTTACGAGGTAGCGGTGGTTGGGGAAGACGGGGTGCAGGGAAGATGCCGCGATTTCAAAAACGGTCACCAATAATGGTCTTCGACGCACCGCATGTGAAGTGCACTTTTTTTTATTCAATTAAGAATTGTTTCTACGCCTCTAAAGAAACTGTAGATATAACGCTCGACTCTGTTATGAAAATATTTTCTCTACACGTTCATGTGCTTTTCGCGCTTCCAGCTAAGTAATAGTAAAAGTGCGCTGCCGGTGTAAAACATAATCTTACTTTGAATGCTATAGCATTATAAATGAGTTCTTTCAAGAACCGTCACGTATCTCGCTAGCCACATGTTAAAGCCTTTCGATGATTTAGGGTTCATGTCCAGCGAATGGTATCGAATTATTATTTGTCGCCATCTAACGGAAAAGGTCTGTTAACATTTTTGACGTTTTTTCCCTAGCGCCAAATTCTACAGACTTAGTATCAATAATACGGCTAGTTTATTAATTTGTAACTAGTACCGATTCAAATATGCTATATAAAAGGAAGCCTCACCTATAGCAAATGCAAGTGCTGGAGCTAAGACTGTGATGGCGTTCATATGCATTCCGAAAAATGAACAGGCTGCTAGTGCATTTACCAGAGACATAATCGGCAAGACGCTGCTGGCAAATGATAATACAGCGACCCTGGAGAAAAAATTTGTTCCACTTCTTATTACCTCTTACCACCTAAGTACAAAAGAGATTAGTCTAGCTAAAAGTATTACAAAGTTCAAAAGAAGATAGAGTGGCAGGAGGAGATTTCGAATATAGAAAAGATACAGTCTGCCACAAATGTAGAAAAAACATTTAGCTCGAGTATGCTTTGAGATGGCCTGATTACCACATGATTAATGGATTGTTTCTGCACCTAGCCGAGCAACCTGTAATTCTTTCAGAGTCAGTAAATGGTAAAAAGCTTGTCATGTTCAATGCGATTGTTCCGTCATTTAGGGAAAATAATTTCGGCTAACATCTATCGCAGTTTTTAAGAGAGACAAAATTCACAGATGTTGTGAAACTTATGTGCTGCTACGGAGACACTTGCGATGATGATCACAAACACCGAACATCTGTGGGATGATATATACTACGATTATTTCAAAACTCTAAAAAGATCATACTCGACCAGCAATCAACATATTAATTCAGAAAAAAGACGATAGATCGCCAAAAAACCAGAAGCAGTCAGTCGCACACATGAACTAAAGCTCTCGTATTGATGATAAGTGCAAAGCAAGGTAAAAGATATAAGGGGTTAACATGTAGACACCTGCGTTTCATCCTATTTGGAGATGCGTGCTCTACCACTACACCAGCGAGGCACATTTGCGGTAAAAATGCAGTAAAAACACTAGAATTTTGAGCTTAAGTGAATGGCTGTCAGCTCAAGTGGGTTTATAGAGCGAAGTCGCATACCAGACCACGCTTGGTAAAGGTGGGTGTCCGATGGTTAACATAGAGATGTTGAAGAATGAGTGGTTGGGCCAGTGTGCCTCTGTGGTGTAGTGGTGGAAGCACGGGTACCCGGATAGGATGAAACGCGAGTTCGATTACCGATTGAGGCCGTGTTTTTGTTCACCAATCATTTCTCTTAGGTGTATATGAAACATAATAACACTTCAAAAAATGCAGCAAAAATACTATAAATTTCGAGCACTAGTAAAAGCATTAGATAGATTGCGCAAATAAGTATTAAAATGGAAAAGGCAATTTCTTGAAGTAGCCAGCTTCTTAGATAAGACGACACGACAACGTCCCAGACGATTATAATTTTGCTCAGAATCATCATAAAGTCAGTGGCATCTAGTGTACATTGCACACCATTATCAACAGTGCGTGAAACGAACTAGTTGGCAAAATGGTGGAGCACCACTGCCTTCATTTTGATGGAGGTAAACCAATCCTCAAAATCCTCTTAATCCTCAAAAATAGACACTGCTTATAATGCCTATAAAAGGTCAATGCGCTCTTTAAGAGCCAGCAACTACTTGTATTGATAACCTGTAATCGTTCTAGTAGAATTATCTCAGGATCTCAAAAAGAATAAAAGAGGACAGGCTGCAGATACTTTCATGTAAAATATATTTTCCTCAAAAGGCTGCCAAGTCTACGCACAAAGCTCTTAAGACTTCTGAACATTGGTGCAAGAAACCAAACCAATGAAGGAAATGCTAGAATTATAGGATACGTGATAAAGGATCAGATATAATATTCAACATAATATAGCAATATCATCAAATACTCTGGATTATTCATAATTTTTGAATAGAAAAAGATTGATAATGTTTAATTTTCTAGTTACCTGCTATTGCTTCGACCTCGAATTTTATTCAGAACAATAAATGAAGCCAATATGAAAAGGATGGTGAGCACAATTCCTACAAGTTCAATTAGAAAACGACTTTCCTCTAAATTTTTTTTTGGATCACGAGTAATGCAAAACCTACCGCCGAGTAGTTCTCCAGCTACGAACTTCATTCCTCTAGTGATTTCCAACTGCATACCACGAGCGCTATGTTGAGTGATTGTTGTTATCTTGGAGGCGTTTGCATTATGGTCAGCTACCCATCTGAAAAGCTAACTACTTACCGGTTATGAAATGTACACGTGCAATTTTTCTTCCTGGAAACTATCCTCAATGAGTCACTCACAGTGATACTTGTTCCTCGAAATTTCGCATATCGTTAGCGGCTTGACTGCTATTAATGAACGCCATAAAGTAAAGTGCAGAAAGTCTTGCGCGGATAATTTCGTCACCCTGGAAACATGTGAGTCGTGAATCTAATCCTCTAAAAACAACGAAAAAAAATGATTTCTCATTTCCGATTCTTTCATTAGTATTCCTTCTTCCTCCATCAGCTATTATCGAAGTCGCTTGATTTTTCCTTGAATGAAAAGTGTTATCAATCCCTTACGGATGTACTATACATGCACTTCCACTAGTGCCGTAGAGGTGACCAAATATGTGAATACCCGGCTTGAGACATAGGAGACCATCGACGCGATGGTCTTAATTTTCTCACAAAAAGGCAAAAAAAAGATACGTTTCTCAGCGGATCCCTAGAGCGAGGACCCACTGGCTATATATGGGCTAGCTCTAGGGAAGCTGGAGTGCTGCTGGTGCCCGCTCACGTCACTCGATGATTAACAGATCGACAAGTGCTACAGGTGACAGGTGATATATATATCTATATATATATACATGAATATAAATATATATATATATAAATATATATATATATTTAACGTATAGGGTTACATATACTTTAATACAAAAATTACTTTCATTATTATTTGAGCCAACATGTCATGTGGTCTGGTAAGGGCTCTTGTACAGCCCGAGACACAAAAAATTACTATATATATATATCACATATACTACATATTACCTGCAGGCTATTGGACTGAATAGGCGTTTTGCCTTGTATTCGTGGTTAAATAAAGTTCTGCGTTAATCTTATCTTGTACATGGACCACGATCGCGTCATCACACTCAAATGCTTTTTTTGATGCATTAGCGGTTCTTGTGCGCGGAAAAAGCTGCGCACATACTCATAACTGTAATCGAGGCTTTTGATTGCAGGATGTAAACTGAGGCAATCTAGTATGTCAAAAGCTCGCTTCGAAGTAATTATGTTGACAGTGATGAGAAACGGTACCTTTCTATGATCGCACGCTGATTCGACCCATCACAAAAAGCCTATTTCCTGGTGTTTATTAATGTTAAGTAATCATTCGATAGCTCAAATCTAATGAATCTGAATGGTGCATTTCATTTCCGAAGTGGCTTCATTATTGTTCTCAAACAGCAAAAAAAATCTTGTTTCTCATTCGAACATTTTCTCGCTGAACAAAGATAATTCTTCAGACTTTGGATAACTGACCAATAGATCAAGTTTCAAGGATCCCAATGTTGTTTTCGGTTTTGAAACGGACTTCGTAGTGCTCCGTAACAACCAAAAGAAGACTGAATTTTGAAAAATTGGATACTCCCTATTATTCGCGCCTTATTTGATCCCTTAATAAAACGTGAATTTGCTTTTTCTCAAGTTTAAACCATCACCAATGGAACAAATCTCAAAGATTTCAATGGTGCACATTTTCAATATGGCAGTACTTTTGCGCTTCAAGAGCAAAAAATGTAAATATATCTTTCATTGAAATACTTCTCGCTGAACGAAGCTTTTCCTTTGGACTTTTAGCAATCATTCGACAGCTTGGGTCTCGCCAATTTCTACAGTTTTCTTAGTAATTTTTTGAGGACTTTTTAATGCGCTATAGCAGCCAAAGCTTCGCGCTAGCGCGACATCGACTTCAAGCCACCATGTTTTGGCGGATATGTGGCTAAGACTTAGTCATACTGGCGCCGAGCCAACACGCTTTCACTTGCATGCGAAATATTTGCAACAAGCGACATCTGACCATTGCACGTCGATTGTCTTTCAGTTGTTCTCTGCTGATTTTCATGAGAGAACCCCCAATTATGAAGCCTTTATGCTTCACCAAGTACTGAAGAAGACGCGGTCATGTTTCTACAAAAACATGGCACCTTATGGTTCGCGAGAAATCTTGGAATGAGAAAAAATCTGCATTTCTGTTCTTTCAGCGCAATAATAAAGCGTTTCTAAAAAACTAGTATATTATTCAAATTCTTTTGATTTGAGCTATCAAATGACTACTTGGGCGTTGAATACGTCTAAAAAATAAGCGTTTTCTGAAGGGTTGAAACACGGTACGGATAAAGGAAAAGTATCGGAAAAAATACCGATTTGAAGTAATGAAGTTTGTGCGTAAACGGTATTTCTATACAGACTATTGAAAATGCATAATTTTGCATCTATATGATCAAGAATGTGATGTCACTTTCCGTTATCCGGGACTAATTGAGTATTCGACCCCATTCGTTGGACAAGAACTTTTGTAAGAGTGTTAGTAATTATTCGAAAGCTTATATATCTGCCAAGCGCGGTGTATGCTTTTTTCGAAAAGTTCCTTTTATGACGCTTTTGCGAGAGGAAAACTTTCGTGTTTCACATAAGCGTTTTCCTCGCACGACAGGGCTCTTCCTTTAGTATTAGTAGTCATTCATTAGCGTAAGTTTCCGTGATTACAACGCTGTGCTTATCTTCTGAGAAGACTGCTTCTCTGCAAGATAACAGGAAAAACAAGAATCAAGTTCCACATCACTACCGGTCTTATCCATAGGCTAATTTGCGGTCTGGGGTCTGGTGGCCGCAGATCCGATAAGGCGGTTTGCCGCGATCGATAGATAGAGCTTGCGTGAAGCGCGATTTTTCTCGTCCGTTCATGAACATTTCCTCCCCTTCGAAAGAAACTCGAGATAAAAACATATGACTCTGATACCAAAAGATTTCGGTAATCCTCTCATGGAAGCTCCACTTCCACCCCTTGTAAAAAGCGTATTCAATGACCAAGCAATTATTGGATAGCATAGATCAAAAGAATTTTACCGATGCATTCCGTCTTCAAAAGGCCGTGTTATTGCGCTGAAAGAGCAAGAATGATATTTTGTTCCTCATTAAAGATTTTCTCGCTGACTAAAGCTTCTCTCCTTATAGTTCTAAGAAGGTGTAGATAGATCAAGTCTCAAGAATTCCAATAATGATTTGGTTTTTTAAACGGACTTCTTAGTGCTTGATAAGAACCAAAAAAAATTGTGTTTCGCTCTCAATGGTTTTTCTCCTGTTTCGCAAAGCCCGATCTTCTTTTCTCTGTTACAGCGTGATACGAGGTCGACATTCAAACCAAATAAAACTTTGATTTCCTAAGGTCTGATCTATCGCTTAATTATTAAAATACCAAAGGGATTGCTTTTGCCAGAGAGAAATCTTTGAATGAGAAACAAAAATTGATTTTTGCTCTTTCAGCGCAATAAAAGGGCCTTCTCGGAGAATAAATACATCACTAAAATTCTTATGAACTGAACTATCGAATAGCTATTCACAACTCAAAAACAATCAGAAAATACGTTTTTCCAAGGCATCAAAGTGAAGAGCGGATGAAAAGTAATCCAGTTTTGCGAGACCCAATCTTCTTTTGGCTGTTACTGCGTAATGTGTGGTCCATTTTGAGAGCAAAAGAAATCATTGCAATCGCTAAAGTTTGATCTATCGACTCACTATTAAAATTCAAAGGAAAAGTCTTGGTCATCGAGAAATCTTTTAGAGGAACAAAATTTCTATGTAGAATTTACTAGAAAAAAAACACGAAAGCTAACTGGTCCTCATTTGTTAACGTTTAACTCAACCTATGCGTAATCGCAATAACACAAAGTGTATTAGAAGCCAACTAATGTAAACGTTTTGGTTTGTTACCTCTCTACCCACCTATCATGCACAAAAAGCGCAGTTGTGAGAAAGATGAATTGGGTCTCTGTGTACAAAGGAAAAGAGTATGAGGAGGTAACGTAAACGTCGCGAGAAGAATAGCAATTTTCCACAGCTACGAAAGAGCAGGAGTTTCTCAACTATGATTTAGAGGAAATGGGACGCCTAGAGACGATAAGTCCGACGAAAATATGGTCTCGGTCATGCTGCACTTTATATCCAACGAAATAAGCACAGCTATCAAACGCCGCTCAGAGGGAAGCAAAGACAATTTGTTAGCAGTAATTCAAATATCCCTGTAAGCGTCAACTAGTTTTCAGTCATTTGTATGACTTCTCTGCAACACACAAACTGCACAATTTGTCCCTAGCTCTAAAGGCGCCACTTATATGGATTTGTGTACGATATACCTAATTTTTGACTTTCACAGACCGAAAGTAATGCGACGACACAACATTATAGCGTCTAGAATCTGAACTCCAGCTGTTCCTAGTAGTGTCGTCGTGGTCTCCATATTTTCGCGCACGCGGCGATGCGCCGGCAAGCAGTCCGCATTGACAAGTGTCATGCTGCCGTCCTCGGAAAGAAGGTTTTTGGTTCGATCCCATACCACTGCGGTTCACTGTAGTTTCCCTTTGATATTATGTTTCTGTTGTTGATTAGATTGAAGGTTCTGCTATAACGTAATATGACAGAAAAAAACGCTCATTAGTCTAATATTTCACTATTTTTCTGATACAAAACGTAGATTCATGGGGCAACAACATAAATCCAACTTATTTTTCTCCCTGATTGACAATGTGGTAGATTTAATGTGATTCAGTTTAAAATTTGAATCCATGTGGGGTTCTCAATTCTTTCCAATTCAATTTGCTCTCGAGACAGTTACTTGTACTTCGTTTAGTTCATACCACGTCAAACAACTTCAACGAAACCATCTACAAGGGTTGAGGCTGTCCATCACTACGTTTTGTCTAACTGCAGATTGCTGAAACCTTATTGTTATGAGCTTTATTTGTTTTTATTTATTTTATAATATTTGTATTTATTATTCTTTTCATATTTGTCCGTCGCTGCTCCCGCACCTGCTCCGTCGAGTCATTCGACGATCAGCGGGACGACAGGTGATAAAGGTGAATGCTATGAGCTGCAGATTGTTGAATAAATGGTGATGAACAGACACTTCAGACACTTTTTTGATCCGTCTTTACAGTGTTTTAATTTTCTTTGTGCGGATCCCAGTACTTCTAGCATTCAACTCGCTTCGTCTATTTTTTGAATGACGTAGAATACTGGTCGAACGAGTCTCGTTGCAATTTCGAGGATAGCCTGACTGTGGCGCTCCTCAAGGCGTTGTTGTGAACTGTTGGAGAAGTTGGGGGTGAAGCTCGCCTTTATGCACGTCGCGACAAGCATCACAACCACTCGATCACGCCGCCCCGGTGATGAATAAGTAGTCATGAACTGGTCGTTTGTGTTACGGTGTAACTATATGAGATATGATATGATATAGTGTGCCAGATTCGAGCAAATTGTAGTAAGAACAGAGATATCACTAAAAAGCTGCAAGGAAGTGTTGCGTTAGGGGACTAAACCAGCAGCCTTCATGACGATGAAAGGCAGTACGCGCCACTAGTCACTGCGGACAGCTCAACGCAAAGCTGCCGCGTGCGGGACGATGTGGAAGCTCCGACGACACTACTAAGAACACTCTGGAGCTTTGATTCTAGACGCTGTAATGTTGTGTGGTAGCAATAATTCCGGTCCGTGGGAGTCAAGGAGCTGATCGGCTGTAAGGCACGCAGGAGGGAATACATTGGCGAAGCGAGTGGCAGCTCTGCGATTGCATACATTACATAAGTGGAAAAAATCTAAACCAAAAAAGCACTATAGGCGTGCATGAAGAGAAGAGCGCATCGGAAAAAAATCTTGATGTAAAAGTCACCATGCCGCGCAAGAATCAAAGAAATTTTCACGAAGAAGTCATGATGCATTTTGGATATTTGCCAAAATCAAAAAAAAAAGAACCACATGGATGATTGGGTCATTGCGCGTGATTTCACAGCATCTCTTAGACCGATTTTTTGATTTGAGCCAGTCACACTCCTCGACCATGTAAGACTTTGTGCGGCTGGTCTCCAATAAATAATCGGAGTTTTAAAAAAGTACATCAGAGAATGTTTCAAAGAAGCTCCTCATTTTGCGATTTGAAAACATATGCATGTAGTTCTTTCCACTGAGATTACAAATTTAAGTAACTGAGTAGAATGAATGTCAGTGGTAAGGTAATATTATTTTACAGCATCGTCTCAATTAACAGCCGCCCAAAAACAAGGAGTGAAAGACAGACGGTGCAACAAGCGATATTTTACTTGTCTACCGCTATGGCATTTTTCCCTTTGCTACCCTTGGTATGGGGCGAGTGATACTGACGAGACGGGCGAAACCGTCGAAATGTGCTTTTATCATTAAGATGCAATATCAAACCCTGTACAAGGCCTAGTAAAAAGTTTAAGAGAATATTTTGTAGCACTCAGAAGAAAATGAGGTTTCTATAAAAGCCTAACTTTTGAGATATTTTATTTTTGAAAATAAATTTTGTTATTACTTTTTGCAATTAATCGATGGCTCAGAAGTCTAGATGCGTAACCAAATAAGCCAAAAAAAAACTGCCCTTTAAGGAATTTGCGATTTGATTACTTGCAACGAACTTTGCTAAGAAAACAAGAGAAACTCTGTGGGAAAATGTGCATGAGTCAGACTCAGCATTTAATTATACTCACACCATAAAAAGATTCCGTAGATCAGAATTAATCACCAAGGAATGTGCGGCTACTAGCTTCGTCGTCAATGTACTAACCCTTTTTTCGGAGTCACAAACAGTGAACCTTCTCCCCTTCAGCCCTATCCCCAACAAATTTAATATGCACACTTTCACTAAGAAAAGCTTGCGAATCCTACCTTTAGTTTGTCAAATGTTTCTGCTTTCTATGTATCTATATGTAGGGGTGATATGAGAGGTCGACGGTGAAAATTATGTTTCAGGTATCTCACCACTATAAACGATTTGGCGAAGTTTTACTATATTCGGGTAGCATTTAGTGTTCATAGAATGTATTTCCAGTAAATATAATACATTTATGCGCTGTGGAGATTGAAATAAAGGCGGAGAGATATGCGATATTCAAAGGGTGGTTCCTCTTACTGCTCAACGCTCGGACACGTACTTTCCGCTGGTGGTGATCATCTGGAGGCTGGTCTCTGTGTGGAATCTAAGTAGACGCTTACTACATGAAGAGAGAGAGAGAGAAGGAAACCAAAGAATTGCAGAAAGGGGAGAGGAAGAGGGGCGCATGGTCGAGTGGTTGTGACGCTGGATACGGCGCAGGGCTGATTCCCATCCCCACTCCTAGCCTTCCCCCATAACTTTCTCTCGCATGCTAGAAGTACTTGCGATCCGCACAGAGAAGAAAAAGCTGTTAGACGGAATGAATGAAGTGAGGTCTAAAATCCATATATCTCATGTTACATTATTTCCTTAGATTTCTTGATCAACAACTGAAAATTTCCGAGTTTGTAGTGAATAAAGAACGTAATACATTCGCAATTAGTTTCAGTGAAAACTAGACGCACCTTCATTTCTCTGAGAAAAAAATATTTTCCTATGTTGGATTTGTACGAAAATATGTCCGTCTGCGGCCACTGAAGTCCAAACCAGGCTAATGACTAAATTAAAATCACCCTAATTCGTAGAACATGTGATAAGTTCCATCCATGCAAATTGTAATTTATACTTTGTTACTAGAACCAGATGCTGCCAATTGAAGGAGTACAATCTTACATGAGTTTTGAAGATCTGATCATTGATATTGCATGTCGGATCACAATAATCCATATAAGTTATACTACGATTGTTTTCCTCTCGAATAGTGATGCTTGTTGTAATAGCCTGAAAGACTCGACGTTTTTCTTATTCCAGCAAATTCTTATTTGTATTGCTATATACGTGGTAAATCGTGTCGGGGTGTGAAAGATCACGCAGTGGCTAGTGATGCACACCATCGGGAAGCATGGTTTGACCTCATCTCCAACACCTTCGGGTAGTCCACACATTGGAAGATCCAAGCTTGGTCATACCCAAGATCGCATGGTTAATGGTTTCTACCACCATTCTGTGAATTCATGAACAAGGCGAAACAATCAAGCACCTACTAAAGCAACACGCGATATGTTCGAAAATTTTATGGCGAATGAGTGCGAGGAAACAAGTTAAATGCAGGAAGTGCTGAGATTCCCACAGTATATGTGATGAATGACGCTCGTGTAAGAAAAAGATTTCCTGTGCTATACACCTTAGATGATGACTCTGATGGTGAATGAGTGCGAGAAAACAAGTTTAAGGGAAAAAGTGCAAAGATTAGCGCAACACATGTGATTACAAGTTGTGTAGAATAAGATTTTTCGTGTTCTAACTTTACCTTATAGAATTTTTCAAACTCATTGAACTCTCTGGAGTTTGTCATTGAACCTTTTGATTCATCACGTGGTTCAGCGAATAGTGCCATATACCACGGCTTCCCCTTAAAAAAGTATGGTTGTAATATAAGAAAACAACGAAACAAAAGCGAGTGAATATTCTTTATCCATAGGAGGAAATAATGGTACATTAGTGCCACGTTAATACAGTTGCGATCACCGGATATAGCATTTAATCACCAGGACCGACTATCTATTAACCTTGGCATAGTTTGAATAAATGAGTATCCTCTTCTGTTTAGCCGCTCCGAGGTGTTATTGATATTATTTATTGAATATCAGCAAAGCATATAATAATACAGTTAATAATGCAGCATGAATATTACAACAGTCGTGTGGCTTACGTTTCGGCAAGGTTCGCCATCTTCAGAGCCTCGAAAGGTCAAATTGATTCACAAATTATTAAATCAAAGGCCTTCATAACCCTAGCAAAAAACGTAAGAGATAAATTTTTGGGTCGGACAGGAAAAAACTCTATTCTAAAAACACACGTTTTAGGTCTTTCAATTAAGTATTGAAGACCTGCCACTTGGAGTCTGTGCTAAAGTGAGACTGTGCCTGGCTCAAGTCGGGAATATTAGCCTGAGATATGGTGCTAGGTCACGCGTTTCTACGAGGCATTCCTCTTTTCGGTTCATTTTTGGGCCTTTGCTATGTACCAAAAGGCTTCCAAAGTTTTACGCGTAGATGTTTTCGATTCCTGTGCAAGGACCGTGATTTTAACGTCAAAATCTGCTCCTTCATGCTTCTGTTCTTATGCGTGCCTAGTGGGGTTTTTGGGTCGGAGACTACGCTTCCCAGCTAGGTGCTCTTTTACGCGGATGAGAGTGGTCTACCCGTTTCGCCAATATATTCATCCCCGCATACCTCGCAAGAGATTAGGTAAATCGTACCCGACCTCATGCAGTCGCCGTCTCTGCCGTTTGGTCAAACTTCACAGTCGTTGGTTTCGCAGAGACGATCATACGGTCGGTTGCGGAGTAATTGGCGTTTTAGTGTTTTGGTGGTATCTCGACTACTGCTACCGAATTATCTAAACCTGCTCTTTTAAGCAGCGTTGATGGCTGCACTCACTTCGTTGGAAATAAAAGGCATGAATGGAACTTTATTCTC
Source organism: Parelaphostrongylus tenuis (assembly GCA_019055375.1). NCBI lineage: Eukaryota > Metazoa > Nematoda > Chromadorea > Rhabditida > Metastrongylidae > Parelaphostrongylus > Parelaphostrongylus tenuis. The sequence continues at coordinate 6,051 of JAHQIW010000149.1, read as the reverse complement.
GCTAGACTTTCCGTATAGGGGCGCCGAATTTCCTCTAAATTTAACCTGAGAAGCTCCTATCGTGTTGTAGCCATTAGAGATGGCTATTTTTCGCGCCAAGCTCAGGGACTCTACCTTGTGTTCTTTTCCTGTGCACACATTAGCAGCTGTTCGAAACATGTTTTTTATAAGTGCGCATTTTGCATGCGAGGGATGAGCAGATAGGTAGTGAACCGGGATCTTTTTGTTGCTTGGTTTGCGATATCACTTTGTGTTGTAGGAGTTTTTACATAGGTTAACTTGAAACGTTTTAAAATGGAAGCCAATTTGCCTTAGGTTTCGTCATGGGTGAACATTATGTACTCTGACTGACTATTTAACAACTCAAAACATTTGTCCATCTCCTCTTGCGTTGAGCAGACGACAGAACAACCATCTATATACCTACAGTAGAGTAAACGGCCGAAGATCGAATATTGGTGCCTCTACTTTGTCATAAAGCGATAGCAAAGGTCGGAGCTAGTCGTTGCCCATGCAGCCTTGATCTGCGCAAAATAATTCTCAGACCATCTAAAGAATGAGCAGCTTAAGCACTCTTTCAAGAGAGCCATGACCTGCCGATTGGTGAAGCCATACATGTTCGTAGTTCTTTCGTGCTCCATTAGAAGCTCGCATATGGGTTGCATTGCGGACTCATTCGACACGTTTGTATAAAGAGCGGTCACGTCGAACGATTCCTTACGTACGCGTTGTTGGGAGACGCGTTGACGTAGACGATCCAAGAACATTTGGGTATTGGTAAGATGTGCTGGAATGTGTTTTAGTAGTTGAACTAGTATTGAGTTAAAAACCACGTTATTCTATCCGTTGGCCCGTCTACACAGCTGATGATGGGTCCAACTTTGAATTTTGATGGATCAGTAGACGCAATATCATCAGTACATACCAACTTATGAGTCTTAATAAGTAAGTACAGATGGGGCATAATGGTGGACTAAGTTTTAGTTGAAAGATAACGGAAGATTCTAAACCAGCCGAACTTGCTATTTTTACCTATTCACTATTCAACTTTCGATATTGTTTTTGAGATTCCTTGTTGGATGATGAACGATAGAGTGTAGTGTACTCTAGGTGTTTTACGTTATCTCACATCCAATGACGGGGAATTCCACGAACTCTCCTCCCTTATCACTAACTGATAGTCGAATGGTTTTGGACTTTATTAGCTCCCGTATCTGTCGTATACCGTTTTTCTGTGTTGATGTTAGGTTGGCGCCAAACCTTTCCGCGCGATAGTGATTAAGGATTCTAAGAGTTTCGTCCGAATATATGCGAAAATTGATATCCACTTCATTATTAGGGCCTTGTTGTCTAAAGAACGCTCGGGGAAAAGGCGGTGTTGGCAATGCCCCTACATTTTCCTGCTGTTTGTGCCTGTTGGGTGGTTCTAGTCTAGCTTTATAGCGGAGCCGATCTTGAAGGTCTTGCAAACTTTGGAAGCATTTTGGATACATAGCAAAGGCCCAAAAATGAACCGCAAAGAGGAATGCCTTGTAAAACGCGTGACCTAGCACCATATCTCAGGCTAATATTCCCGACTTGAGCCAGGCACAGTCTCACTTTAGCACAGACTCCAAGTGGCAGATCTTCAATGTTTGATTGAAAGACCTGAAACATCTAAGCGGTGAGTGTTTTTGAAATGAATTTTTCCTATACGACTCAAAAATTTATCTCTTACGTTTTCTGCTAGGGTTATGAAGGCCTTTGATTTAATAATTTGCGAATCAATTTGACCTTTCCAGGCTTTGAAGATGGGGAACCTTGCCGAAACGTAAGCCACCATGACTGTTGTAATATTTATGCTGCATTATTAACTGTATTATTATATGCTTCGCTGATATTCAATAAATAATATCAATAACACCTCGGAGTGGCTAAGCAGAAGAAGATACTCATTTAATTACCATTATAAAAAAGACTTAAATATATAAAATATATATATATATATAAATATAAAATATATATATACATAAAACTAAAAAAATTTGTTCAAAAGGGAGACCTTCACGACATAGACAATTATCGCCCAATCTGCTTGCTGTCCATTGTCTATAAACTCTTTACTCGAGTCATCCTAAACAGGATTGACAGAACACTGGACGAAGGACAGCCATGCGAGCAAGCAGGGTTCCGAAAAGGATTTAGTACCATAGACCACATCCACACGATTACAAGACTCACTGAAGTTCACGAGAGTACAAACAACCACTCTGTCTCACTTTCATCGATCTGAAGAAAGCCTTTGATTCAGTGGAAACAGAAGCGGTTATAGAGGCTCTGGATAACCAGGGCGTCCCTACTCGGTACATAATGATCCTTCGTGAGCTTTATAAAGATTTCACGACCAAAATATCTCCATTCTACAACAATATCACCATTGACGTAAGAAGAGGGGTTCGACAAGGCGATACAATATCGCCAAAACTATTCACTGCCACCATGACAAAACGTCATGCGAACATTAGAATGGGACGAAATGGGAGTGAAAATTGACGGTCGACAATTAAACCATCTTCGCTTTGCTGACGATATCGTTCTCATAACACCAAACATCTGCCAAGCGGAACAATTGTTGACCGATTTTGATAACGCCTGTGGAAAGATTGGTCTTCAACTGAATCTAACGAAAACAATGTTCATGAGGAACGGATGGGTTTCTAATGTCCCATTCACGCTCAACGGAACGACAATCTCCGAATGCTCCCAGTTACGTCTATCTAGGTCGTGAAATCAACATGATGAACGACCTAGCTCCAGAGTTGAGCAGGAGGAAACGAGCGGCTTGGGAACGTTTAAGAGCATCTAAGATGTAGTGAAGAGGACAAAGAACATCCGACTCCGTGCCCACCTTTTCGACTCGACAATTATCCTGCCCTGACGTATGCAGCAGAAACCTGGTCGCCTACGCAAGCAGGATGGAAGATCACTTGCCGTTATCGAACGCGCAGTCGAAAGGTCGATGCTAGGAGTATCCCGTATCTCGCAAATGAGAGAAAGGATCCGAAGTTCCGACCTACGTCAACGATCGAAAATCAGAGACGCCGTTCTACACGCCAGGATATCGAAAATAAGGTGGGCCGGACACGTGATGCGCTTCAGCGACAACCGATGGACGAGAGCCGTTACCGATGGATTCCTCGGGACGTCAAGCGCTCTAAAGGAGGACCACTGACCCGTTGGTCCGATTTCTTCACGAAAGCGATAGAAGAAAGATATGATGCTCAGCGAATCCCTAGAGCGAGGAGGACCCACTGGGCTACTCTTGCACGCGATAGGGAAAAATGGAAGAGTTGCTGGTACACGCTCGAGTCACTCGACGATCAACGGGACATTAGGTGATACAGGTGATAAAAATGACAGTTGGAGCAAATAAGTAGCACTATCATATACGGATCATCACGCATAGGCGTACTTTTTCGTGTACCAAAAAAATGAAAATTGGCTTTCCAGAGCCAATAAAACGTGATTTTTCAACTTTTTGCAGCGAAAATCATATTTTGCAAATGGAAAATCAATCAAAAAAGCGGAATTTCGTCTCACAGGACAAGGTGGCTTTCACATTCTGTCTTTGGTTAACACAGCAATCGTGACTGCGCTGAGGATTCCATGTCTGAATTTTATGTGCTATTTTTTCTCCACATTTGATTTTCAATGAATTCTAAAATAATGAAACATTTGGAACAGTTCATGGTTAACGATGAAGCTAAAGAAGTTTCCTAGACAATCTCTACGAATTTCTTGTTTAACGCTTTTTGGCAGCCTTCCATTTGGCTAATACATTTGAGTGAGGTGATATGCAAAACATTCACGTCATACTGGAGTGGAAGCCGCGTTTCCACCTGCACAGGAGGCTCGTACTAGCACTACTAAAACGAAGAAAGAGGTGAAATATCACAAAAGATTAACTGAAAAACTAAAAAAAATATTACCAAGAAGAAGTGATGCAAAGAATACCTACAGATTATACATACGCGATAGATGTTAGCTCAATTGGATTAATGCTCATATGTGTTTACAAGTTGAACCCAATGTAGGCTAATTGCTGACAGCTTTATAGTTCTTTCCTACTAAATAAAATTCACACAAGGTTGGTATTTCTTCCTTAAAAATCAATGGATAATATTTCGGCGATTTCTCCATCCATGGAGTGCAGGTGTACGAATATCTCCGCCGTTTTTCCTTCTTTTGCTTCAAGAATAGTGGAAATTAAGATTTGCGAATTTTTTCTTTTTATTAGAAAGTGCGTTCAGAATTCTTCTATGAGCTTTCATATACAAGATACTTTATACGATGGCTTTTGAAGGACTTGGAAATTGACGATTTTTATACCCGAAACACTTCATTGATACTACTTTGCAGATTCATCAATCGAAAGTAATTGACTTTTTTTTTGACTTTGATATCGTTCAAATAGCATTTTTTTGCAAACGTTTTGTTATAGAATTTGCCTATACTTGCCTTAAGATGAAGCTGTCTTGAGTACGATTTCACTTGCTACTCATGCACGAATGGAGCGTAGGGGCAACGAACTCCATCTCAAAGCAAATACAGGCAAGTTGTATACCAAAATGTTCGAAAAAACTGCGCAATTGACGATATTATTAAAAGTCAAAACGGCATGAAGATCGCAATTTAGCCGCATGAAAGCGCTTAACTTCATGATGCATAACCAACCAAAACGTTATATAAGAGCTGAGCTGGGTGCTTTAAGGTTAAACTTTGCCCGCCTTCTCTTTCCACATTGCACCTCAGTTTATCACTTGCATTATCATTTAATGTCATTAACCAGCGATTTCGAAAAAAGTAGCATTTTCGGGTACAAAGTCTTCTTCGAAGTTGTATAAAAACCATCGTGTAAGATTTTTATGCATAAAAAACAAAAAAAACAATAAATAGCGTTTTTGACGCACTTTCAAACAAAAGAAGAAGCTTGCATATTTTCACTTTTACTATTATTATAGCAAAAAACGACGGTGTCATACATGTACGCCCAATGTCATATCTAATTATTAGCCTTCAATAAGTTGCATCACTAAACCAATAAAGAGCAGATTCAGTAATAGGCATAGATTACTGGTAGCTAGTCATTCGATGGCAAAATCTCGCCAACTGATGCTAAGAGTGATTTTTCAGATGGTTATACATGAGAGCTGTTAGAGACGAAAAGACAGGTTGCGCCACTCGAAATAGATAGCTCATCGCGCGAACTTCATAGCGGGTTATTTGGCAATGTAAAACGAAAAATATACCTACAGAACGATGAACAAGGAGTCCCTAACATTGAACGCTGTACAGCGATTTCAACTACTGCCTCGAAGCGCGTCATTCGAGAGCAGCGCAATTTTTTTTTCTCAATTAAAAGTTTATCCGCCCTTTCCGAATAATTTCTAACCTTTTTCATAATAATTTTAGAGAAACTTACTTCTTTCGTTCTTTAGGTACAGATATTTTTCCTTCAAATTATCAAAAAACCCGATACAAAGTTCAAGCGACGAGATATTTGCTTTGATACCAAACATTATTTTTTAGTTGCTCTAAGAGTTCTGCTATATAAGTACCATTTCAAAAACCAATTTCACTGACAAATTGTTGAGGCTCGGGTTATCGAACGACTATCATTAGTGTATATGATTATCAAAATTATCGTATAAAATATCGTTTTTTTTCGCACTTTCAAAGAAAAGATGGAATTTGTAAATCTTTTTCTTTACTACTGTTGCAAAAAAAGCAGGAGTCATATTCTCTTCTAGTGTTTTAAGTCAACTGTTTCATTATCTGTATCACACAAGAGAAATGGACAGCTGTTTTGATATATATTTTTGATGCAAGGAACTTTAAAAGAACTGCTTCCATTTCTAAATATTCGAATGAAGCTTTCAGCAATTGGCCGTAGCAACTAAATAGGTACCGGAAACCAAGTAGAAATATACGAGTATCAGGGGGGGGGGAGTTTTTTACGTTTCTACGTGCATCCCTCTGTCGTATTTTTTTCGGTCTAGGTCACGAGTGATT
>JAHQIW010000148.1:0-123925 GCA_019055375.1 Parelaphostrongylus tenuis | reverse complement strand
TGTCGATAAATCGACCAATTTTTAATGAATATCCGCATATTCAACGAAACAACAAGGGTTTCCGGCGACACTTACTCAATCAGATAGACATCTGCTTACATGAATATTTGAATAGCAACGTTTTCCGGTGACACTTACTCGATCAGATAGCATTTGCTTACATGGGTATTTGAATGGCAAACGCTTCCGGTGACACTTACTCGATCAGATAGCATTTACATGTGAACCTTTCTTGCACAGATAGAGCCTTGGCCTGCCTCCGTATATAAGCGTGAGCAGACAACACACCGAAGGCAGTCAAACAGTTGCAGCGTTCCTGTGCTCCAGCTAGTCGTCCACTCCTTCATATATAGGCATCAAAATGATCGTAACCTAATCCATTTTCAATAAGTCACCTTCAAATCCCTCTTACTCTTCACATTGTATAGTAGTCCTCCAAGTAACTCGCAGTAATACCTAGTTAAAGTTGCACTTATTGCTCATGCACCCTATAGTACATGCACTCATCGTATTAGGCCATCAACATTCTCAGAGTAGCCGCAACCCGCAGAACTCGTTCTTGCTCACATGTCTTACTCACGCAATCTCAGAAGGCTACTCCTTATGATGCTTTTTAACTATTCCTTAGCGCTTATGCAATGCTAACCCTAGCAATTAAGGTATTTATTATGTATTATCCATCCTACTTATAGGAACGTTATTGTTATCGTTAATTATTATGGTTGTGCCATTTTATTGAATATAAAGGTTTAATTACCCAAGTTTGAGATTCGTGCGTGATCAAGTTTCAAGCCCGCGTGGCAGACAAGAAGTTGCGGCGATCGAGGGCCAACGTCAAACGACACACCTAAGCTGTCAAAAGAGGAGCTGATCGACTCCAATACAACAATTATTCCTAGTGGTCTGAACTACTAATTATTCTGGACCAAGAAATTCTCTGATCCTCATCAGACTGTAACGCCGCAACGCACTACAAAAACAACAACAATTTTGGTGCATCGGCCAAACGAAAGGACTCAGGTCAGAATTTTCCAATTTCACATATATCATCAAAAGCGAATCTCATCATGGCCCAAAAGTTAAGCCTCCTTGCCCAAAAAGGAATGCTAACTAACTATACAGCACAGCTCGAAAAAGTGCTAACAAAACTCAAGGAAGACAAGCTCGACACTCTGAAATGTAGCCGCGGAAGAGTGGCCAAATACACCCACTTCCTTCAACGCAGCTTACAACGACTCGAAGAAGGATTATGTGTCCTTACGACAACGTCAAATAAACTACAACAGGAATTGTACGACTTCTCTGATAGACTCCAGCAAAATCTGGACCCAGCCGACATCATCCAAGAGTACCAAGAAATGCTTGAGTACCCACAAAAAATAATCTCACAGGCTTTCGAATATTCCACAATTCTAGAAGCTCGAATTGTCGGATTCGAAAATCGAATTGAACGCTCAGTGTTCAAATTTGATAACAATGACGATAGCAGACCACAAACGCCAGTCGCGAAACACATGGATCTTCCAACTATTCCCATCCCAATATTCCATGGCGACATTTGGGAATGGGATAACTTTTGGGAACTCTTCAATAGCAACATTCACTCACAAAACATTCCCAACCTCCACAAATTCAACTACCTTATCAGTTCTCTAAAGGGAGAGCCACTTCAAACAATCAAGAAATTCCAAATCAATAATGACAACTACGAAAAAGCAATCGATCTTCTTATTTCCAAATATATCAATTCCGAAGAACTTATTCTTCAACTACTCGTAAGACTAGACAAGGTCTCACCTCGATCAACAACTTTGCACGAACAGCAAACGACTCTGGAAAACATCGAAGCCATAATACTACAACTCATCGACAAAGGAGAAAACGTTGCCAGTCAATACATGGTCAAGAAAGTTCTCTCGAAGTTTCCTCAAGGCACCCAAAGGAAAGTAATTGCCAAGAAGACATTAACTGCCAAGTACTTCGACATGAGACTACTATTAGACTTTCTAAACGAAGTAACCTCCAACGAACAAGAGATTTCACGCTACGTGTCAACGTCTTCCACTAATAGACCACAAAGTCGACTCTGCCCAATAGCATCTACAAATACCAACAACAGGATTAATCAATCCACTCCAGGATTATCGCCATCCCTTTGCATCTACTGCAAAGGAAACCATAAATCATCATACTGCCCAACCCACAAAACTCCACGGAAAGGTATCAATACCTCAAGAGTAATAACCTATACCACATATGTGCATCACCCTTCCATACTAGCTTCCAATGCAAAGGATCATCATGCTTCAAGTGTCAAAAAAGACACCACACCTCAAGCTGCTTCTATTCCGCTTCAAAGAAAAATTCCCTCAAAACTATTCCAAAGAAAGACATAAGACCAGAGTCCAAGCCTAAACCAAAAGATCACAAACCGTCCACCTCCAAAATCCATCAAATCACCCGACTCACGCCTCCCAAAGAAAAAGAACATAAACCACTGCCGAGGCGGAGGGTCGAAAAATCGACTGCAAAAGTACAGCCAACGATGTTACCTACTGGACAGTTAACGGCTTTGAACCCCTCAACGAGACGCTTGGAAAGAATTCACGTCCTACTAGACACAGGAGCCGAGCTCTCTTTCATCGATGAGAATCTGGCTCAGGAACTCCACTTGCCAGTACAGGACGAAATCAGTCTACATTTGAATACGTTTGGCTCAAACAATATACAAGAGCACCTAGCTAGAAAGGTGTCTTCAGAAGCATGGGACGAGGAAGGTAACCAGCTCTCGTTATCCCTGTACACACACAATAAATTAACAAAGCCTCTTCAAGCCCTAGAAATATGTCATGAAGACATGGAATTCATGCGTAAAAACAATATCAAGATCGGGATATTGGGAAAAAATCGTTAATAAGACCGAAAATCCTCCTCGGATGTGATCAGTTGTGGACTCTGATAAAACAGGATGAGTCCCACATCCAACTTCCGTCCGGCCTACACCTGCTTCCCACAAAAATGGAATACCTGTGCACAGGCAAGACTGAAGAAGCTCATCAAGAATCAAGAATTGAGGCATCACAACAAGAGGAAAAACAAAATAGTGTGCTGTTGGAAATACAGCAAAAAGAAAAGGACAACAAACCACAGCTATCCCTGGAAGAGAATCACGACTTGGACATGTGGGAAGGACACTGGACCCTGCAGAGCCAGGTCAACACCGCCCTAATCCACTATCCCGAGCCACATAATTGCGAAGAGATCGATTGGGAAACATTCTGGACATTGGAATCAGCAGGAACAGAAGAATTCGCAAATTCTGAAAAAGAAGAAAAGTTGTTGATGGATCAAAAAGTATGGGAGAAGTTCAATGAAACCATTGAAAAACGAAGAGACGGTTATTACGTCCGTCTCCCTTGGAAAGAAGTTACAACTCCGCTGCCAGACAATAAAGCAATCGCGTTCAATAGACTAGTTAGTGTGTGGAAATCTCTGCAAAAGGATGAAAACTTGCTAAACATGTACAATGACATATTCGAAGAACAAATTCGCTTGGATATTCTCGAGGAAATCAACGAAAAGAAAGCTGTTCAAAGCCCTCGAATTCATTATATTCCTCACCAAGCCGTGCTAACACCAAATAAAGCTACTACGAAACTGAGGATTGTCTACGACGCATCAGCGCATTACAAAGAATGTCCTTCACTGAATGACCTCTTATACCGAGGACCAGTAATTCTACCGAACTGTTTGGACTCTTACTCCGCTTCAGATTAGGAAAGATAGCAATAATCTCAGATGTCGAAAAGGCATTCTTGCAAGATCGCCTTCATGAAGAAGATCGCGATGTGACACGCTGCCTGTGGCTACATAACCACATGCAACCACCCTCCTCAAGCAACATCAAAGTTCTTCGCTTCACCAGAGTCACCTTTGGATTGATCGCATCGCCGTTCTTACTGGCAGGAACAGTTCACCACCACCTCGATCACTACAAACAAGACAGTGATCTGGTCGATGAGATAAAGAACAACTTATATGTTGATAACCTGATCTTGACAACGGACGAGTTGGAAAGGTCAATACACATCTATTCACGCGTGAAACAAATGTTCAACGACCTCAATATGAATCTTCGTGAATTTGTTTCGAATAATACCGATCTGATGACAAGAATACCAGAACTCGACACATCGGATGACAAGCTACCAAAAGTTCTTGGAATCTCATGGAACACGCAATCAGACTGTTTACAAATATCATGCGCCATAAGAATACATCAACGCATCACCAAAAGAATCGTCGCAAGCATACTTGCTTCAGTATATGATCCGATGGGATTTCTTTTAGCATTACTTCACGATGCTAAAGTTTTCCTAAGGACTCTGTGGAAGGACAAGTACGACTGGGATACTATTCTACCAGAGTTCCTGTAAGAACAATGGACCGGTATATGTATGAGAAATAAACGGATTCACGAAATCTTTACCACGTTTGTTTGGGATCAAAGAACAGCAATTATTCCCTAATTACCTTTGCTGATGCCAGCACCGAAGCTATCGCTGCCTGCGTTTACCTACGTTCCGAAATCTTCAACAAGTCTTCTGATGGCAAAAGGAAAACTGCCTTCTTGAAGTTGGCATCAGCAATCCCAAAAATGGAACTAGATGCGGTCACCTTAGCACTCAGGCTAACAAATGCCGTGCTTAACCAGCTCTACAAGCCACTCAGTATTCAAGAAATCCACATCTTCACAGACTCAGAAATGTACTCAATTGGATCAAACAAAAACCACTTAAAAGTGCTGGACTCAGAATATTCAACCGTCTTATGGAGATCAAAAAAAATTGTCGAATATCTTCAAAGTATTGGCTCACAAATTTTCTTCGGTTATGTCGCATCTCAACATAATGCAGCAGACTGTGCAACCCGTGGACTCAATAAGCGGGAACTGTCGAATCATTTCTGGTGGTCCGGACCACCTTTTCTTCTTGAATCCCCAGACGAATGGAAGACTATTTCCAATACTTTTGAATACAACGAGGACCCCTCGTCAGAACCTCTAACAGCAGATGACGACAAAAACGATCTCACTTTCAAAGAATTCATCCGAGAGCAACAACAACTTCTTATAAAACAGGACACCCTCAATGGAGATGACAAAGTTGACATCTTTATTTCATTGCAAAAATATTCTCTAATAAGCGCAAAAAGGATAACTGCGTGGATGTTACGCTATCTCCACATTCTAATCTCAAGAGTGAATACTCGAAAGGAACATCACATCAAATTGTCCGCACTTCTACCGAGAATGTCATAACAAAAGACATCCCGGAATTAGCCATACTATGTCTATCATCCGGGAAAAATATTGGATTCCTGAACTCCGAGCGCAAGTTACGAAGATCCTTTGTTTATGTATTCAATGCCAACGATTCAACAACTTTCCCTTCAAGTATCCTAAACCGGGAGATGTGCCTCAACGAAGAGTGTCTAGATCACGCCCATTCGAACATGTGGGCTTGGATTACTTCGGTCCGCTGACAATTATCCAGTCAGATTCTACAGAAAGCAAATGTTTCGAAGCAATTATTACTTGTATGGTAACCCGCGTCTCTGACCTCACTACGACGGCTTTCCTTTTGTTCTCACGTCGCTTTTTTGCCAGACGCGGAACACCATTATCGATGACAAGCGACAATGCTCCAACATTCATATTGACAGAAACAATTTTCAATGAACGTTTGCAATCTATTCAAAATTATCCGGAAGTGAAACGTACGATTGCTAATAGGGAAATAGAATGGAGATACATAACTCCATTTGCGCCATGGCAAGGAGGATTTTACGAGAGACTTATCAAGTCAGTGAAACAGTCTTTCTACAAAACCATACGAACATCAAAACTTTTAATGGAACATGTCACGACAGTGATAATAAAAAATGAGTCCCTTCTCAATACAAGACCATTGATATATGTGGAATCAGATTTGATGCGAGAGGAGATACTCAGACCCATCGATTTCCTTCGGAATGGCTTCGAATTCCCTTGTCCAGTGGAGGGACCTAACGAAGAACAAGATGATCCATCGTACTTTCCACCGGAGATGTTGGCCCTGTTGAAGACGAAACAACAAGTCATCGATGCTATAAACTCATCATGCAGGTACACGGAACAAATTTGGAAAATCTGGAAGTCTAACTACCTAACGTCCTTGAGAGAGAAGCATCAGTTTGGAGCGAGGAACAAGAGAACCTCAAGATATACTCCTAAAATAGATGATATCGTACTAATCAACGACTCAGTGCAACCCAGACACACCTTGAAATCGGTCGAATCATGGAACTCGTCACCAATACACAAGGAATTACTCGAGAAGCTGTCATCGTGCTACCGTCCCATCGCCATATACGAAGACCTCTAAATCTTCTCATCCCATTAGATTTGGAGATCACACAATCCCAAGATAAGAATAATCAACAATCAGAGTCAAACTATGAATTACCACCTCCTCACTCTGAACACGAACCGAATGAACCAAGCAACGACCATCCTACGGTCCAGCCTACGACATCACCCGATACTAGTTTGCAAAAAAGCAAGTACAATCTCCGCCCGAGAAGACAAATCAATTATGGAGATCTCATAAACTTTTCCCAAATTATCCACATCTCAATGATCCTCAGCATACTGTCCTTACTTCTATCGACAGTCCACTACACAGAAGCTTCAGCAAGTATCAGACAGCTGGAATGCATCAATGGAGGAGTGAAGATAACATCACCGGATCAGACACCTTATGAATTATGTACCGAGGAATACTGCAAGATCTATGATACGCCACACAACGAGGAAATAGTCCACCTACCTCCACAAATCGTGCTGCATGACTATAAAGTGTAATGGAAAACAACATCGAACAACACGGTTGGAATCATCGAAACCACCTGTGCAGCAACATCATCCTGTGAGCACGTAAACTGTATTTTTTGTTCGGCCACAATATTTAACCCAGAGTGTTGGCCGATAGGAGCTATACTAGCCACTAAGGTTTTTCCCTATCTGATTATTACAAGCTGTTATGTATTCCTGTTCGTACCAGTCACCCTGGAAAGCCTATTCGACTATTCGTATCCTTATATGGCGACTCATGAGACCACATTACAATAATGCACCGATAAATAGAAGAAATCAAGCAGAACGTCGCTAGCGACACACTGACATTTTGAAACTTCTCCTAGCAATAGCGATGGCTATAATAGTATCGATAGAGACTTGCCAACAGGTCAATCTCCTTTCTCATTCTAGCACGGTTTGTCGCAACGTGAATGACGCGCAGATTTGCAAGGTGAAGATTTCGGATGTATTGAAGATTAACCCATTCAGAAGAGAAGCATGTTTGAGACTGTCCAAAAATGATACAACCTTACAGGAAATCAGACTCACGTGGAACTCATTTACCCTTTCGTCGTGAACCTGAAACAGACCTATTCACACGGGACACGTCATATCACGTGATCGATAGCAAGAGATGCGCTCACACAGGATCCTGTAAAGGAACGAAGTGTACACAAAAAAATTCTTCCAGCTTACTCCCAGAATTAGAAGCAGGAAACATGTATCTAGGAGTGACTGCTTGTACGGAATCCTATGAACGACCAGGTTGCGATTGCTTTTATTGGAGTTCAGGTTGCCTATTCTACCGCATCTATCTTATTCCAACATCCATTGAAATCTATGAATTATTCCGCTGCAATCGATGGACGGAAACAGCGAATGTCGAGATCACACATTTCAACGCCATCGAAGGAAAATCAGAATCACATATGATGCATATGCGACCAAATATACCTATTATCTGGAACTCCTTCACTTATACACTAACTTCTATCACAGTACCCACCTATTCCAATGCCAAATATACCATTCATTTCAAACGGACACCAAACAGCAATCGGTCGACACACACATTACCACCACTTCAATGTAATAATCGAACTACAGCCCGAAACCTCAAGTGCAAGGTTGTTGAAGATTGCACTTGCCATCCAGCTGAAGTCCGGGCAACTGTAGATGCAACGAGCCTAATATATCCTCATTCGTCAGGAACGCTCGATACAAATTACCAATAATTTTGCCATCAGGAACTTTCCACCAAGCCAAGAATGGACGTGTACAAGCAACTATTCCGAGTATGACAGCGGCCGAAATCATAGTAAATATCCAAGACGATCTAAAAACACAAGTTGTCATCGACAGTACTACGTGTCAAATCGATAATACACGGATTCAAGGATGTTATGAATGTGCAAAAGGAGCCGTAGCACACATAACGTGCACATCGCCATTTTCCGCTCAGGCCGAAATAGTGTGCCCATCAGCCACTTTCACCGTACCATGTGAACGAGAATATAAACATTCAAAGCTTTATTTCAGCTTTAGCCAAGCTCGTGTTCAAGAGAAATGTACGGTAGCATGCGGCTCCACAGTCACCAGCTTCGAGGTTGGGGGTATATTGTAATTTACTGATACAGCTAGCACAATGCTCAGCAAATGGCTGTACGGAGACAGCAAAACGGTAACGAAAATACAATGGCCGGATTTGTGACATATTGTAAATATACTGTCACAGTGGTATAAGACAGCAATCATAGCAGCAATCGGTCTGCTGACGTTGACAGCACTCACATATGCATTCATATCATCCTTTGGAGAACGAATTGTGTCATTCATGACTCGATGTTCTTCAAAACAATCATGCTTCCCTTCTGGGCAACGAACCGGGTGATCATTGCTGCCGCAGACCAAATATTTACCGAAACGGACCAAATATCTTTGAAAAAAAAAATCCAAAACCATATCTAAGATCATGTACACATTTATCTCTCATTAGCCTGGGCCGGAGTGTCGATAAATCGACCAATTTTATAATGAAGTAACAACATATGTCAACGAAATGACAATCTCAAAACTAACACAAAAATCCAAGTAAAAAGAATTATTCTATGCTGGTTGACAGATATGATTGACGATCTCCAGTTGAGGCTCTGGGTCACTAACGATAAACAGTCAATCAACATGGGTCACGGGTCAACCATCATAACGAGTAACCAGATGGCTGTAAGGTCGAATGAGGGAAACAAATTGATGCCACAAAACTAAAGCGGCTTGTCAACCGCCTTACGACTCGAAGATGGAGTGAAATGGATCAAAGCGAGCGCCCTGGGGCTTGAGAGCATACAGTAAACCAAAACCCACCAATCCAGAAGGGTTACGCCCTTTTGCTTGTCAGTATGAAACCTTGCTGCTGGGGCGGAGAAACCTACATCGACTTGTTCCATTAGCAGCTGTGGAGAGTTACCTCGTCCACCCAGAGTCCCTTAGCCAGCAAGCACTATTTGGAACCCCTCTGGCTCCACGCCACACTCGATGGTTCGACGACGTACGATGGCTTGATGGTTCGACGACGCCCGATGGTTCGATGGTCCAACGGTTCAACGACGCTGTAACTGAATGGCTCATGGTCTCGAGGATGCTCCATCGCCCAGTTTAGAATCACACGTTTATCGTTATCACATCTCACTCTTAGCACACTTCCATATCTACATAATCCATATCTCTCTCTTTCTCACTCACTCTTCGTAGAAACTTAACAATAGTTTCATCTTTCTCAACGATCGCACAAACTCACTGGACTACCACTACATTGCATTTTCTTATCATTATTGTTCGTTTATATCACATATTGATTTCATATCGTTATTACTGTTATTATTCGTCGTACTGAATATGTCGTTATGTAGATAAACGGTTTAATTACCCAAGCTTGAGATTCGTGCGTGATCAAGTTTCAAGAACACTCAAGCTGTCAAAAAGGGAGCAGATCGACTCCAGTACAACAATTATTCTTGGTGGTCTGAACTACTAATTATTCTGGACTAAGAAAATATCTGATCTTCATCAGACTGTAACGCCGCAACGCACTACAGTCAATGTGAATACTTCATACGGCTAGTGAGGCTGCGTCCTTTGGTTGCAAGATTTCCTGGCGACTAGTATGCGAACGTAGTCGGCTTATGCGCCGTATAGGGGGGCTTTCTTGCTAGATCCCCTCTCTATGCACCGCGAGAAGTGTGGGCTTTCTACTGAGTGCCTCGATTTATGAGTAGAAATGCACCAAATGTGGTGGAGGTTCAGTGGTTTTTACGTGTGGTCCCTGGATTTGTCTCAGGCAGTGACCAGATCGATATCTGAATGTGGTTAGCTGCACTCGTCGAACTACCGGATTGCGACGACTTTTGCCCTTTGAAGTGGCTGGTTGCACTTCCAAGTTGCTACGGGCTGAACTTTAGTTTGTGTGACCGTGTCTTCTGCCAACTTGTCTCTTGTAACCGACAAGAGCACAACGTTTCAAATCCTTTTTATGGGTTATACAAAACAATGTGGTGAAACCGAACGATAAAGTGGTACCACCAAACAACCTATAGTGTACATACATTACTGTAATAATATCATAAGAGCAATATATATACGATTGCGTCATATCGTTATGTGAACATATGTCCGTGAGTGTGATGTATCGTCTTGTGATGATAATGTTAATAAGTGAATGTGATTGATGAGATGTATCGTCGTGTGACGATACCATGAGTGTTGTAATTAACGGAACATGACTAGGCGGCGGAGCCCGTTTGGGATTGCTATGTTCGCCCCCAAGTAGAAGCACCGACGGCGGGATCCAGTGGGTGAGTATATAGTGTTAGCAATGGGGTCGCTACTGATTATATATAGGCAGAATCCCTTAACCGCGATGGTGGGCCGAGCATAGCCTAAGTGAGTTTGCTCCAGCCACGTTAGTGATATGTTCCACTCACAATTCTATTGAGTTCATCTGACAGTTGTATGAACTCAACCTTATGATAGCAATTAGTTACATGATAACGAGACTATGTGGAAAGAGCAATAATGAGTCGACAATGAACTGAGGTGAGGTGGTCCGGGTGAGGTCAGACGACCGTTCGGATGATGCCGTCGATCGAACTGCCTGTTGAGGTTGGTGGCAGCTGGGTGCCGCCCTCGTCACTTGGACCATTTTCTGCCTAAGGTCCTCGAACCTCTGCAGTAGCACTTGCTCTCTAAGGTCGTGGACCATCTGCGTTACCTAAATTATCATGTAATTCCTGAAAAGATAGAAAAACTCCGTTGGGAGGTTTGCTATACCTATGGTGGCAATAATGAAATATCCGACAGGATGGAACTTTGATTGCGGAGACCTCCTCGTACGTGTACCTTGGTCGTTCACTGAATATGGAGAACAACATTGAGAAGGAACTTGACAGAAAAAGGAAACAGAGTAGGCCGCATTTGAGCCTCTCAAAGAAACCACCGACCATATAATAGAGTCCAAATTACACGCTAAACTTTTCAATTAAACAGTAGCTTCAGCACTCTGTTATGCAGCGGGAGGTGGGCTGGTACTTCGACCACTTCAAGACTACTGCAAACAGCTCACAGAGCGCTTGAACGATGTCTTATGAAAATCAGTCGGCACCCACAACATATAGCCGATTTGCACAGCTCAGATGTCAGGAATTTATCTCATCTTCGTGATCCAGATATTCAGATCGATAGCGAAGCACAGATGGGCCGGTCATATAGTAAGATGATCAGACGACAGAGGACGAAACGAACTGTAGAGTGGACGCCACAAGAATTTACTCGTCCCCGAGGACGACCACCTACTCTATGAGCGGATGCTTTTGTGAGATGAATTAATCAGCTGTGTTTACATCTGTATTTTCATCAGCTGTATTCGTACCTGCCGATATTCCACCGATCACGGTATGAAACTCGCGCCAGCGGCTACGCTCGAATGGAACCACCGCCATGGACGACAATCGCGAGAAGACGAGGCGAATGGAAGATGTGCTGGGTCCGCACAATTCCTGAAGAAGGACCGTCGAAGTATAGAAGTATGTAACACGACTTTCATCCTGAGCACAAGGTACTTCGCGCAAACCACTTCCTGATTTCTCGGATTTTTTTCAAAATGCTGCAAGAATCTCAAGAGCTGATGTTTTGAAATCGAGGGCGGAGTTGTTTTTACTCTGAAATTATTTGCTATCAATTGCTAAATCATGCGTCTTATGCTTTCCCTAATGAAGGATTTTGATAAATTCTGAGTTTTCCAAGTGGGAATATACTTTTACATGGATACGGTGCAAGCTACCCGTCTCGCAAATGTATTTTTCTTCACACGGACTTAATGAGATTGGGTACACCGATACTGATGATATCGCCTCGTCGGAATAGCTATCGTTTCGGTTCGGTGTCCATTACTAACATTTAGAGTCGACATTACAGGAACACCAGCTAGGCGTATTAGCACATGTGCTTAATCTGTCCGGCGCCTATGATGGAAATGTAAGAATTCGTCCATAGTTTTTTTTCGGCCATTATTGAGCATTGAGAATAACTTTTCGGCCATTATTGAGTATTGAGAATAACTTTTGGAGAACATCATCTGACCTAATATTTGTCTTGATTTTCTTCTTTGAGCAGAACACGAGAACACGAACACACATTAAACTTTATTCGATAGCTGACGTTTCGGCAGTTCGCCTTCTTCAGAGCCAATAATTCCTCCTCCAAAGGTTGCCTTCCAATACTGATCACAATAATTATTCCTTCGCCGCACACTTCTTCAGCATAGCGTACAGATTGTCTTGCTTGCTTCGTAGACAGGCGCGGAGCACTTTCATTTCGATATCCAGTATTCGATGGCTGTCCTCTGGTACACCACATATCGCGTGAAGTCGTTTTCGTTTTATGAAGTTCGAAACGATTCGATGTTGTATGCAGCGTCAAAGAAACTTCAAACATTGTCGAGCTAAGACAATTTTCTGCCATAGTGATAATGCTTCTTTTGTCAGTAGGAAGAATCTTGCTGGTACTTCTCTTCTAACAACTCCCAAGACCGACTGTCTATTAACCTCGGCATGCTTCAGTATGATTCTTGATTTTCTTCTTTGAGCAGAACACGAGGTGTTACATTAAACTTATTAAACCTAATATTTATATCAAATAAGTTATCCATTGAATGTTGGACATCCAAGAAATCTACTGCCTAGCTAATCAAATAAGCGAAAAAAGCTATCGAGCCAGTGCAAACCCTCATCTATGGAGCGAGAATTCCCAATGCAAGTTATCTAATTTAAGCTTGCTTGAAAATCAACGCATGGTGTTTGTCCATCTCTTTTTGCTTCAGCTCAAACGGGCTCACAGATAGAATGCAGACCTCCAGCTTTATATGAGAATCTAATAGAGTTTCCATACATAAAGTTGGCTAAAAATGCATGATTACAAGTTTTTACCAGAATTGATCTGTTGGAATTTCAGATTTGTGAGAAATAACAGAATATAACTGATAATATCGAAAGAGTAAAGCTTCTGTGATCAAATTTCATTTCAATAAAAGAGAGTTCGTACTCTTGGAATAGTAGGTTGGAGCTGTACTTATAAGAAATCACCTCCTACAGTGCTCGGGTAAAAAAAAAGTTGGCCGCGAGACGAATCCTGCATATTTAAATATACATATTTAGCGGTATATAACCATGATTTCATACCAAAAACAACCCAATCATTAATTTCATTGCAGTCGTAGAAATGTGAACATCGCGAAGGAAAGGCCATCGGAACCGCTTCCTCAACTAGTAGCGTGTATGTGGAAGTGTTCGTTGCTTAGCTATTTACGACGTGAAGAAATCCTAAGGAAAAACCTGCATTGGACCTCATCAAACATTATTGGAGGTGTTTGATTGAATACGCGAAATATGTGCAGAATAACCTCCAGTATTATGGTAATAGAAGGATAAAGCTCTCGACGTTGATCTGTCCCAGAGGGATGCGCCTTGCATTCGTCTTCAATTTTTAACTTCGTTTGAGGTGATAGAGTGCATATCTGGCCTTAACATGACCCGCGCTGGCCTCCCGCCGTATTGAGTAAATACCGCTTATCCTCTCAGGCTAGTCGGAGACCCGCCCGATACCAATTTGCCGCCTCCGGAGCGATGGATGGCTTAGTGAGCCATGAGTGCGTAGTCGAACTATCGACCTTGTATGCGACTCAGAGCACCTCTAACCATTGCGCCACATGCGCTCGCTAGTAATATGTCGTGTTAATGTAGCTATCTTCTCAGACATAGCCTAATAGCATATTAGCACCGCGAGTGGGTGGAAAGCTCACCAAGTCCAGAGCAAGATACTGACCCAAAAACCACTTGTGTATTGCCAGGCACCAATAGTCATTACTCTACGAGTACCCTTGATATGAAAATTTCACTACATTCTATTCATCCATTCAGATACTTGGCGCTCGATCTGTACTAAGAAGACAAACATCACCAGTATCACCTGGTCGTCCCGTTGATCGTCGAGTGACTCGAGCGGGTACCAGCAAACTCTTCCATTTTTCCCCTATCGCGTGCAAGAGTATCCCAGTGGGTCCTCCTCGCTCTAGGGATTTGCTGAGCATCATACCTTTCTTCCATCGCTTTCGCGAAGAAATCGGACCAACGGGTCAGTGGTCTTCCTTTAGAGCGCTTGAACGTCCCGAGGAATCCAGTCGGTAACGGCTCTCGTCCATCGGTTGTCGTTTGAAGCGCATCACGTGTCCGGCCCCACCTTATTTTCGATATCCTGGCGTGTAGAACGGCGTCCTCCGATTTTCGATCGTTGACGTAGGTCGGAACTTCGGATCCTTTGTCTCATTTGCGAAAATACGGGATACTCCTAGCATAGACCTTTCGACTGCACCTTCGGTAACTCCAAGTGATCTTTCATCCTGCTTACGTAGCGACCAGGTTTCTGCTGCATACGTTAGGGCAGGGATAATTGTCGAGTCGAAAAGGTGGGCACGGAGTCGGATGTTCTTTGTCCTCTTCACTACATCTTCGATGCTCTTAAACGTTCCCCAAGCCGCTCGTTTCCTCCTGCTCAACTCTGGGGCTAGGTCGTTCATCATGTTGATTTCACGACCTAGATAGATGTAACTGGAGCATTCGGAAATTGTCGTTCCGTTGAGCGTGAATGGGGCATTAGAAACCCATCCGTTCCTCATGAACATTGTTTTCGTTAGATTCAGTTGAAGACCGATCTTTCCACAGGCGTTATCGAAATCAGTCAACATTCGTTCCGCTTGGCTGATGTTTGGTGTTATGAGAACGATATCGTCAGCAAAGCGAAGATGGTTTAATTGTCGACCGTCAATTTTCACCTCCCATTTCGTCCCATTCTAATGTTCGCATGACGTTTTGTAGGGTGGCAGTGAATAGTTTTGGCGATATTGTATCGCCTTGTCGAACCCCTCTTCTTACGTCAATGGTGATATTGTTGTAGAATGGAGATATTCTGGTCGTGAAATCTTTATAAAGCTCACGAAGGATCATTATGTACCGAGTAGGGACGCCCTGGTTATCCAGAGCCTCTATAACCGCTTCTGTTTCCACTGAATCAAAGGCTTTTTTCAGATCGATAAAAGTGAGACAGAGTGGTTGTTTGTACTCTCGCGCGAAACTTCAATGAGTCTTGTGATCGTGTGGATGTGGTCCATGGTACTAAATCCTTTTCTGAACCCTGCTTGTTCGCATGGCTGTCCTTCGTCCAGTGTTCTGTCCAATCCTGTTCAGGATGACTCGAGTAAAGAGTTTATAGACAACGGACAGCAAGCAGATTGGGCGATAATTGCCTATGTCGTGAAGGTCTCCCTTTTTGAACAACAATACGGTCTTGCTGGTTTTCCATTGAATAGGGACCTTGCATTCTGACAGGTAGCGAGTGAAGAGCCGAGCCAGGGTGTTGATGAGAACTGGCGGCAGGTTCTTCAGGTGTTCTGGTCTAATCCTGTCTGGACCGGGTGTTGTTCTGTTTTTCACCGACGATATAGCATGTCGGATTTCGGAAGGAAGGACCGGTGGAACGACATATTCGTCCTCTTTCAATTTATATGACGGTAAGAGAACATGGCTAGCGAAGAGATCCGAGTAGTACTGGTGGAAGATTTTCTCCATAGCCCTTCTGGAAGCTGTAAGTGTCCCGTCAGGGTATCGGAGTGCAATCATCTTGGTCTTATAGTTGGCGAAGCCTCGCTGAGCTTTGCGAATGCTCTTCCCAGCTTCTGCAGCTTCTGCCATAACTGCTGCTCTTCTCTCTTTAAGGTCTTCTTTTATCGCTTCTCTGCATCGTTTCGCAAGTTCGGACGTAAGGTTTCGGTTGCCTGCGGCTCGTGCGATTCCACGTTGACGTATCAGCTCGAGTGTCTGCGGAGACAAGCGTCTCTCTTTCGTGACCTTAAGACTTTCGGCTCCCACGGGACTCCCACGTCCATCGCTGAGAGAGAGGCTTTTGGAATTGCGAATTACCATGGATGGTTTGGGTCGTCATGATAAACTCGGATAGCCTCTCACCCTGTTCATTCCATTCTAGTCCGTGGGTCCCTATGTGACGTTCTTCAGACGTTCTTCTAGGTCCAATTTTTGCGTTAAAATCTCCGACAATGACCTTGAAGAATGTATGATCTTCTCTGAAGAATTTTTCGAGGTCCATATAGAACGCTTCGACTTCGTCTTCGTCATAGCTTGATGTTGGTGCGTAAGCAACGAAGATGGTCAAAGCCGGCATAGAACCACATCGTTTCAACCGCAATCGTCCGATACGGGTTGTTAGTTGTTCGAACGAATCAATGCTCACGGTCAAATTCGATTTGACGAGGACGCCAACGCCACCGACACCTCTGCGATCGCATGTTCCAAGGAACAGTTCTTCTCCGGTGTCATAGACAGCGTGAAAAGGATGGCGCCTTCTCGTCTCAGCCAGGCCAATGACGTCGTACCTTATTCTTCTTGCTTGAATCAATAGATCTTCTACAGCGGATTGTTGAGCAAGGGTTCTTGCGTTGTAGGTACAGATCGTCATTTTAGTCCGTTTCGATCTTGGCAGCCTAGTTCGGCTCTGAGATTTTAGCAGCCTCTCCGTACTCGTCCAACCTGGCGCTGCCGTACCAGGGGCTCTTTCGGGGTCAGGGGAATGAGGCCCATATTTGTTACTGTCTTTTGGCATTTTGATACCCAACGTGTAGCTTGCCACGCTCTAAACGTGGGGGCTGGGTACTCACGAGTAGCTTGCCAGTCTCTCTCGGAGGAGTGGGAGGAGCTTATTTGTTGGAGGCGACTCCTAACCGCCTCCCATGTACTTCCCAGCCGCTTGATTGCAGGCTTTTGGCCGACTTGACTCGTAGAAATAGAGTTTTTGTCAAGTCGGCGCTGCAGAAGCAGGGAGCTCGTCCCTTGAATCCACCTGCGTCTCTGGGAAGCACACGGTCGCTTTTGGTTCGCGTTTTATTCCCCTATCCACCACCTGGGGACGCGCCACATGCCCTCGCGACTAACCGGGCGGGACCCCTCAAAGAGGGAGGTCCGTGGAAGACAAACATATATTCGATTATTTCAAAATGTTGAGATATTGTGAATAGCAACTAACAGATTAATAAATAGGACTAATTTAATATTTATCCAAACCGTTGATCTCACTCCAAATCATTATTCTAGCGGTGAACTACAGTTCCACTTTTTTAAACATCCATTTTATTAATATTTTCTTTGTGAACAACTACTTAATTTCATTCCGTAGTTCAGAACCAAAAACAAGAATGGAGCACGCTTTAATGAACATGGAGAACGCGCACATCAGATAAGAGTGAAAAGGCAATTCTTACGGATAACGAAAAGTCGGTCAATTTTGCACTTTTCGTGATGTGATGCCCTACTTTGTGCTCTTGTCCGCTACAAGGCACAAGTTGGCAGCAGATCAATCGAACAGAGAGTCCAAAGAAGTTCAGCCTGCGAGACTCGGAAGTGCAACTAGCGACTTCAAAGGGTAAAGCCGCAACAACCAGGAAATCTAACGCGCGACAACGCAAAGGCAGGACGCCACTATGGGCACTCCAACCATCTTAGGCCATCGATCGGATTATAGCCCAAGACAATCTATGGATCAAACAATGAAAACCTCTAAACCTCTACCACAGCCTGAGCCGTAGACTAAAAAAGCCTAAGCCTATAAGAAAAGCATACATACGTTCAGAGGAGATCTGAGAGTGTTCGACTCATAGGTTTCATTCAGGAGCTTTCTTGAAAGCGGAGAAAAAAAACACACGCCGCAAATGCGTCGTGCTATGCGATGAATGAGAGGCGACCTATGGGTGCACGCGTCTATTGTGTCGGGCATCGAGATAAGCGATGAGCGGCGATAAAATATTCGATACGTCATTGAACAAGGAGAAGACGAACATGCCTACAATACGCTATGAAGACTGCTTTATGCTTTGCACCTACAACACCAGAACAGTCCTCTCGGATGCCGACTTTGACGCACTTTTGGGGTCTGCTTCACATTTCATATGATCGTCCTAGAAGAAATATGCGGGAAAACCGACATAAGACGGCTGCACGCCGAAGCTGTGGTAATTGTAAAGCGAAGTCTCCGTTGCGAAATTTCGAAAGCGTTAGCTTTGTCGTTCACCCATTAATCTCCCATCTAGTCACTTCGTACGCAATCCTAACGTCGCGCCTGACTATCCTTCGCCTTCGATTTCCTCCCCTAAAACGATTTTTTTCGTCATTATTATCAAGTGCTACTCACCAGCATATACAGCTGATGGTAGCGAGATATAGCGAAATAAACGCGTTGTACAACAAGTTCGTGGAGGCCACTTGCAACGAAGAGTCTTTCTACAAATTTGTTGCTGAAACTTCAAGGGGAGACTAGGAAAGGCGAGAAAAAATGAATATAGAATACGAATATTGGGAGTAAAATGAAAGAGAACGCAGACCATCTTGAGTGACTCCTGCAAGTGGCACGTCTCTTCCGTGAACAATCATTTCCAAAAAGAGAAAGCTGCTGATGGACATGAGAGTCTCTTAACGCTACGACTCATGCGAAGATTGATCAGTCTTACTTACCAGCATAAAATCGTGCCTCTTTGACACTTCATTATGCCTGCACCTTGTAAAAAAAGTGCTGTTATCGCCCAAAAAAGAATAAACGTCAAGTACGATGAGGATATTTTGAACAAAACTCTTTCCTCATAATAATAATAACAGGCAATGGAAGATCCAATCGAAGACGAGCTGCTCGTCGATGGGCCTGAAACTAGTGCCGAACTAGCCAGCTCTCCAAACGAAGATCAGGTCGTATCTCCACTGCCACTAAGAAATTTTTGAAAAGGATTAAAATTTGAGTTCAATCCTTCTGCAACACACCTAACTGGACTGATAATAAGTGACAGCTGTGGAAGATTTTTACAAGACGATATACGTTAATATAAGCTGAAAAACTCATTGGAAGTAGCTCAAAAAATCTAGTCTGAAGAATGGCGTTGGGATCTCTTCATCCTATTATTTGTCGTTACCAGTCTTGATGAATAAACATGGACTCATCAATATATCCCGCCACTATATGGAATGCATAATTGATAAATTCTATACAGAGCTTCTTCGTTACACATCCGTCTTGGACCCTGAAATCCCCACTGCTGAAAAGTCACCTGGAATTCTAACCTCTGAAATTTGAGTTGCGTTTGAGAGCTCAAACGGAGGGATAGCTCCAGAACCGGTAAAACATTGCCGACTTTTTTAGAGCTGGCGGCTACAATCTGCATGTAAATCTCTCCAGACATGTTACATCATATCTTCATAAAGAAAAATCTCAGGCCAATGAAGGATTTGCCCACAATTCTTACCTAAGAAGGGTAATACAAGGAATCTTCAAGACCACAGCCCACTATGCTCGCTATGCTCGCTATGTGCACTTTGGAAGCTTTTCACGGTGGTCATCGTCTGCGCGTATTGAAGACCTTGGATGAGCGACAACGGGCTGAGCAAGCAGGACTCCGGAAGGGATTTTTTCGCATGAACCACATCCAAATAATGTCAAGGGTCATTGAAGTCTGCTAGGAATGCCGTGTGCTTCTAGTGAAAAACTTGATTGACTATGAGCAAACGTTTGAAGCGCTGAAACGAATGCGATCCAGTCAGCGCTCGCGCACCAATGTATAGATCTCTCCATGTAACAAGGTTGATAAACTTTTATCGAAACTGCAGCACAAAAAATTGCTTTTTCATTAACTCCACACTATACTCGTAGAAAAAGGAGTTCGATAAGGCGACATTGTACCTCCAAAGCTGTTCACTACTGCATTACAATGGATAATAATGCCAGTAATTGGGACGAGAAAGGCACACAGACTGGTAGATGGTTCTCATCATACATTCGTTTTATGGACAGTGAACTGAATGGCCATCCGATTACGGAGGCCACTCTCTATATATACCTTGGACGTTCAACGATCATAAAAGACAACATGAAGGAGGAATCAGATAGAAGAAGGTAAGCAGTGTGGGCCACATTCGCGCCCTTCAAGGGAGCCAACGACCAAATAGAGGACCCCACACTTCGTGTTCACTGTTGCGATTAAACAGTCCTCTCAGCGTTCTGTTATGCAGCAGAGGTATGGGCTGATACTACAACTACGACATCTTTGTGATCCACTAATATATAAGATTAAACTCAGATAGACAGGACAATGGGACGGTTCATGAAGATCACAAAGCGCCCTCTCATCTGTCACATAATCAGAAGAACAGATGACAGATAGACGAATAAAACAGTGAGTGGACTCTTATAAAATGCAAGTGCCCTCTTGAAAGATCACACAAACGATGAGCGGACATGTTTGTGGTTAACGTTAATCATCTGCATCCGCAAGTGGCAAAGAGTTTAGATTACGGACTGGACCTCGCTTACTCCATTACGTTTAAAAAATACCCCTACCATATACTACAGTTCCGCGAGAGAGAGAGAGATGAATGGAGCTATGATGGAGCTTGCATCTCCAAAGACGGACCGTCCAGCTATCCAAGTAAATAGTAACACCGTGGACGTAGAAAACCCTTGTTTTTACATATACACTGACATGCGAGAGTATCAAATCAGTGTCCCTCATCTTGTTAAAAAAATATGACAGCCATTTTTATGACGCTAGAAGAGTATATCGCTTTGTTCTTCAGTAGCATAGGATAGATCCAGCCACCTTGCGTGAATTGTAAGTTACTAAACCACTGTGCTCTACGACCTCTAGGCAAATTCATATAGAGAAATTTGTCGCAATCACAGTGTCGGGAATACAATGCTGCAGTGGAACATCGGTCATGTAGTATGGAGAACAGGTGGCAGATGGCCGAAGCAAACTGTAGAATGGACTCAACAAAAATGCACCCGTCCTAGAGGACGACCACCTCTACGTTGAGCAAACGTGTTCATATGAAGGATAAATCAGTTGAACTCGCAGCTGCCGATGTAAAGAGATTACGCCATGAAATTGGCTCTGGCCGCCATGCTCGAATCAAGTCACCACCATAAACGACAATCGCGAGAAACTAAGAGTCTTCATGCTGGATTTCGCACAAATCATGAAGACGGTAGGTCAAGTATTTAAGCATGCAAGTAAGTGCATTACGGCAGCCATACTCGAGTACATTACAGACGTGGTCTCTGATATAGCATTGTACCGGACTAAGACTTCATACTGTCAAGCTAGGATCTCGTACTTCTGACGCAAGATGCTGCCAGTTGTCTGGAAAAGATCGCTCTGATTTGCGAAAGCCGACGACTTTCTGTCATGAAGACCATGAAACACTCCTGATAGACTATTTCGATTTTCTCATATGTCCACTATCATTAGGCTATCGATATGTTGTAAGAAACAACACATTTGTGCACTCGGAAACTATCAAATAGAAATTTATAATAACATCATTCCACCTTATCAGTGGAAGATATTGATGGCTTATGACGGTGTTAAATGAAAGGCAGATTTTGATGACATTGCTTCTCTTATGCTAGTAAAATTAATTCAATTAATTCCTACAGTTGCAGGATAGGAATGTCTTGATAAAAACGTATTATTATTAGTAGATAACCAATGAAGAGGCACTGTGTCCAGAAGTGCACGCCCGGGCGAGGCTGCTCATTCAAGAGATGCTCCATGCGGGCGAATTCGGCTTGACGAGATTACGAAATCGCACATCTCAAATGCAACAACTATTGTGGACACTGAAGTCAAGTCATTCTGGGTCCGAGGAAGACGATGGGACTGGAAAGATGGTTAGTTGTGTAGTAGTTATCACGCTTCATGTTAGCTTACTGGCACAACAGCATTTCCCGAGGTCACAGAAAAATAGACACTCGGCCAGCATCTATTCGGCAAAATTACCAAGTGGCAGTTGTAACAACACGTTATGAACGTTCATCGATAGAGAATTGACGATAATAAACCGAATGTAGTTTTTGATGAGATCAGCAAATCACGTCAATACGTAAGCCTATATATGTAGCAAATTTTAAGAAGTTTGACGTATGATCTGTGTCACTATTATCTTATTCTTGTTCGCATTACTTTGAACTATTGTAATATGATGCCTTTTTCAGAGACGATACTGCCGCCGAGATTTGTATGAGATCTGAGAGGCAACTTGCTTATGTTTACTTTGAAGTTCTGTGTTCCCTTTAGTGCCATTCCCAAACGCATACGCATGAGCGAAATAGAAAATAATATTAGGTCGACGAAAAAGTTCCTTTACACTGTTGAAGATTCATCGTCCATAAATTCGATTAGAAATAATAATTACTATTCTTCAAAGTAAAGGCCATTATTATCGTCGATCTTCTGCCAACGATCTATAAGCTTCCGGATCGAAATACCATTTCCTTGGCTTTGAATCAAAAACCTCCTGACATTCTTTAACTTGATCAAGTGTCTCTCAAATCGGCGTCCGCGCAGGAAATGTTCCATTATGCGGGAAAAAACCGTAATCGGGCGGCGCAATATCTGGGCTGTAGGCTGACTGTGCCCAGACCTCTACTTCCTCCAACTCATCGAAAATTTCCTTAGTCTTCTTTGCGGTGTGAAGTGTGGACACTGTCTTGCTGAAACAGCACGCTTTCGACGAATCAATGTCAAATATTTTTTCTATAACGCATCGTAGAGTCAGTCCAGCTGCTCGCAGTAGAGTTCGGGATTGATAGCATGGCCATTCAGAGCAAGTTCGAAATGCAAGACACCTTCAAAATTCCACCAAACGCAGATATGACATCGTCCAACTTCAATGGCCGGCCGAAACGCGGTTAGTCATCCAGACTGAGACCAGCACTTTCAAATCGTTTGCAGCACTTTGCAGCAGTCACATAGCTCACAACTTATTCACCTTCCTTACTTTCGACACCTCAGATCTCCTTCGCAGTATCTTTTGCTGACAGCTGTCGTTTCCAGCAAAAGCGTATCAAAATTCAAAGCTCAGTTTTGTCCATCGTAATCATTTGATATCCAAAGAGTAGATTGAAAGTTGATGCACAATAACTAGAGTTACCGCTGGATTATAATATGGAAATATTCCTGAGATATCCTCATGATTTTACAATAACCGACACTGTGTGTAACAAACACAAGAGCGGCTACATCACAAAGTGTTACCGGATGCCAAGTAGTAAAATAATCCTGGTTCACTATCTCTCTTCTCATCCCTCACATACGAAAAAGGCGCTAGTAAAGAACATGTTTCGAAGAGCAGCCAACGTATGTACTGGGGAGGAGCAGAGAGTAGCATCCGTGAAATTGGCTCGGGAAATAGCCACTTCTAATGGATAGAATTTGTAGCCCTCGGCTTAGGTTTAGAGGAAATAGTACGCCTCCGAACGAAAACTCGAATGAAAGGAAAATCCCGTTCAACTCCCGTTCTTTTCAAATGAGATTAGTACAGCTATAAAACGCTGTTTGAAAAGATCGGGTTTAGAGCAATCGGTGGCTCTTATTGAAATACCACCGAATACTCTAAAACGCCAACTAGTTCGCAACTGCTTATATGACCGTCTCTGTATAATGAAAGATTGTAAAATATGTCCTAACGGCAAAGACGGTGATTGCACGAGCGTAGGTACAGTCTACCTAATCTCTTGCAAAGCGTGTAGCGATAAATATATTGGCGAAACGGGTAGGCCGCTCTATGCCCGCATAGAAGAACACCTAGCTGATAAGCGTCTTAAAAGACGGAACACCCCGCTAGGGACGCATAGAGAACAGAAACACGACGGAGCTGATTTTGAGATTGAAGTCACCATCTTTGCGCAGGAACAAAAACATCAACGCGAAAACTTCTTGAAGCACTTTGGATTAATACCACCAAGCCAACTATGAACCGCATGGAGGAATGCCTCGTTATCACACGTGATTTTAGTCAGTATATAAGACTGTTATTTTGATGGGTAAGGTGCATTACGAGCTTATGTGATCTCCTTCCGGTGGTCTCCACTTGAATCATTCGATGGAACACATATAAAAAGCGGTGAGTATGTTGAGAGTTGATTTTGTGCTTGATGCGATTGAAATCTAAGTCTGGTGATTTTTTCTAAGGGAGTATTGGAGGTGTTTGGCTTATTGGATTGCGGACAATTTGACCTTTCCAGGCTCTGAAGAAGGCGAACTGCCGAAACGTCAGCTGTCAAATAAACTTTATTGTATCACCTCGTGTTTGGCTTAAAGAAGAATATAAGAAATTGTATTGAAGCATGCCGAGGTTAATAGACAGTCGGTCTTGGGAATTGTTACAAAATCTTAATTTTTCGCGGGTGTTAAGGAACTTTTCCCTCAGCCTAGTAACGACAGGACGAATAAAGCATTGAGCGTTTATCAAACCTCAATAGAGTGCTATGTATTAGATTCCACTACCAGCATCATTTGCGTGATTGAATGCATGTCTGACCTATGCAACACGCTGAAGTGGCGTGCCGATGTATAGTGGCTTCTCACAAGAGATGCACACAGAGCTGTCTGCCAGAGCGCATGTGGTGCACCGGTAAGGTGCTCTGCGTCGCATACAAGGTCGATGGTTTGATCTCGCGCTCATGACTCATCAGACCATCCATCCTTTCGGCGTATAAATTGGTACTATACTTGTCTGGAGAAAAAGCAGCACTGAATTACATACGTCGGTAGGTCACCACAAGTCATTGTGAAGGCCAGATATTGGCAAACCCCTCAGGGAGGAGGGAGGAGGGAATATGTTTTGTTGGGCTTTTCTCGAAGTCACCTACACGTGATCTCATTATAGAGGTCATTCGTAGAGCTAAGAACTGGACGGGGTACAACTAAAAAAAATTATTTATTGCTGCAGTGATAAAGATTGCAGCAATGAATAATGTTCATAGTTGAGAACGATCGAAAAACTCTACTGTACTGCAATCTGCAAGACATTTTAGTCAAACAAGCCTTGCTTTGCAATTAATTTCGCATAATCTTGTCATTTTTTTCGAGGCTTTAAAGCCTCTATCTGCTTCCCAGGAACTGGTTGTCCATACCCATGACGTACTCTCCTCTGCCTTTTTTCTCACCCTCACTCTTCTCACAGTATCAATCAGCTAGTGCAACAGCGGCGTTTCGTATTGGGGAAATGAAGGCGCTCGTGGGAAAGCCAGGCGCAGATAGAACGACATTCTCGCCCAGGGACGCAAATGCCGCCCTCTAGGAGTGCCGCGCAAGCGACGACGCGGCGCCGTCTACCTATCAACGCTGGTCTTTGAAGGGATAGAATGATTGGTGTTCTCAAGGCGCAGACTCGAACTAATGACCAAATTAGTGTGATGCACAGCATCTCCCCAGCAAGGCGATACAATCGTACAATAGGTGATGGAATGTAGTGGTAGATTAAGCACATTCGATTAATTAGCGATATATTCACGCGAATTCCAAACGCTTGGCAATGAAGATAAGACGAACCAGTTATTTCACATTCAGATGAACCACGTGATTATAACTGAAGTTAGCGTAGTTCATCAAGTTAGTACACATAACGCTTCCACGGCCTTCTCTTTCGAAATTTTAGGCATAAGCAAGCGTCTATAATTGGAGTATTCTGAATTAATAAGGAATTCTAAGTGGAAGCGATTAGCGCAGTGGTAGTAATACCGTTTATTTGCCAATGCAACACATCCCACCAATGGCATGGTTTGATTTCTTCTACGTCCACCAAACTCCTCATCCTCCGTCATGGGCAAATCGGTATAAAACTCCTCTGCGATCAGCTCACTCTCACAACGCAAGAGGGAATGCTCCAGCACGATAATCGCAGAATGTCAAGAAGGTTTGATTTACAGAGACACCAACTTGACCGACATTCGACTGCATTAATGAGCAAGCTTGCTTTAACTACAAATTTCTATCGATGTGTAGGAATTTGTATTCAAACTATTAGTTCGGCATTGAATATTGGAATGTTATTAGTGGAAATATCAACAACCATCCTTAGTGCAATTGGGCCAGTGAAACATTGGAACGTCTTCATAGACAAATCTATTTTCCTTTATGATTAGGCTAATACTACGAGGACGATAAATAAAATTTAACTGGCTAATGATTCAACAAGTTCGCCTTCTTCAAAGCCGGTAATTCGAGTCGATTGTTCACAGTCGATCGTCCTCGTTGTTAATCTTCGCCTTCGTTCTCTTTGGGGTCGAACATTTTTTGGTGGAACACCGCTCGAATGGGATACCTTACTCGTTTTATTTTCATTAACTTCGCAAACTATCAACCATGAAAGAAACTATTGCTGCTCAGTAGTAGCAAAGTTGAAGGGAAGTTGGTTTCAATAAAACTTTTCAAACGTTCCATTGATAGTTCATTTAAAACGTATTAAAAAAGACGATTTGATTTCACACTTATGATTAGGTGCGCGAATAAGTCATTGCTATAACAGTAATAACATTATTGATCGTTATGGTTATTATCGTTAACGTTGATTTCAAATAGACAGCTAGAAAAGCGCGTGAAGCGGAATGGTGTTCTACAATACACACGTGGTCACTGGTTTCAGTCCCTCCAAGAAGACCACATTCCTCCGGAGTCGGTTACCGATATCACACTTATATGAGAGGATAATGCAGCAGGCTGATGCACCTTTAGACGGCTGCAGCTAGTGTAGATGCCAAAAATGCATTGAATTACTCCCTAATCGAATAAGGTTGTGCAAAAAGAGCCGCATTGTTCTTTTAGGTACTTTTCCGTCATCCAAAAGCCGTTTCGACTCTTGTAAAAATGTATTCCTTAGTCTTTTCTAATATTCAAATAGTCGTTCGATAGCACAATCAAAAGAATTTGAAGAGTATATCTCACCTTCAAAAAAGTCTTATTGCACTGAAAGAGCAAGAATAAAATGTTGTTTTTCATTGAAAGATTTGTCACTGACCAAAGCTTTTCCTTCGGAGTTTAGTAATCAATCGATAGATCAACTTGTAGAAATTCCAACATTTTACTTGGTTGTTGTAGAAGGCCTAGTATTGCGTGTAACAGTCAAAAGAAGATTGGGTTTCGCAAAAAATGGATCACTTCAACTAACCTCTCTTCACTTCGATCCATTGGCAAAAACGCATTTTTGGTCGTTTTGATGTTTAGATAATCAATCGACAGCTTTAGTCAAAAAATTTAAATAATGTATGTCCCTTTCAAAAAGACCTTGTTATTGCTCTGAAAGAGCAAAATAATAATTTCTTGCTCATTCGAAGATTTCTCGCCGACGAGGGCATCTTTCTTGTAGTTTTAGGAGCCACAAGATAGGTTTAACTTCAAGGATTCCAACAATATTTTTGGTTGCTTTAACGAATTTTTTGGAGCTTCATAAGAAGCAAAAGAAAATTGGGTTTCGTATTCGCTGCTTTTCTCTCCAGTTTTGCGAAACCCAATCTTCTTTGGCTGTTACAGCTTGATACAAGGTCCATATTTAAAACCAAACAGATTATTGCAATTCTCAAAACCTGAGCTATTAATTGCTTACTAAAACTTCAAAGGAAAATCTTGGTCAGCGAGAGATATCTATGGATGAGGAACAAAAACTTATTTACTCTTTAATAGCAATAACAAAGCCTTTTTGAGTTCGAGGAGGAATCCACTGTTCTAAATCTCATTCAAATTATCGAATAGTAATTTAATCGTCAGAAACAAGCGAAAAAAATTCTTCTCACAGGTTGAAACGGTGAATAGATAACGGAAAAGTGCCGTGTCTTAATATGATTTTTGCACTAAAACTGCGTTAATTTGGTATCGTTAAATTGCGCATTTTTTGTTAACATTCTACTATACATCTCCCTATACTTAATTTAAGATGGAGCTGTCGTGGAAATAAATTAGCTTGCTAGTCCTGCACGAATGGCGCGTAGGAAAAATTGCTAGTGAAGCGGCGTGCAAGATTAATGGAGCTTCAGACGATGATAAGGCTGCAGAAAGGACATCTTCTGGGGTTCGCTCAATTCATGTGGACACACAATGATTTCTTCCATACCTTACTCGGCTTATGCAGAGTGTTGGCGATGGTTTCGAAGCAAAAATGGAGTTCTTTTTCTAGCATTCGGCATGTCATTGAGGTTCTCCGCTCATCTCGAGGAAAACTTGATGATCAACTTTCTGTGAACAGCCCAAGCGCAACTGATCCTCCAGACTATTCTCTCCATCATTGAACTCAGCAAACCCTTGCTAACATTCCTTTCTGCAATCGTATCGTTTCTCCGGCTTCATCAATCCTGCTCGCCACTTCAGTAGTATTTCTCCTACGCGTCAATCGTGCATGAGTGTGAAGCGGTTAGATGCCAAGCAGTTCCATCATAAGGAAAGTGTTGGCAAGTTGTATATTAAAATGCCCTCAAAAAATGCACAGTTGAACGATACCAAAAAACAAGTAATTTTGTAACAAAAATCATATCAAAAAACAGGACGGCAGAGCTTTTTACACAACCTATCATATGGAGCATTCACAAAGAATCAGTAACGTCAACCCTTTACTTTTTGATTTTGCAGATATTTACACAGACTATAAAAAACGCATGAAATCATGTACAGTGTGAGCACCAGGAGATCCGCCATTGTTGCTGAGTCTCAAGAAAAAACTAGCTGTGATAAGTTATTTTCTAATTTTTATTTTTCATGATGATTTTCACAAAATTTGAGATGGTAGCTTATCCATCTGGTTCTACTGCATAGGTCTTTCATGAAATCTTCGGAATTTGCACAAATTCGGCTTTCGCTTGGCAATTTCGCCTTTCTTATTAATGTCGTTTGGTGGCTGTAATTGATTCTTCCTGAAATTCGGAGCATTCTCACTCATACGTTTTTAATGTGTTCTCTAGATGCAGTGGTGGAATATTACATCTTGAAGGATTGATGCAGATGGTTGGTTTAGGACAGTGTGGAATGTTCGATCATGAGTATATTTCACGATAACCTTTGCTCTTTCTGCACCTTTCATTTTTGTTGAGAAACTCAATATCTAAGCCTTAAGTATGGATTAATTGAAAAGCATAGACCGAAGTTGTCTTCGAAATTTAAGGATAGAATCTGTTTTTTTCTCTCAACATTGCAATACGGAACACATCCAAAGGTGGCAGTTTAATAGAGAAAGCCTTTCATAAGGTATTTTAATTGTCTAGAAAAGCCTGAGAACCGATGAAAACGAAGGCGATTAGGTTTAGAGCCTTCAATCGAAGCCATTTCATCTTAAATGACGGAAAGCTACAAACTGTTGTAAGCGCCTGTCTACGCCTGAAGTTTCGTCGTTCTATGCCTAAGTCGTTATCGATGGTCTCAGCTGCTGACTCCAATGCTTTACGCTTCTGTTATCTCGATCTTTTCGTTTTCCAACTTTCCAAAGTATTTTTTCTACCAAGAATCTTGGTAGAGATTTGCTAGATGTTAGGAAAGCAGTGTGCCACTTTTGAGGTCATGAAGTGTTGCGAAAAGTAGTGAACAGGTAACCTCTACGAATAGGAAATCACAAATATGGAAGAAAATTCTATATCTTTATTCCTTATACCTTCGTTATAATCCTCGACCACTTTCGCTATGTCCCTACTCCTGGAACGCTGGAATTTCTGAAACACTATGATTTCTAGTGACAGCTCGTTGTATTTGTAACATTTTGAGAGATAGAAACTTAGACTGAAACGAAAATTGAAAAGACATTATAATATACGAATGATCTACATCGCTTTTTGTTATCATCAGACTAGCTGAAGGCATGTGTAGCGCAGTCGTTAAAGTTATCTTGCAATACACGTTGTCATTGGATTAATAATTCACTTCAGAAACTTAGCAAGTCTTTCATGTCTTCTGGTTTGACGAATTATTAACAAACGACAGTAAGAACAGCAGCATGATGCTGTCCCATAGATCATTGCATTGACCATTCATCTCAAGTACTAGCGATATGAAGTCAGGTGCACTTCTCAGCGATTGATCACCGCCCAATGTTTCATGTTCTTATTCATTCTCACTGACCATCAATGGTTCGTGAGGGCACCTATATGACCATGCCACTGAAAAGAGATGTTTCACATTGCACAGCTCAACTCCAAATTTCTAAAACGTCTGCATAATTTCTCAGGAAGCTCTAAAGACATGAGAACCATTGGCGCTACTTCTGTTGTTCTAGATATCAACAGTTTACTCAAAGCATTTGCTAATTTCTTAAAGACTGACTAAATAGACCATCTACCCAGCAATGTTATTGCACATGCTGATCGCTATCAGCATCCGACTCATTCGTACTTTCCATTGTCCTTTACCTAGCTTAGCGACAGAGAAATTCAGTGGCGGCTGTGATCGCTTTATCAATGGATTTAATAACGTCTCTGAGTTCTATCCTTTCGAAAAAATTGTGATTCATAAACTACGGTGATTTCGAGGAAAGATGAAGATGGGGAAAGTTCTCTTCTGAAAAAGTATTCCGAGAACCAATAGTAGAAAAATAGTATTCGAAGTATGTTGAGGAAATGTTCAATTTAGTGCATCATCAGTTCTTCTATGGCCTGTATTCGATCTTGGACCCTCTACAAACTTTGGAAATGCCAAAGATAAGCACAATAGTGAGAACTCTATCTGCTGCTCAGCTGGGAATAACGTAGTAGCGAAAACTCATTGCCATCTTCTTGACAATACTGTCATTGAATAGGAAATTGTGACAGCCTAAGAAGAGCCTAACAAGATTTATCACAAGCTACCTGTTTTATATAAAGCTTGTGCGAAGGTTGGTGCCATGTTCAGAAACGATGGCTAACGTTTTGGCGATTCGCCTTCCTCAAGGTTTAAACGTACCATGTAATTTGATATGTAAATATTCTGCTAATATTTCGTACGTGCAATAACAAACTAATTCAAAATAAATTCAGAAATCCAAGCAATATATGGAGAACCGAACGCTAAACTA
The DNA here is from genome assembly GCA_019055375.1 of Parelaphostrongylus tenuis. Lineage (NCBI taxonomy): Eukaryota > Metazoa > Nematoda > Chromadorea > Rhabditida > Metastrongylidae > Parelaphostrongylus > Parelaphostrongylus tenuis. The sequence goes on along the minus strand of JAHQIW010000148.1, from coordinate 92,572 downwards.
CGTTCACAGAAGAGGTCACCGCTGTATTGTCGCACGTTAAGAATAATGAACCTTACCCAAACTACACAATAAATCCAATACAAGGTGCTTTATCATTTGCTACGTTTAGACATTCTTCTTTGTATTCATTACCGACCTCTCAGAATATATTCAGCGATCCCCGTTTTGCAATTTGGTTTTGTGTACGCCTGGGAAAACTAAGGCAAGTACTCACTCAGGTACAATGGAGAATAGAAATCCACAACGGAGACGACGTTGAGCCGGCAGTGAAAATTCTAGGATAAGAGTCAAATGCGTCGACGCGGAAAACAGCTTTAACCTTTTATTAGGCTGGAAAGTGAGTTCTATCATATATTTTTCTTGATTTTCATTAAATTTTTTGTGATCTTTTTCATCGTGTTTCATTTCATTAGAAAGCTCGTGATTTCAAGAATCTGAGTGCGCTCTTTTTTCAGTTGCATAAATTTTTTTCATTTTAGAATGAATACAGGTGTTTATCACATCATCGACTTTGGTGAAGACGCTTTCCTCCCAGGAAATGTTGAGGAGACCCGAAAAGATGGTCATTAGTTAGAGCAGCATCCGGGCTATGCGGTGGATGAATTGAACGTTCCTATCCTAATTTTTCAATCTTTTGCAATGTCAGACGCGCAATATATGAACAAGCGTTGTCTTGACGCCGTTTCGACAAAGCTGGCGCAGCCAATTTTGACGAATTCGTGTCACTTTCACAAAATTTTTGTACCATTTATGTTTAGTTTGTATATCAACCGTTTTGTGGTTATGTGCTTTTGTCGCTTCGGTGGTAGAATGACCCAGGCGGAGCGTCCAAGACGTTCACAACCTATATTTTGAGGTTTTCCTTCTCAGTAAGAGAAAATCTCATACAGTTACAAAAATGAAATGGTTCACACATTTAATAATTCGAAATTGCAAGCTTTCGAATGTTATCAAACACGATAAAAACGATCATGGAATAAATTTATTACAAATAAATGAAAATAAAAATTACGACAGATTTTAATTTCCAACCTACATTTTATACCTTTACAAGAATGAACTAGCTTACAAATTTAGAATGTCGAGATCACGAGCTTTTGAATGACATTAAACACGATAGAAAAAATCAAGAATAAATTTTTTAGATATAAGTGACAAAAAAACGATAGAACTTAGATTAGAACCTAATAGATGAATTTCGAGAGCCCAGAAATGAATAGTAGGGAGAATGCTTCAATATAACAAATGATATAGCACCTTATCTCAGAGTAATTTTTTAGTTCAAGTTTATTATCGTAGTGTATTACAACACACCTATGGCCTCTGCGTATTAATAGTTTAGCAATGGGTTCTTCATATAATAGCTAAACGTTGACTAGACTTGCTTAGATTTCACTTTACACTTTAACACATCATTTGATCCGTCATCACAGTGTTTTTTTTTCACTGGGCGGATCCCAATACTTCTAGCATTCAATTCGTTTTTCGCCTTCTTCTTGAACGACGTAGAATACTGGTTGAGTAGATCTCCTTGTAGTCTCGAGGTTAGCCTGGCTGTGGCGTTTCATAGGGCGTTGTTGTTGACTGCCGGAGAGAGTCGAAGGCGGAACTCGGCTCCACGCGCGCCTTGACGAGCATCACATCCACTCGGCCACGGCGCCCCAAAATCTCACTGCATTTATGAAATACTAAAAGTGCTAAAGAGTAAAGAAATGTAATGATATAGCACGTCTAGGCTCTGAATAAGGCGAATTACCGAACCGTTAGCCATAGCTTTTGTAGACAATGCCAATTACGCGCGAGCCTTGTACAGAGGGAGGACAGTTTGCGAGATGATTTCCATTTTTATCCTGAGGTTTAGTGGAAGTCGATCTTTTCATCTATTGCACTATGACCAGTATAGCATTCGAGCCGACAGAGCAAAAATCTTCCGATGAACAGGTTAGCAATCAAATGCTGATTTTGCTGTGCGGCGCTCCATAGCTTGTGACTCATGATTCAACGCAACCAACCAACTACACTGCGCACCTTCCAAAATTTTCAGTGCATTTGGGACCCGTAGTGCTTGCTAAATATATAAATCAATCAGGCCCGCTAAAGACAGGGATTGCACCTGCATCTTTCACACCATTTTTACACATATCTTCTATGAATGTCACGCTATGTAGATCAATTTGATGTGTGAATTTTTTTGCATGAACTTAATCTCTAAGTGAAGCTCATAGGCAAAAATTAGAGCCTAAAATTAATTAAAGCAGGAATTAAGTTTTTAAGCTTTTATATCATTTCAATTGTTTTAGTACAAATTAGTGATGAAAAATCTGTTTACATACTAGAAAAGTGGTAAAGATCTAGTAATATGTTCAAAGAAAGTAATGGATTTTGGCAGAAGCTATTTTTGAAAACGTAATGTCTGGTTAAAAGGCGAGTGTAGCGCAATGGTTGAGGATGCCTTACAATGCATCCACAGCGTTTGGTTTGATCCTATGAATCGGTGAATGAAGCTTTGATACTTCCGTGAGCGGTGAATTGGTACTAGCTTGACCAATAACACAGAAACACTATGCTGGCCGTTTAGGTTAAAGACGCTCTCAATATTCATGTGATGTTATGAATGTGGTGAGATGCACGGTGCCACTACCAAGGATTGATCAACACCATAGCGGCTGCTTATCCTTCACCCTTTTGCTTCTGTACAAAAAGAAGTATTCAGAGTTCTTTATTCCGACGTGATTATTTAGTAGCGAAAATTCAGGCTGAGTACAGTTGCATGGATAAGTGGCTTCCGGATTAATTAAACCTACAGCGAAATGTTATTTACTTGAAAGCTTGGAGGTCCGTCTTCAAAAATTGTGCAGACCCAGCACATGAAAACTGTGCTGGTTTAGTTGTTTTATTTCTCGGAATCCCGAGGTAAGCTTAACCAGGATTTTCTCAGGTCGTCACCACATTGGGGCAGCCGCAGCTCCTCGTGAATCGTAGTGACGTCATCTCGCGACTAGTAACAACCAAAATGGTGGTCATTCACGATACGGTTTACTCTTAGCTGAGCTCTCCGGGTGAAAATATTGAACTTTTTTTTCAAGCTGGATGACCCTGCTGCGGGAACCTCCCGCTGTATCTCGTAGGCAGGCACCCAGGAACATCTCCCAGCCACTATGAGGCAGTAAACAATTTCGGAGAGACAGCGGAGTGTTAGGAATTTTGATTATTGTCAGTGGATCACTGCTTTGCTGAAGACGAGAGGACTTATCCTACAGATCGTCTCATCTAATCTTCAATAGTTTTCGATCAAGTGTTGTCATGAAAAACCATAGGGAGTTTGCAATTTTTTTCTAAGTTAGCTTCACGAATGTTGTTGCCTAATTTTGCCTCTGCAGATTTAAATTCCATAAAATTGTTTGTTATATTTCCCAATTATTTCTGAGAGGGAGGACTCCCTGACTAAAAGATGGATGCCGCATCTAATGAAAAGATGATTGCGATCCTTGATAAGATATCGAAACAGATAGGCAGATCATACTATGAGAGCAGATGACACATCGGCGACGATAACTGTGGTATGGATTCTGAGAAGTTGGATACGTTCTCTCAGACGACTACCATAATTATAGATTCATGTGATTGTATCCCAAGTCAGTTATCTACGAGGCAGGTAAAACCGATCTTTAACCCAAAAAATACGCAGGCATCATCATGCCAGAGGCTGACCGTCACCCTGAACAATGATTCAAAGAGAGGAGTAAACGGAAAACGTACTATGGCGTGTACTTCTCTTTTCGAACAAAATAAATCGCAGAGGACTCAATGTAAGATATGAGTGATTTTCAAAGAACGCATAGATTACTGTCCAAACATTCTATTCAAAAATATAAAGCCAAAAACAAAACGAGGAAAGAACATAAACTTGATCTTTTAATTGACTCGAAATGAAGCTCCTTTACATTGCCGCTGCCTTCAACGACTAGAATATAGATGACCAACAAGTCGAAGCTTAATTAACATTTAGTTGTCATCGGAACGTTAAAAAGTCCATTATGGCTTCAAAGTTAACATCTAAGCGCTCTTTGAATTTCTAGTTTTGCAGTCATAAAATTAGCGAACTATAGCGCCAGTCACGCTGTAAACCACACCAGAACTCATCACTGGTCTGGCAACCATTTCGCAAGTTAGCAAATCTATCTCCTATCCGCAACTGCACTGGTCATGGTAATGCTTAGTAAAGCCCTAGCGGCATTCTTATGCCTCCACATGGAGAAAATTTGTCCTGGCTCGTGCCAATAAATTATAGGCTGATTCCTTGTTCGATTCTATTGTAAAGAGGGCCACTGAGGTGACAAGTAATCAGAATACGTACCAGATATCGGCCAATAGTTAGTAACTTTACAAAAATATACATAACACATCTTTGAACTTATCTTGCTGCGTAGTTTAGTTGACGCACTACCGGTGTTATCTGCGGTACTGCAACTCTTTCTCACGAATCATACGACATTTTCCAAAGTTTTTATTGAAATCGAAAACAGATTTTTCCAACATGTCATCTTAAAAGCCTATCGACGGCTTAGATCAGGAACATGATGACCCATATTCGCCAACTATCTGAAGATTTGTTCAACGATAGTTTTTCCCCCACCTCTCTTTATGGTCTACGTGTGCCTCAGCCATTTTCTATCGAGTTATCATCCGCATTCGATGAAATTTTGTAATGCTTGTTTGCCTTTGAAAAATCTTTGACGTTGTAGGTTGAAATTATATATTTTCGATGAGCAGAAAAGTAAATTTTTTCAAAAGAAAAACACTTTCTTCAGAAAAATTACTAAATCAACTTTATAAAGCTGACTTTTCACTTCCTAGAATTCTTCACTAGGAATGGTAAATGTTATTGTTTCTGATTTTCACAATGTTCTTCTTCCATTTACTTAGCAAGCACTACTTCATCCTCTGCAACTTCAATATATTCCATAGTATTCATGCATACATTTGCGTAAAGCTCCATATTTATATGAACTTTTCAATGAATTCAACAACATAGAACTACCTGCAGAATTTTTGAACATAACAGGATCCTAGAAGTTCTATTTCAACGATGATTACATTTAACAATGAACAAAACCTCACTAATTTCGGGCTTGTAATTTAATAATGATAACAGGCTTATATTTACTGTATAGCATTACGTTGTAGAATACCAATCTTCTATGGTAGTTTTATGAATAAATTTTTTTTCTCACGTAATGTTTAGGTGGATGCGTAAAGGAAACACTAGAGGTGTTCAGAACAAAGAAGTTGCATTAGAACGTGCTAAAATCGTGAAACAAACATCGGTAGGTGATATTTTACAAATTTCTCCAACTTTACACGCAGAATATCAAATGAGGCTACTTTAATTAAGAAGCACTTTCGTAGAAACTACTTGAAAGACTACGCAACGCTTTGAAAAAGGACTTTTTTGTTCAAAAAAGCATCGGTGCGCCGATTCTCACACATACGTCGCTCATTGTTTACTATGGCTATTTGTAATGATTTATCCAATAAATTAACTCTTTAAAAGAACCAAATTTTCTTCTTCTTCCCTTCGAAAAGCCGAGCAACAAAGCGACTGTTCAAAGATACTAGAATGTTGCGCCTTTTCCCAATTCATACGGAATATATACATCGAAAAGGGTGCGCATAGATAACATCGCACTCCAATCGAACGGCAAAATGAGCGGGAGGATTGTGTAAAAGGTGATTCGTGAGTGAGAGGGCATGCTTGTGAGCGCTTATAAAGTCTCGCCGAACATTTTTGACATGACTGCTTTTCAGTGTAAGCAATACTCAAAAATGGATAGTAGTGAGATGTCTTTGCATAATTTTTGCAGACTGATATGCCATCGAATTTGCACAACTACGAAAACACTTCATGGCTTCCGCGATTCTTCGATTCTGAGACTTTCAGTGAAGCGACACCGATAGCAGTGTGTAATTCTCTTGTTGTTTCTTTTTTAAAGCTTGCAGTAAGCTGGAATCCAACCACTATTACCTTTAATTAGTGCGTTCAGTGGCAAGAGTTGTGTCAATGTCGTTAGTTTCAATCGCACCTAAAGCTAACTACGCCGTCAACCTCCCTGGGATCTGAAGGTCAATACATTTCATCAAAGAGGGAGTCCGAGTACTCCGAGAGAATGATTCTATCTTTCTAGTAAATCTTGACTATCATTTGACGTAGTTGCACTTGAAATTTCTAGTGTTTTACTGCATTTTTCGCAGTGTTATGAAGTTTCATATGCACTTAAGAGAATTGAGTGGTGAGCAAAAACACGATCTTAGACGGGAGTCGAACCTGCGTTTCATCCATAACGGGGTTGTTGTAAGATTTTTCGTAGTTACTTCTTCTTTTTTAAGCAAGAAGTCTGCGTGTGTGCAACGCAACAAAATTTGATTAAAAAAATCATCTTCGCAACTCTTTCTAACCTTTACGCAATGTAAACATTCCAACAATCTTTTCATTATTTAATTCTGTCATTAGTGCATAGATAGTTATGACGTATTACTGGCGCAGTGGTTAGGTGTACTTCAAGATGAGCACTTGATCGCTGATTTGACATTTTCCCATCCCCCGAGAGTGGTGAAGGACACTAGATGATGAGGATAGATAAAAACACTGTCTTAGTGCATTAATAGGTCTTAGTACGCTTTTACATAAGCGAAATCCACATTTAATTACTCCACGACTATTGGAGTGTAGTTAAACTCACTTCGGAACTTTTAGAAAATGTTCATATGAGTAGAAGAGCTCATTTTTCGGTGTGTTTTCTTATGCATTTTCCAACAGGTGCGTTACAATTATCGCGATGCTGATGTTGTGCTGACACTTCGACAAGCCGATATGAAGGGTGGATTTTCAGTAACGACGACAACAAAAAGCTGTGAAGTGACTAATATCGTATCAGGTGACTTTGGAAGTCTTTTTTAGAGCACATTTATGACTTTGTGAGAAAATAAGGAAGTGGTAAAAATTTGTAAAAGGACAAATGACCTGAAAATTGATGAAGGATGACTACTAATTTACACCAGTGACTCTTGACTACTCTTCGTTTGAATTCTTGTCAAATTCCAGAATTATTTGTTGAATATTGGATATAGCTTCTTGCAGTTGCAGCTCCACAACAGCGTTGGAAAGTTACAAAAGATCATTCAGATTTGAATCAGATCAAATTAATATTCATTCTCAAATAGCAAGGTCAATTTGGTAGTGATAAATTCCGTTCCCAGTTCTGCAAAACTTACTTCAAGCTAGTAAGCCCGTTACAGGCTCCGGTAAAAACCTTAGAATACCTTGCAATTTTATCGAAAATTGTGCTCAAGCATCTTCTAGAACGGTTAAGAATGAATTGTCGTGCAACTGAAGAATCTCAGCGAGAAGTGCTTGCGTTGTGAAATAAAAAAAAACGTCGAATAACGATGAAAGCAATAGAGTAAGCTATGAAGCAGAAACGAAACGAGGAAGAGGAAACACACTAATTTAGGAGAAAGAGGAAATGAATTGCTCTCAAAAAACCAAACCAATCCATGAAATTCGCCCACATCTCCTCATCATTTTAGCTTGTCTGCTTTCACCCAACAGACTCAAACTCATCCAACAAGCAATTATACACCTGAGACGTTCATAATTTATCTAGTAATAAATTCTACACTACAAGATATAGAAACTTTCTGCTCTTGAAATTCGGTACGTGACAATTCTGGAACGTTTTTTGTTGCCAAGTAGTGTTGCTCCATTATAGGAATCCATTTCTAGAAGTCAGACTGGAAAACCGACTTAGATAAAATTATTATGTTTCACTATGTTTGTGTTGGATCAACACTTTTGTAAAATTAAAGCTGAATGGCAAACTATCAGTATCTGATATCAGCAGAATGAAAATTAGTGTTGATGATAAATCAATGATGAGTTAGAGAATGAGAGGCAGAGCGACCACCTTCGAACGACAACTGCTTCTGGTCAATTTGCATTGACGTTGATGCTTTACGCCTTTTTTGTACGAATGCCTCTCAACCTGCGCTCAATTATGCAAGCATTATCGTCTTCTTATTTTCCTTCAACATCGTTCCTCCTTCGTCGTTCCTTCTGCACCAAATACTCTTCTTATAGGCACAGATAGTTCAGAAAATCTGAACATCAGCATTTGTGCCTATCTACTCTTAGCTCGAGTACTCGATTCGGAATTCACATCGCTAGCATATTCATCATGTCTTTTGGTTTGTTTTACATATCACCATTCGACCAGTGTCATTTTTCTGATGCAGAAGATGCTCTTCCTAAAACTAAAAATTCACATTTGTGCTTGTCCATTGTTTACCTGTGTAGCTTTCATTAGCATTTTCATCAATATCTTCATAATATTGCAATCTCTTTAATAATCAGAAAAATTATCGTTTTTTGACTTCTACAGGAAAGAAAAGAGAATGTGTGCCATACTGTTACGCTAATAATTACCGATGATTTTAGTGAATGGATGTCGTTTGTTATACTCTTGAAAAACTGCTCATCATGAAATGTTTCACTGCGTTTCTCATAGATTTCTTTTCGCATTGCTTATTATTGTCCATGATCCGTTTTATAGCGATGTTTAACTGAAAAGTCTTGTTCTTTCCTATTTGCTCAATCTTAACACTGGAAAAGACAAGTAATAATCTTAAATGCCATTTTCCTAATAACAACAACAATTTCGGTTAGCATTACTGAAGTATGGCACCACATTCTCTATTCTTTCCTGTAGCAGTCAAAAAACTTTGAACAAAAAAAACAAACTTTATTTTTGCTGTTACTTTTCTTTATAGAGGACAAGAAAGTCGAGTTCTAGACTGATTTACTTGCTGATCCAATATGGGATTAGTAAAGGTGGTGATGATCACTAAGAGGGTCTTTCAAATCCACTCGATAGCACTGCAGAATCACTCCACCTTTCGTTATCTCCCAAATTGTATGGGTCCTTATAGAAAGATCAGACATTTTTGCTTAGCGATTTTTGATAATAGGTTTCCCTGTGGACTACTTCTGAGTACCTCCTTTATTTGCATCGTTGCTGTCTTTCAATCATTTGAAAGTGACTCGATGCCAGGCCTAATCTTGGTTTGGCGTCAATGTGGGATTAGTAGTTTCGATGGTGGCGATGACTGACGGCGTTAGCACGAGGTTGACGATGGTTTCCCAAATCCATCGTATTTGAGACCATTGCCTAATTGTTTACGACAACGAAGTGAAATAATTACAAGAGAAACATCACTGAAAATGCTTTCCTAGCTGTTTTTAACCGATGAAAGAAGCTTCCATGAATTAATGTTAGCTAGCTGCTTTATTGTCATTGTTGTTCATCTTCAAATAAGTGAATGAAAATCGAAGTTAAGGCTAATCTTAGTTATGGCGTCAATGTGGGATTAGTGGTGGCGTCGCTGCCTGCGTTGACTGTGGCATCGCCAGCCCGACATGTTCGGAACCACTTCCTAATTGCTACCACATTCAATTAGAATCACTCCAATAGAATTCTCTAGCGTCGCTAATGACAACAAAAATCAGCATTGACACATCTTATTCTGGCCATCTAATCTAATTTTTATCGTTTTTTCTTTCAATTTCTTTTGTCATCGCCCTTTCTCTGACATTCTCTGTTCTCTTCGTCAAACTCTTTTCCCCAAAGTTTCGCTAATTTTTCGTCTTTTTCATGCCTTTGGTCCTTTGAAAACTTTTGACTACGGATTGAAATCAATTTAAATGGAATGTGAAATTAGTAGTCTGTTCTTTTGAAAATTGATGATATCACGTCAATTTCCTTTAGAGAAAGAGACACAACAACTCATTGAGCGCAATATCGGCAATCGTTTCTTAACAGTATGACCGCGTTTTGCAAACTCGAGTTACTTTTTTTTGCACGAAATGCATTTAACGGCCTATTGAAACCGAACAAATTCTTATCCGGGATTTTCGGGGTTTGAATCTTGTTTTTAACCATTTGTTTCGCCGTAGCTATTCGAAGCCTCGGAGGCACGGTGCCAAAATTTTAGACTGGTGGCACATAAGAAACCTAATGATGGTTCGTTTATAGGAAAGAAGCCTACACAGCTTCAGCAATTAGTGCATGAGCCTTCGTTCAAGTGAATCAACTTAATATGGAATTGTTGCAACCAAAATAATTGAACGGCTGTGACATAATGGCTGTGATGTTCGGCGCTGCTCGACACGGAATTGATCCCGCAGCTTCTCAACACTCTTCAGTAATCATTAGCGAAAGCCTTACCCAAAGCTACAGCCTGGCTTTTTAGATTACAATATGTGATGGATCAGTATGTTATGACGTCCATGAAGAAGACGAAAAACGACTTGAATACTAGGAGAATTGAGATCGTCACAGCTGAAAAGCTGTGATAGAGATCAAATAAAGTGGAAAATTCTAACTAATCAACGTCGCTGGCAGTAAAAGCGGTGGGAGGAGGTAGTGGGGACCAGTGGCCAAATAGCTAGTGACGCTCGACGTAATATTAATCCCTTTCCCTACACATCCGGCAGTCAATAACGAACGTCCACGGAACGCTCAAGCCTGGCCATCCTCTAGATTGCAAGGCGATGTCCCCAACTAGTATTCTACGGCAAATTTGAATAACGCAAATACTCAATCAAACATAATCTGATAACATATTTTAGGCTGTCGTTTGGTGCATTTATACAGTGCAAGATACGTGTTTCGGCATTATAACCTCGTCAGTTGCGCGGTGCCTTTCAGCTCAGTCATCCCGCGGAAGATATTTCTGCATGGAGGAGCCGACGCCGAAATATTTACACGCGCCGTGAAGTGATAGATTCACGGAAAGGCAATACTGTACACTCGATTGCTCGTGGCTAGTTAAACATGATTGTCGTACCTTTCTTTTCGAGTGTTTTTGAGGCCTCGCTCGAAACAGTATAGTCTGATAACATAATGTAAACCTTCTACAAGGCGTTTCATAACCTCCTTATGATTTTTTTTTTCGAAAAAGGTCTCAAAAATAGAGAAACAAAATCTATGACGAAATATATGTTCTACGAGCCAGGAGCAATCGAGAGTGCAACACTACCCATTCTGTGATTTCATCACTTGACAACGCGTGTAAATATTCCGATGACGGCTCTTCTATGCAGGGGATAACTCCTTGCGGAACTGAGTGAACCAAAAGGCACCGTGAAACTGACGAGAACACGCGTCTTTTCTGTATAAGTGCCATGAAAGCTTCTTGAAGGGTTTTAAATAACCAGATTACACCGTTTTGAGCGAGGTCTCAAAAACACTCAAAACAGAAGTGGAAAAATAAAGTTTACTAAAATATGGCTACCACTGTTGTGAATCGACTATCAGTTAACCTCAAAATAAGCAATGTCACTTTTTCATTGATGTACTAAAACAAGTTTTGTAATTGCTTTTCGTATTCCGGTTAAAGTTACGACTCTTTCGCCTTCTTCAAAACCACTGTAATTTGAGTCGAATGTCCACATTGGCTGTTTGTTGAGATGTGGTTTGCCCCACAACTCTATCAAGTCGAGTGCAGTGATGTGAAAAGACAAGAAGTGAAAGTAACTTTAACTTACACGATGATTTACAGCGCTGGAATTTACTAATTGGAATGTTGGTATCTCAACAATTTCCTGCTGCAACCAATCTAGCTCTGAAGAATGCCAAGGCCGCCAAAACGTCAGCCAAAATAAACTCATTAGACTACCACTTAGGTTGAAATTAGCTATCACTGGCGCGGCAATATATGAGCTGCCATGCTTTTTTATCGTTTGCTAGGTTTCGGACACCTTTGCTTGTGTTGGAACTATGATTAGTCAAATTGTTCTCTCAGATCTTTTATTTATTAAGGCATGTTATTAAGGCATGTCCAGGTCGAACAAAAGCGGGTGTTTGAAAATTCCAAAATAATTCTCCTAAAATGTCTACACGTCCTCATCGCAAACATTACGTGATTATAATATGCCATATGGAGGAGGGCTCAGCTGGTACGGTGGAGTGCTCTATCAAACCACTTACCATATTTAAAATACAAGCAGATTTGACTGTTGCGGTGTACTTTCCCACTCACATAAGCATGACTAGAAGAACAATGATTTTAAAATGACTGACCATTTTCCATCATGTCCTTCCACAGTGCGTTTCTCTGAGAATAAGCTTGAAAATGAGGAACCAGTCATAGATGGCATAAACACACAACATCTTAATAAACTGCTGAAGGATTGAGTTTATTTTCTACCTCTAATCGAACTTGCACCCTTACCTTATAATATCTATGAGTGACATTTGCAAGATATAGAAATGGCTGGATGAATGCTGATGCCTTATATCTCATGAAAGAGCGCGTGATCTAAGCATATAACTAAGTATCTGGTCGTGAGCATATAACCGAATGATAGAACGATCACAGGCAAGTGACCACTCTGGCTAGACACAGGTGCGAGGGATTCGCCAGTTGCCTTATTGTTGTCCAAATTTCAATATATTCGTGAGTTTTGCTGTTGGTAGAATGGCCGTCACGTGTAATGAACCACGACCCAGACATCTTGACGTTTCGCTATAAACAAGGAAAATTCGTCGGCAAGTCGATACGAGACGAAGTCTCGCCTATTGTCATAACGCTTTGGGCATCCACAACATTCTTCATCAAGACAAGGATCCACTCAACCCTTTTATGTGTCCCATTTGTTCACATTTTGCAGCATCAACCTCGACATTAGTGGACTACTTCCTCATGGATGCCGGCTATCATAGAAGAGCACTCGCATACTTATTCTCGCCTTCTCAACGCTCCTTCTAGCTCATTGTTCAGTCAAGAAATTTGATATTGTATGGTAGCAGCTGAACTGTTGCTGGTGGTAAGGTGTATACACCTTTTGTAAGTTTATGTAGAGCACATAATGTTATTCCGAATCAAATCGATAAACTCAAATAGTTTTATTTGCTTACATAAGCATACTGCAATTGGCAGCTAGGGTTCGGTAGACTTTGCAAATCCAGATATTAAACGTTTGTTTGTGATCTCCTTTGTTATATCGGCTCAAAACCATCTTTTTACAGAAATCGTTTGTTTCTCTACGTTTTAAAGGCTCATTTCAATATAAGAGTATTAAGTAAAGTTTCATGAGCCATGGGCCCTGCTCCATGATACCATTTCTATTGCGGTGGTTGTGTTTTCCATTTGTATACACGCTTTTTGGATGCTTTGAAATATCTTGGAAGAAGACTGGTTGACAAGATATTGAGCATCCGAAGTGGATGTTTTCCACACTCATGAAATAAGAAAATAATTTTCTTTTTAGTAACAGTGATTTTGTTATATATTTGTTGCGCTAAGACTGGTATAGCCAAGTTAACTTTCTTTCTTCAGTGAAATAATCGCTTAGATCAAAGAAACTACATAAGGAAGCTCTGGTATTCCTTTCTGATTCGTACGGATCTTATCGTCATGTTTATAACTCATACTATTGCAGTAGTTCTTGAATTTGAATCATTTGCGAGTACAGAGCACAAGTTTAAATACTTGTTTTTTGGAAACTTCTATGAAAAACTAGCTACAAGCGGTTTCAGGGAAGATATGAAGGATCAAGCAGAAGATAAGCAAGGAAGCCACATTGAGAATTAGCTATTGCTTAACTTGTACATTTGTATTCAAGGCGATTCTTTGGATATTCAGACGTGATCGTTCGCTTGATGTTGCAAAATGTATAGAAAAGTCAAATATAATATGAATGGTATTCCTTTTTATTCAACCGCTTATAGCGATGGTATGATGTTCCAAATATGTACCCATAGATGTAGAGTAACGTTCAAAACTTTCGCGTCGGGCGTGACTCGAACTCGCACCTCACTCTTTCCGGGAGTGCGTGCTCTGTCCGTTACGCTACTGACATCGTTGACGGCTGGCGGCTGACAGATAGAGTGCGTTTTAGCGTAGAAAAAGTGATGTGCAAAATAGGCGTCAGTAGTGTAACGGATAGAGCACGCATTCGCGGAAAGAGTGAGGTGCGGGTTCTAGTCCGGCCTGACGCGAAAGTTTTGCACATTACTCTACATCAATGGGTATATAATATGGATGTTTACCTTATTTCTCCAATTCCGTATTTATTTCCCTTTCGATTTAAGCGAAGGACTACCTTTACGGATGGCCTAGAAGAGTGAAGCGGTGTTAAGGAGTCAATGTCCTAGAAAGAACGTAGTAGCCACTTGGGAGTGTTGACAAAATGGGGAAATTCTGGCATGGCTCTCAAAATTCCTTAGGAAAATTTGCAACCAACGAATCGTTAGAGAAGTGGGAAACACGGTTCTTACAATTGATTAGTGAAACTCGGATTTAATCAAGCACTATGAAGAAAAAGTCACTCCAGTTTTGCTTTTTGGTATACATTTAAGTCAGGTGCACTGTCCTCGACTTGCTTATCGTTGTAGCGACAGTTCAATCTACAACTAAGTCTAAGAAAATGGAACGTCGCATAGCGAGAGCTGAAAGTGGGATAATTTCTAATTGTGTTCTGAGCGCTGGTTCGGATTTTCTCTCTCTCAGTGTCAAGAGAACTGATCAAGTGATCGTCGCGTTTGGTGATCATCATCGGCATTGGTTGCTTGATGCATGACAATCAGCCTCATACCCATAATTGACAATACATGTTCCTTGAGTCTCTCTTCCATCTTCTTTTTTTTCCTCATTACTATCTCACATCTCCCTTTCTTCTTGCGCATTCCTTCATCTCGATTTTTACCCGTCTTTCTTATCACTCAAGCAATCTTGATTGAACTCCCTTAAATCCTCTATTCTAAGCTACATGATCGATTTGCATTTTTAATCTGATAACGCGAAAATGTCCATCGAAGTTTATCTTTGCACTTTTGTCATCTTCCCATTGCAGCTTCTTTATTCATTATTTTATGTGTATTTCAGTGACAAGTGACAACTTAGAGAACCGTGCCACAACTTTTAAGACTCCAGGGAAAATTATTCACTAGTCAGTAAATAATTGTCAGTCTGATAAGCTAAACATGCAAAATTTTTTGTCATTCATGAAGACACACTAATCAAATGACCAAGTAATCGTATGGCTGAAGTGCAATCAATATCTATGACAAACACAGGTAGTCTGTGATGATTAGTATTTGTCAAATGATAGTAATCATATCAACATCGAATAGGTCACGTACAAGTTATGCTGAAAGTTTTGTAGCCATATACTTCATATTCATCTCATTGGCATCACCATTGTGAAATCTGAGCTGAAATCTTTTCGAAAAGAGTCAGTATTAAAATCTTACTGATGCGAGATGAACTCTCTCGGCTCCCACTCATTTCCAAATATGTAATCTATCTTTCGTTGAAATCGCTCCTACCCTTTGCCCGAGTATTAATCTAACAAGTATCCTTTCAATATCCTGATTAGACCATGTGATCAGAGGTATATAATGTGAGTCGGACTTCAGGAAGCGGAACGACTGGATGTACAGCAGCTGTGAATGTTTATGCGAATTGTGAACGAATTCATCATCGTGTTATGTTTGTTGCTCATCCTAAGGACGTTTTTCTAAAATAGATATCATATTGTAAAATTGGTGTTGGTTTTTGTCTGCATTTCATAAGACTATCTGGAGAAAGAGTTCTCACATTTTGAACAACCCAGTGTTTCTTTATGCTTAGCTTATTGTTACCATCTGGATCCAATGAGATTAGCTTCTAGACAGGTGCCCTGACTCCAATCTTCTTTGTAGTGTCTGTTGATTTGGGTCACATGTCTCATTAATCATCTAAATTGTTCATCTAACTTGCTAGCGGTGTACTCAAGCGTATCTCAGCAGTGTTTCGACCATATTGATTTGTTCAAATTTATCTCTAGATTTTTAACAGATGTACAGCCAAGGCAGCTGGCTGACATGAGCGAAGAACTCCTTTACAAATCTTATAAATCAGTCTTTCTATAAGGCACTTATGAGTTGAATGCTGACTTTCACTATCGTTCATATGCATCAGCCCATTTGATTGAACTATTGTCTTCATTGTTTAATTTTTGATACTTTTACCTTCAAAACGCCTACTCATAGCGCAGTGCTCCAAATTACTTAACAATGCACTTTTTGTTGATGGCCCAGTCCCATGTCTTGTGCTAAGCCTCAGTTCTCTAAGTGTCGAATAATTATTACCAGGTTTGTTTATCGGGATAAAAACATTGAGTTGGCATTTTGGTGGACCACTATAAATCATTCTGTAAGACTACTATGGATCCAATCGCCTCTGAAACACTTGAGAGAGTCGGATGCTTGGTGCATCCCCAAGGAATTAATAAGAGCGAGGGATCAGAATGATGAGAGCACAGTGGTTTCCTTTGAAGCTTCAAACATGAACAGAGTGCTCTTGTTTTCCCACACAGTCATTCCTTCATGCATTACTCACCCATATCAAAGGCCATAACCTGTGTGTTGGAGGAGGAAGCCAAAGAATACATTTGTATCAATTAGTTTTTCATTGCACCTTAGGATTTATGCATGCGGTATTGTTCTAGTTGAATCTCGGGTCCTTTCCGTTTCGTTGGTTTTTTTTGATAAACGTCCCTGCCCAAGAATTGAAAGAACAAGTCGTGTAAAAGATGAAGAGTTGCTAGGACTTGCCATCAATGCATATAGAGTTTTCGGAGCAAACCATTTTACTACGAGCTACAAATGCAATGATTAATCGTTTGAATAATTCCGCCACATTGGATTCTTCTCTTATAAAATGATATGGAATCGAGGGAAGAGATATCGATAACAGATGAGTGGAATTTTTATTGATACGGGCTAGCTCACTCGCCTGCAAGAGCTCTTGAAACTACTTTCCTGACGATACACGTTGACGGTTCCTTTCTACTGGAAAAATGATTGACACTAAAGTATGGCGGTATTCCCAGGATTTTTTTTATAACTCTAACTCTAAAGTCAATTCGTTTGACTTAGCGCCTCTTTGTGCTGCTTTTCAAACAGAACTCAATTGAAATCGGCCACCATCATTATTAGATTCAAGACGTTTTTTCCATCTTTCCATAGCTCTTAAAAATCTTTAGACTCTAAAAGTCTCAAATATAATAGACGCAAATTGATAAAAGCGCGTAAAGCTACGAAATGCCTTCAATCATCAAGTAAAGCAATAATTATGTGTAATAGAATAATCATTAGCAGAAAGCTCGGCTCGTGAATTTTTTGGAACTTGTCAGATGTTCATTCTTCACATTGTTTCTGTATTTTGCTAG
Source organism: Parelaphostrongylus tenuis (assembly GCA_019055375.1). Taxonomy (NCBI): domain Eukaryota; kingdom Metazoa; phylum Nematoda; class Chromadorea; order Rhabditida; family Metastrongylidae; genus Parelaphostrongylus; species Parelaphostrongylus tenuis. Next base: position 75,300 of record JAHQIW010000148.1, on the reverse strand, counting down.
AACGTTACTGACATTCACACACACAACAGCGTGAATCATGTGTAACTCATGCACATTGGGAAGAATTTTACTTATTTGAAGTATATTTGAGCTCATATTGGAATGAATTAATCTAAATAAAACCAATAGAGTCTTCAGATTTTCGCCAACAAGATGTGATCCATCTTCTAAGTATAGCCGAATTTGAGTTTTCTTGGAGTTAGTGGTAGTTTTCTAACTTATTTTTTTCTCATTCAAATCTGGTCAAAGAATGAAACGACTTGTGGGGTTTTGCCTATCACTATTGATGTTGTACCAAATTTCTCGCAACTGTGTGCGATTCCAAAACTGCCTTTGATTTTTGTTTCCATTTTATTTGGAAATTTGAACTTCTACGAAATGCAAAAATTGCTGGAATGATGAAGAATAATCATGTGCTTTTAGAAGTCAGGGTCCTCCTGTAAATCTGTGACACTTCCAATTTCTCAGAATTCTTTGGATATCAGATTACCATCTGGAACTGTTGAAAGGAATGGAGTGTTTACAGGCACGCCATTAATCCATAATTGTTACAGTTATGCTTTGATCGCTTATCAATACTTTCTTGAACTTCTTCTCAATACGGGGTCTTATCGCATGACGATTCCCCACACTTTCCATAAAATTTTGCATTTTGACTGAATTAATGCATTCTGTAGTGAACGAGCTAAGCATTTTGGATATAGCGCCTCTATATCGGTAACAAAAGATATTCATCGAACAAATATCTTCACCTCGACAAAGAATCAATATTCACAGTTTTAGTGAATTTTGGACAAAGCACTTTTGTGCAATTTTGCAATAATCAAAAGCTGTAGATAGAAATGTTATTTCTAATCTATATAGGATTGGCCGACACTTAAAGTAGTATGAGCGAAAAGTTCTCATCACACAGTAAAGAGCTTCTACCATGATTCGATAAGAGGGATTCAACTTGTGGATTAACCTTAAGTAACCCAGGAGTGGAAATTGTACTGAGATTTTTTCTACTATCTGGGGACTAGCATGACGCAATGATTCAAAGGAAGTTTCCAATATACACAGAGCTACTGGTTTGATGCCGTCCCTCAAGAGAACCAAACGAATCATTCTTCCAAGGTCGCTAGCTCAGTAGACAATCGACTTGAAAGTGTAAAAAACTCTACAGTGACTTCATGTATGGAGCAGATTCCTCAAGTGATCGTATAAAAGTATTTTGTACTCATTCATCTTTGTGATATTACGGATGGAGTAACACATGTGAAACATCCATAAGAGATCGATCAACGGCCAGCTTTTATCCTCTAATCGGTTTGTCATTGGCTTCAGCGTCGACAAAGTACAATGTTAGTTCTAGAAAGTTCAAATGTAGGCCATTTTTTTTAGAAAAAAATTTTAACGCATAATTCTAGCAGCATGGTGGAGTTACTTCAATTTCGTCTCTTTGCCGAAATTCTTACTCAGTCGCTGATTTTCCCACGATCATCAAGCAACCTGACAGTCAGACAACTGTCTTAATTCAACAACCGAGCCTAGCAAAACATAAACTATCAAAAGAAAGAAATTCTTATGAGCAGCAATTGGAAACTAAAAACTGCAAGAGTATTTGAATAAGGCGGCGTTTTCGAAAGTTATTAGTTTGTGTAAACCCTATAGAGTTTTCTTCAGAATATTTCCAAAGAATTTATACAGGAAAAAAGCTCTGTTGAACATTTGATTAAATCATACAGTTGTTCGATCTTGCTGAAAGGCAGAAGAGATGGCAAATTCTTTTGTGATTTAAAAGCTAAAGACAAACCGACTGACTGACGGGAAACGATTTTTGAAATCGTAGTTGACACCACCGTCTCGTGTCAACACCACCATCAGCTTCCGTCAACCCCATTAATGCTGTGATATTATCGTCAGTTGGTGTTTTCATCTCAGGTCGTAATGAATGATGTCAATCTTCTCGAGATTTCTCTCTGGTGTACTTAGATTCCACCCTCATCCAAGTAGATCTCGACTGGCTTTTTATGTTCCATCTTCGACTCCTGTTCTTATATGACATTTGGAATACTGGTTCTTCGATGTCTCACATGTAAAACTCCTTTGCTTATGGGTACTTATGGAGCCCAACCAGCACACGTGTTTCGGCCTTAACCAACCGCGCAGTTGGGCAGCACCCTTCGTCTTAGCCAGTGCGTGCCCATAAAAAAGACCACATGACATGTTGCCTCGAAAAATAATCATCAGATACATTAAATTTTGAGCGTAATTTTGAGAAAAGACTTGAAACGAACGGTATGATATTTCATTAATACCAGCCAAGAGCAATCGAGTATGCAGTGCTGCCAATCTAGTGATTTATTTCACTTGACGGCACGGCAAGTGTATATTGTACGCCGTCGCCTATTCTATGTAAAGGATAAGGGAACCGCAAAAGGACTGGCTAAAACGAAGGGTACTGCCCAACTGACAAGGCTGCTAAGGCCGAAACACGTGTGTTGGGCTGTATAAGTGCCCATAAAAATGCCACGTGACCTGTTGGCTCAAAAAAAATTATCAGGTATATTGGTTCTTGGAGTGGTTTAAAGAAAACGCTTGAAAACAAGCGGTTCCAAAAACTCCTTTAACGCATGATGACTAACATGCATTGATATCAACATACACGTTCTCTAAAACAATGCATCTCAAATGTGATTCGACAAATCTCAGCTCATACAGAACTCTGTAAAGTGAAGCAAGTTCTTAAGACTCTTGCAACAGACTCCTTCCTCTTTTCTGTAATTTGTTTTGGCTTCCTTTCTTTCTCCATCTCATCATGACACTCATTCTAATGGATCCAGAATTCAATTTCGTCGTCTATCATTAATTCTATTGGACCTCGTCCAAAGTGTACGTAGGCAGATGACACTTTCCTCTCAAAACTAATGGTATTTTGACTTTTTGTTTAACTCCTACTTTTTCACGCAAGAGCGGTATACAACTACAGTGGTTAGAAGTTCTGTGTAAAACTTGAAATCTCTTATGGGTTTGAACCTATGAATACTCTTTCCAAAGATTCACGTGCTACCCGCCACTCCAACCGAGGTTCTTGTTTTTCTTCTTCTTAGCCATTTTCTTTTTTTCGATGTTAACAGCAACCGAGAGCGCATGTGGCGCACTGGTTAGAGGTGCTCTGCATCGCATACGAGGTCAATGGTTCGATCTCGCGTTTATGGCTCAGGAAGCCATTCATCCCTTCAGGGTCGGTAAATTGGCATCGGATTGATTTCAGACTTGTCTGGGAGATGATCAGCATGACTCGAAACAGTGGGAGGCCGCCGCGAGTCATTGTAAAGGCCAGGAATGTATTCAGTCACCTCAAACGAAGTTAACAATTGAACACGATTGCATGGCGCACCCCTTAGGGATTGATCAACGCCGAGAGCTTTGTCCTTTTATCCTTTTTCAAGGGCAATCAACCGAGACTGCTGGTGTCTTTGCGAAATAACTTTTACGGAAATCAAAGTATGTAATTCTAACACGAAATACTACTTAGACAAAGCATTTCCGTAAGCGTGGCATTTGTTCATCTAATTTCTAATATAGTCCATAGTGACAAAGTAGCACTTAAAAAGCTCTAGAACAGAAGAAATTCATCAATGTAGAAGCTTGAGCACTTCACAATGGCTTCCTAGCTGAAAATTGTACTTCTCAGCCAACATTTCTACTTGATTTATATACATTCATTCTCATATACATAGCTACGACTGCTCATTACTTATCTTCTTCTGATTATCTACCAAAATTCTGTTTCTCTCTCTGCAGTTCCTTGGTGCACAAATGTCGATTCTGTACTTTTCTACCAATTCATCAACCGAGCAACGTTTTTCATCTGTTTAGCAGCTTCCCTTGTTACAGATGTCAAAATCATTATCGATTCCGTCTGCTCTGAGTGGCCTGAAGCGGTCCTCTTTGAAGCGTTTCAGCACTAGAAAAGAGCGGAAGGACGCCAGCACCCTCAACGGATTCGTGATTTCTGTCGTCGAGTCGCCCATCGGAACCGTTCGACTACACGGTAAGAATTAACGACAGCGAGACGGAAGATTCTATTACTCCATAGTGTATCGATCTGAAGACATCCAACTTCGACATTTGAGGCTCTTCGATAGTCCAATTTCGGAAAAGTATTCCATAGGCTAGATAAAATTGTTAAGTTATAAAATAAACTCAGAAAACATGTCAAACATCTGTAAATATTAATCGGTGGGGTTGTCTGTGTCTTTGATTTTTTCGCATGTTTTCTTTCGCATGAGATTTCATAACTTTGAAATGATTGGAGGCGAAAAAAATCTTTTGGGGGCGCCGTGGCCGCGTGGTTGTGATGCTTGTCGCTGTGGCGCGGAGCAGAGCTCCACCACGCAACCCTCTCCGGCGGTCAACAACAGCGCAACAGCGCCATATGGAACGTCACAGCCAGGCTGTTCACGAGGTTACAAGGAGATCGCTCAACCAGTAATTTATGACGTTCAAGAAGAAGACGAAAAAACGAATTGAATGCTAGAAGTAGTGGAATCCGCACAGTGAAAAAAATGCTGTGAAGACGGATCAATAGAATAAAAACAGTGGAAGAAATCTATCGATTAAAGGTTTCTTATATATGTGAGATTTGAAAAAAAAAATGCTATTGGTGTGTCAGTCAAGTTAATTATAAGTCACATTAGTTCAGAACACTTTCTTAATTTTATGTTGGTTAGTCAGACTTTGGTGGAATGTTACTTTACACGTATTCTGCTAATTACTCACTGAGCGACTGAGCGGCTTTGATACGAACCTTGCGCAACTTGCGCAAGCTCAATCACGTGGAAAAATTATTGCTAAATGACTGTTTCTTTTTCTTGAGAAAAAGATGTTAGAGCTAAATAGAGCTTTCGCTGCTTTCCAATAATAATTCCTGCTTTTTCCACTGACTGTGGATAACTCACATTTTACAATAGCTCACTTTCAGGTACGCCTGCGGAACGCGCTGCTCTCGGCGTCGGTGATGAAATCGTAGCAGTGAATGGCGTAGAGATTGAAGGAAAAACCCATGACGAAATCGTTAGTTATATTCAAGAGGTGAAGAAACCGTTAACAACAAGTAGTCATTGTACACTGTAGTAGTTTGATTATTTCCATTATGATACTACGCAAGATATGACTTTTAAAGACTGAAAAAGTTATAAAATGCTACAAAGCCATAAAGTTAAGCAAAAAGTAAGGTATTCTTGGCATTACTCAATTGTCGAAGGTGAAAATTCAGCATTTTTTTTGGCTGATGAGAATCAGATCTAGAACGACACGACCTTGTTTTTCTGACTGCTGATATAGGGAAAGCACACGTATTTCAGTAGTTAGTATCATCACGATACACTTGATCGCTGGTTCGATCCCGGTCCCCAATCTAGCAGAGCCACCTTTCCTCCGTGATCAGCAAATCGCTACTAGAACTTGCCTTAAAGTTGCTGTAGACTTCAGATAGCGTTAGGTATCGTTTGTGGATTATGAATGAAGACGAATGCTCAATTTATCTAAGGAATAAGTAAAAGCTGAGCTGATATGAAATTGAGATATTGTAATTGCGAAACTATAGCTATAAAACTACCCTTGTAGTGGAGTTAATCCCCTCGTCCGATCTCATGGAACAATCAGAATTCGTCGGTGCTATGAAAGAGCACAGAGACGCAAAAAAGAAAACTCCGTCACACAAAGTAGAAAACTTCTCTTCAATCAAGAAGAGACGGTGGCGGCATCCATTGGTGACAACCTGGTAGTCCGCTCTACATAACTCTTCTAGGTCTCTAAGGAACGAAATTCTTGCCAAACCGGCAACATGCAACTAAGATAAAAAGTGTCTCATAACCAGTTTAGTCTTGATTTTTAGTGAAAATAGTCTAATTAGACATCTTGAGAACAAACGCGATACTAAGTCTTGGTACGGCAATTTTTTGAAGCACTTGCAATGCTTTCAGATTCATGTTACGAGTCAGAAATACAAATCGATCACATTGACATCCGATTGAATGAATTTCTATAAATGATTTTGTATAATACTAGTAAGAGAATTATGGTAGCTACTAAAACTAATTAATTTCAGTGCATTCGTTCGAAAATAATTCAGTTAAAAGTCCGCCGAAAGAACATTGATGTCACACAAGGTTCATTCTTATTCCATTTTTCTCACTTTCTTCTCAATTTTCTTTCCTATCAATGATTAAATGTGCTCAGTGCTCCATATGATGATAAAACTTAGGATATAGTGTAATTATCGCTTTGGGTCTGTGAGGCTCCTCATCCAACCAAGAAAAGCAAATCTGTCCCAAACATGTTTGGAAATAGATCTCTTTGATCGACGAACGCTGGCGGCAGGTGTTGTAGTAAAGAGCTGATAACATTAAAGTAAGGCTATCCTAGGAATTCAGATGGATTCAGCTCGACCAATATTTAGCGGTTTTTATTAAGGCGACAAAATCTTCGATTAGTAACCCGTCCCATCAAAAGTCTAGTAATTTTCATCGTATGATGGATGTAAAGACGTTTAACATGCTGGATCAATCAAAATATGTGAAGGCGGACGATCTAAACGGTTAAATTAGGAAGTAAATATTTGTCTCTGGCTACTGAGAGCGACAACATTTAACCATAAAAAATATATATATATGTATATATATATAAGAAGTATATATATATCTATAGGAGTAGCGGTACATGGGACTGATAGAAAGACATCTGCGTGGCTTAGCATGGAAGATGCATTAATATTCTTAACACACGAGCGTAGATAACGCTTTCACTGTCTTGAGCAATATTTGGCTTTCACATACTCTGAGACTCAAAAAGAAATTCCTAAAATAAGAAGATCACTGCAAATCATACTTCTGTTAGCGACCAATGATACGAAAGCTCTCTTGTATTTATAATTTACTCATTGTTATGTCCTATTTTCTAGCTCTAGTTTCTAGCTTTTTTCTGGATCATTCCCGAATCATCTGAGCAGCTCATGGGAGTCCGTCTTTCTCGTTTGTCATGTTTCAATATTCTCCGACACTTCGGACATACTTATTTTTCATTGTTCATATCGTTTACCCCGTACAAAAAAAAGGACTAACTCAGAAATTCAGGGAAAACTGGATGTTCTCGAAATGACCAGATATACATAGTGCAGGAAGCTTTAAAAAAATTCGTTAGCTCTTTTCAGAGTAATGGATGAGTTCACGCGCTCAGAAATAGGCGGTAATGGTTTTTTGAAGATTTTTTATTTAGACAAAAAACTTTGTCGTCCCTAAGTCACATTTGCAGCAAGTAATGAGAGCATGTCTCATAATTTTTGCTATTCACCAGAAACTGAAGACACTTGAAGAACAAAAGTTTGATTTTCATTGGTTAATAGCGAAGCGGATAGCAGGTGAGACACCGGAGAGGGTAAGCGAGGGCTCGAAGTTCATTGAAAGTTCCGAGTTTTATCATCATTACGGCTGTATTTCACATCGTACCCTGCCAGAAAAATGAGCATGCAGTTTAAAAAAGTTGAAACGTTGTGGTACTACTTGTTTTTCATATTCACGTGCCTTAAAACCGTGCATTTTTCTTTATAATATCACCAGATGGCAACTACGATTGTTGATAACTATACACAGTTCTAGAATCGACATCATCAGAACCGAAAGTCACAGAGGCATTTCTTGTTTCCGTGGATAAAGACAGAATAAAAGAGGTGACGGATAAATTGAAAAAGTGAGTGTTTTCACCACGTAAGTCAGAATTACCATTAGTCATATGACAATGTGATGAATTGTTCAATGACGCAAGGAACTCGGTCAAATACACCATTACGAAACATCAGCCAAAATAGCCTTCATGTGAATAACTCGAATTTCACACTTTGCACAACTTCTGAAGAAGTCTTACTCACAGAGGGTTTCCCAGTTTTTCGCTCAATCATGAAAACTCGTTCAATCTCACAGCAATCGACATTATATCATTAGTCGTTAAGTAGCGGAAGTACTCGAAAGTCCTTTTTCTACAGTTCTTCTAAAATTTTCTGCTACGTACCAATCATCTGTGAAGCACTATTAGAGTTCCGACTTCGTTTTTCTAGACCCAAAATGAAATGTTGTAGCCGTAGGTGTTTCGAGAATTTTTTCGTCCAATTTTGTCTATACTTAACGAAAACACTACTCTATTGATTTTCTACCAAGCTATGATCGTTTTTCCACTTTTCACTTCATACAAAAGATTTTATCGTGAACGTCCTTTCCAAGGGTAGCCTGCAGTTTTTTAGTCGTTATTTCACACCTCTCTCACGATTTTCTTCGTGCATAAAGGATTTTCAGTCACTATTAAGAACGTCTAGGACGAAAAAGGGTAACCCACGGTGTGGATGATCGTTTTTGAAAGACATTTGATAGATTTGCACTGATGGCATTTTATATCTAAGCTTTCACACCTACATGCCCTCGTCTATAGGTCAGCGATAACGCCGTTAATATTTGCCTCGGCGCCGCCCTTCTATGAATTCGGCCAAGCACCCTGGCTCCGCTCGGAATCTCTCCTTGTTTTGATCGGCTTAGCGGCAGACCAGTTAGGGTGGCCCGATAGCATTCATCCGTTCGACGAGCGCCCTTTCTCCTGCTTGAAAAGAAAATCTATCTTATTCTTTTCTTTCAAGTTCTTTGTTTGACTTTTTTTTTCTTAGTCGTCCCTGATCATCAGTCAATCCTTCCAAATGATACAAGATCGTTTTTTGTGTTCACATTCGTTCAAACACGAATATTCGCCATGGATTATTGTATAAATATATTTGGCTGCAAGTCCTCATTGGAATCCTCCACGACAGAATTCATTTGCAATTCAATACCCTTTTCAATCGTCGAATCAATAAGAAATCACTGTGCAAAATTTGAAAACTCTGATGCAATTTGTCCGCTCATCAAATGTTCAAAGTTCGATCAGTGTGTTGGAGATGATCTGCTTGATGTCGAGTATTCGAGTCATTCGGTCATCCAGTCATCGCCCATTACCCATAATGGTTGGTGGCTGAGGTTTACAGTTCGGCTATCAATCAATACTACTCGACCTTGTACGGTCAACTGCTGCTGCTGTACAGTAGTATTACTAACAGTAAGAGAGGTATAGAGGTTATAATCGTCGTTCCATTTTCAGTCTCTCATAACCGATCAATTCTCGTTCAAGGTAATGCTCACCGCTCTCACCACATAGAATTCCTCTTAAGGACGTTTTTTTGCTCAGAAATAGTTCATCTTAAGGTCGTCTCGAAATCAATTGTGCCCCGCATTTCACCATCAAAACAATGTGTCGGCATAGAATTCTGTCAACCAGACGTCTTTACAACCGTATGGTAAAGTTTTCGTTTTCTTCTATTGGGATCACTTTTAGAAGCTGCCGGAATTGGTGGGTTATCGACCCGGGTCTTTCCTCGTCAGTTTCTTCCCGATACTACGTTGCTTGGATACAAGTCCTTAATAAATTCCCTGTTCAGGTGGTCCACTTCACATATATTACGGATCCCAGCCCTTCCTTTATTTGATTTGTGGTCTCATATCCGTAAGCCACGATGCCCTTCTCATCATCGTGTGCAACTTTGTTACTAGTTGAAGACTTTCTCACAATGGATTTCGTTGAATGTAATTGAATCGATTTTCCTAATTAAAATTTAAGAGGTAGTCATCGCAAGGAGTCAGAAGCCTCTGTGGATCAAAAGAGACACTTCGTAAACTAGTCTGGCTGCATTCTGCCAGCCCTAGAAGGATAGTAGGCTTTGTTGATCTAATACAGCGTCGAACAAGTGACCGTTCATGTACCGAACAGCGACTCCGCATTCCTTTTGTAAGTTGGATACGGTGATAATTGATTTGCAGAAATTAAAAATTCTTATGCGGTCTCGAGAGTATCGCCCGTTTGACATTTCTGGGTGAGCAGTGCACGACACTTGTCGAAGTCATCTAGTTCGCGTCGTAATTGCAATTACCGACTCTTCCCTCTCTTGTTTTTCCTTGAGAATTACAATTTTGTTGGGGTGTTAGTGAAATTATTTTTGTCCTCCGCCCAGAATGAGATTCCATAGAGTCTCTGTTGCTGTTACAGAACTGCTCTGCAATAGTACCATTCAAACTACTGTCTCTCTAATCGATGCTACAATTTTTCATTCGATTGAATAGTCAATCGAATGAAACTCGTAATAACTTACCACCAAAAAGTTGAGCTTTCCGAACAGTTGTACCACATCAAATCCTTGATAGGTTGGAGTCCATCAGCACTACTCGATTCAGATGCCTTTAGATTGAGGAAAAAGCTTTTTAACACCCGCTGAAAAGTTTATACATAAATTCAACTAGAAGCAATAATGATTATTCTTTGGAATAAAGATCATCGTTATTCACAGTCTTCTGCTAACAATCTGCAAGCCTCCGAATCTGCTCGATATGCCTCTCCAACTTGGGCAAATGTCTCGTAGCGGCGTCCACACAAGAAATGTTCCACTGAGCGCAAACAAGACCATTATCGGATGGCGCACCATCTGGACTGCAGACTGAGAGCGGCAAGACTCAACTCCCTCCATTTTATCTAACTTTTGCTTCATATTCTTTGCGGTGTGAGGTTTGGCATTGTGTTGCTGCTGTAGTTTTCCTTCAACGCATCGTAGACTCTTTCCAGTTGCTTGCAATAGAGTTCGGCATTTATCTGAGATATTAACATGAATTCACAATAACCGATATTGGATGACACAAACATAACGTTTGAAGTTTTTGCAGGTATTAAGAAACTTTTTCCTCAACCTGGCATAGCAAATTTTGAAATGGAAATAAAGTGGAGACGTTTTGGTTCGAGCTCATAAGAAATCATGTTCTCCAAAGTAGTATGTAAAGGCAGTTAGATCTTCCTGTAACCCTCAACTGTCACCAACAACGCCAGATGGTGGGGTAGCTTCGTTCCGCTCTGCTTCTGACGGTAATTACCCTACTATATTACCCTAATCCCTACTAATGGCCAGGTGTAATCCAAAGCTCGGAGCATTCATGTCGGCCTATTTGATGTTCAGATTACTTTTCCTCTTATAGTTTTCCAGTTTTGTGAAATTCTAGAGACCCCACAGACGAGTTGAAAGAGATAGTAGGAAATCGTCTTGTTTCTACTTTCCATCAACAAATTTCTGACTTGATTCGATTTCGTAGTGTCTGTTAACACATTGGGAACCAAGCAATCACAGCACAGCTGGCTGGCGCAATGAAATCAGTGTCGATTTGCTAACTAATAACTAGCTGGATAATATACAAAAAGGCCTAGAGTACCGTAAACAGTGGTTCAAAAACTCATAATTACCGATTCCCAGTGCCTCGAATACCTGGTATTGTGAAAATAGCACTCGTCATTCTTTCTGATGTTATTCACATTCTCAAAATGTTCTTTAATTTTGAAAATTCTCTTGTAAATAAACCGTCTCGCTTGTGGTTGTCACTTTCGTTTTTCAAACACTGAAAATAACACTGTCTTTCTCTTTGCATTACGCATTCGCTTCTTACCCGTACTTCTCTACCTGCAAAATCTTTTTTTTTTCCATTTTCTCATTCATCGTTCATATTACCACTGATGGCTGGTGTTCCGTTGATTCACTATTGAATGATGAGTTTGATGGCAATGAACTTACCTGATGACGTTGGCGAGGGAACGATTTTTCATGCGAAAGAGTAATTAAGTCATTATAAGTGAATCACACGCATAAAGTTGCAAGACAAACAAGGTTTCAACGAGAAAAAAAAACATACTTGATTTTTTTCGTAGCTATTTTAGTATCATCTAAACAGTAATGTTCTTGAAGCTATTTTCTTGTTTAATCTCTGTTACCAACAGCTGATTATATTTGGTTTTTGCTTAAGTTTTCCTGTGCGATAAATCCATATGCAAAATTATAGTGTAATTCGGTGAACATATTTTCAAAATGAAAATGAAAATGAGAATTTCTTGTGAGCTCTGTGTAATCGATATGGTTTATATGACATTAATCAAGTTCAAGTTGTCTCATAAACTCTTTGGAACCAGTTGTTAATCGTTCTTGGCTTGTACCTTGTGTCAGGTAGGCCTCTTGAATGAGAAGCTCTTCTCGCTTAACTTAAATATGATTTGATATTTCTATGTCCACTCATGGGATAGGTACATTCCTGAGTCACTCAAGTGAACAGCAACAAAGCTCCTACTTTTCTGTGAGATCTCTTCTAGCTGCCCAGTGATCCTCTTTTACCTGAGGGGCATTAAAGCACTCTATTTTTTTGTGTGGCCGTTTTATATTTAGTGATTTCAAGCGAAATATCATGGCTAGTTCACATGACTTCTCTGGAGCAGTATGTTGCTTACATCAAAGAGGTCCACGAATCATTTTCTATGCCGTTTTATTGCAAGATTCTACTAAAGTCGCTGTGCACAGCAGGTCATTTGTGTGTATTTGTGTACGGGAGGTGCAAGTCAATATTGTGCACCTAAGAAAGGAAGTCCGCTCATCGAGTCCAGCTGCTTATGTCCACCTGCAGGTCCACGATCGTTTTCAATTTACGTCTAATCCGCCCACCAATCTCCATCTAGGGGAATGCCACATAACTTCTCTCCGGCTCTAGATCGCCCAGCTGCGCACTACGCAAGTAACGATGATCATTTCATGAAAAAAAACACTCAGTCATCAGGATGATTTTCTGTCATCTCCCCGTGACGTCTCGTCATCATCATGTTTATATCTTATTAATAGCATTTTTACGTATATCTACCTGCTTACCTATTTTGTCTGACGAGGAACTTCGAAATGTTGAGATGTTTTCACACCGTAGTCCACATTATTCCAGTAAGAAGTACTAATTCACTGAAGAAATTCGAGACGTTTCAGAATTAAAGACTTTTTTCCATCCTCCCAATCCTCCCTCGCCTTGAGTTTTCCACATACAAATCTCTTCAGTCTGCCCCATTTCCATTTCCGGTTCATGTGCTGCCGAATGTTTACTCGCTGCGCCGTTAGTATTCAGATCTACTGGCAACTGAGTTAAAGGACAAAGCTTTGGGCGGTGATCAATCCTTGAGAGATGCGCCATGCACTCGTCTTCAATTTTTTAATCTCGTTTGAGGTGATTGAATGCATGTGTGGCCTTTACAATGACTCACTGTGGCCTACCGCTGCATCGAAACATTTGCTGCTGATCTTTGTAGAAAGTATGGGATCAGTCTGGTATCAATCTGGTACCAGCCTACCCGTCCTGGACAGATGGATGGCTTGGTGAGCCACGAGCGCGAGATCGAGCCATGGGAATTGTGTGCGACGCAGAGCACCTCTAACCGCTGTTCCCCACGCTCTCCTGACAAGTGAGAGACGAGAAAAATTTCTGAATGCCACCATTTCTGTGTTATGCTCATAAAATCACTTGAGAAAGTGTTTTCATGGTTACAGCAGTAAAATCGCGCCAAAAATGCAAGGAAGTACCACTATCCTTTCTTGTTTCTTCTAAATGATAAACCACAGTCTATAATGCATCAGCCTTAGATGATTTGCCTCTCTTAGGAATCGAAACTGTGCAAACATATTGAATTTTCTATATATCAGTGATATTTATGAATCTTCTGTCACTGTTTTTCCAAGAATGCTTAGGCTTTTACTTCTTTTTCGTAGTTTCATTAATGTTTCAAGTATTTTTGCCTAACACTCAATTCTCATTTGTATACAATTTTTTCCATTTTTTGCAACTACGCTTGTCTTCGCCCCTTTTTGTAATATTCCTTCTGATTTGAACCTTGAAAACTTTATCCCGTACAAAACTGTTACCTTACCTAGTTCTTTTTTGTCATTGCAATACCTTGATTATTGCAGTTGCGGAATATCAAATGATCAAGGGATAAAACTTTTGTTTGTCAGCTCAGTTATTACATAGACCTTATACTGCACAGCTCACAAGCAAACAATCTAGACTTAATGAAAGTAAATATGAGGCGCGGGATGACGCAGGAACTATGAAAGCCAAGGGTAAAATTGTTCGATGTTGGTCGAATTACTGAGAATCTATCATGAATCAGCCCCACTCGCAGCGCTGTAAAGGTGATTGAGTGCACTTTTGGCATATATTTGGCTTGTGCAATGACTAACGAGCGCCTACCACCAATGTAGAAAGTTGGAGATTTTTTCGCGTCAGGAAAGTCTGGCTTAGGATTTGGTTAGTTCAAGATGTGGAATTAACTGAAATGGCAAGTGAATATCAGCACCTCTAACCACTGCGCTACACGTGCACTAAACATGTTTTATCTATTAGTAGTGGAGTCGGGTAATGATCTGAAGAGGATCTACGAAAAAGTTCTCTTCACCAGAGCTTCATCGTGATGCTCACGTACAACAGACTACTTGCCTTCGATAAGAAGTATGGGCAGCAGTTGGAAGTAAAGAATGAGTAAAAGGAAGAAATTTTGTTTCTCAGAAGATCATGTTTTTCTTTTCTGTAGAATGAGTAATTTGACATAATAACCCTTGGTGTTTTGAATCGTTCCTTTTCTATCGATGCAGTCTCTCAAGCAAACAGTGCAGTGCTTTCGGCTGCTGTCACTCACTATAACCTTCGTCATCAACACTCCCAACTCATCTCAATCCTGCCTGCCTCATCATTCCACCATTCGGATATTTTGTCATTCCTCTTTCATTCCTCTTTGGTCGTCTGTTCTCCGTTAACGTTTCTTCAGTTGTCCACGTAAAACGTTACGACTCTTATTGTTGTTATTGTCCCATCTTCTCGTCTTTGTTGTTGTCCAGTCATCCAATTCACTATCAGACTTGACGACGCCATAACAATTAATCATTGTGATTTACAAAGTTGTTCGCCGTTATTCTTCCCTTTTCCACATGTTATGAATTTGCTGTGAGTATCATTGCTTTCCACCATGATTATTCCGATAGGGACAGTAGCCTTGTATTCCCACGATTTCAGTGATATGTCTCAAATATTCTACATTTTCTATGAATATCCTTGAGAGCGACATGAGTTCTGTAGTCCATCAACTTTGAAGTCTCCCAAAAAGACGTCTTTTCGAAGAAGTATTGATTAGTAGCGAAGTTTTAGGGAATACATTCCTTATCTTGTGACTGTCACTTTCAGTAAACAAATCTGTATTTAATATGCTCTTTGGCATAGAAGATCAGCTTATGGATAGTTTTCACTGTCAACACCTTACACCTTATCTCTACCAAAATATAAAGAAAGCAGAAACCGTCGTCAAATCTTTGCTGAATAGAAAACGTATGAGCATTCGCAAGATTTATTTTCTAGTTTCACTGTTTTTGATAGATGAGATCTCTGCGCAACTGTTTTTTGATGCGCGAATTGTTCCAAAAAATCAGAAAATTCTTGATCATTGCCAGATCCAGTAACAGATATTTTCACTCTGATAATCAAATTATTCTGCTATACCTTTTTAACGCCTCTTAGTCATTTTGGAATGCTCATATGATAAGAATTTTTTCGTGGAAAAGCTTCTCTTCGTCATTGATGATTCACCGATTTTCTTTTAGATTCATAGGAAATTTTACAGTAGTTGACTTTTGTTTTCAAATTGTCGTTTTTCAATCATATACCTAATATCCACTATCAAAAAGCACCTTTAGGAAGAATCCACTCGTTAAGACCTTTGACATGGAAGCGATCGCCACAACGGAACCAAAGGCCAATCAGCAAGCTGCCGCTGCTGCTTCTCAAGTAAGTAGTCGTTCGTTGGCCATTTTCCCAAGTTTTTGTTAATTTTCTTTGATTCTTGCTCTTTATTGTTTTTATCTGATTATTCCTGTTGGCTCCTCACTTATACATCTTCTAACAATTTCTAACAGATCTGATGTTTTCATTCTGATTTTTTCTGCACTCATTTATATATGTGTTAAGAAAGGAGAAGGTGGTTTTGATTACGGTACATCTAACACAACCGTATAATCACTACATCTGTATTCGAAACTTGTAGTATTTTACTCCATTTTCGCAGCTGTTATAATCATTCATATATTCCTAAGATTGAAAAGTGTGTAAAAGTTGCCCTATGAATGATCATAACACTGCAAAAAATGCAGTAAAATATCAGAAATTTCGAGTATTATCTATCACAATGGCTGGTAGCTCAACTGTGTTTATAGAACAAAATTGCAAATCCCGACCAAACCTTTTAAAGGTTGGTGGCTGATATCTAACATAGAAATGTTGAAGAATGAGTGGGTGGCGTAAATGTGCCTCTGTGGTGTAGTGGTAGAGCACGCGTCTCCAGATAGCATGGAACGCGGGTTCGATTTCCTCCTGAGAGCCGTCTTTTGCTCACCATTCAATTCTCTTAGGACTATATCTCTAGAAAATTCTTACAACTTACATTTGAAAAGAATAAGTCGGAAATGCCTTTGATAGAAATCATACTCCGATGTCAGTCGTGCTGAACAATTACAGAGTTTGACTTCTCTACACTATTAGGTAACAATATTGACTCCGCCGCTTTTTTATTCGCTGTAATAGTAGTGAAAATAAGCTATGCATTTTTTTAATTAAAAATGCGTTGAAAACGCCATTTATTTATATCTTTTTGTACACAGAATGTTTTTTAACTTGATTTCAAGCACTTTGAAGAAGACGATTGTTGTACCAAGAAAACGCTATTTTTTGAATTTGCTAGTTTGTAATTTGTATTTGATAATTTCAAGTGGTAATCTGACGATGCCATGTCGGAAGAGTAAGGCGGGTAAGGTAAAACCCTGAAAAACTCCCACCTCAGCTCTTTTATGACGCTTTCGATCAGTTTTGCAATATGAGGTCTTGCGTTATCATGCAGCAAAATTGCAAATCCATGATCTTGAAATCGTTTAATTGCTCATTTTATTGCAAGTAATTTGGCATACAACTTACCTGTACTTGCTCAGGGATGGAGCCCGCTCCAAGCTTCATTATTATTGTGAGCCGTTTCACGAGCATCATTCCCATATGCGTCATTCGTGCATGAGTAGCAAGCGAATTTATTCCCACGACAACTCCATCTTAAGGCAGAAATAGCCAAGTTGTACATTAAAATGTTTGCAAGAAAATGCACAATGGAGCGATACTAAAAACAGGTGATTCAAGAAACTTTTGTTCAATAAATCTGCAAAACAAACTTCCCGCAAATGGCATTCTTCGGTTACAAAAGTCGTTGTCTTCAAACTCGTATGAAAACCATCACGTAAAATACTTCTTAAATGTAGCATGTACGCAATAATGTGCAGTGCTGTGCAAAAACATTTGCGTCAGCCGGGATTCGAACACAGATCTCACTCTTTGCGGGAGCGTATGCTAACCGTTGCACCACCGGAAAGAGTGAGATCTGGGTTCGAATCCCGGCTGACGCAAATGTTTTTGCACAGCACTCCACATTATTGAGTATATTATAAGACCATGCCATCGCAAGAGGCGATCAAATAAATGAATTTCGATTTAAAACATGTAATTAAATAGCGTTTTCAACACAGTTTCAAGAGAAAAAAGATTTTGCATATCTTCATTTTCGATTTTATTACAACAAAAAAAAAAATAAAAACAGTGGAGTTATATTTGTACACCTAATTTATGAGTCATCGAGCCAAGACCAAGGTTACCGACAATAATGTGGAGTCCTTGGTTCGATTCTGTGCCGCACTGTATACTGTATGTGTTCACTGCCTCAAATTAGTACCAGACTTGTCTAGGAGGATGGAAAGCGGTGTTCCGACACATTTGTGCGCTATCTCCCGAAACTTATTGTATGAGACAAATGTGTATTTAATTCCTCCAGCCAGGTTTATAAGCCTTGTGCATGATACAATCCCTTAGGGATACATTGAAAAGTCGAATCCTCTCGAATAATTATTAGTCGACAATAAGTATAAGTCAACCCTTTTGTATAAAAGGAGACCGCCGAAAAGAGTACTTCATTTTCTAAACTATGTTTGACTCAAGCGCGCACGAGGGCCACCACACAATGACGAACGACTGTGGACAATTGATTTGGATCATCAGCACCAAAGAAGACGAAGACGTCAATATTTTAACCGAATAAACATCATTGGCAACCTCATGTGATCATATATTCCTTCATTATACCCATGAAAGAGGTGTACTTCCCCGCAACCCACGTTCCTAATAAAAACTAACCGCATTTTTTAGAATGTCATGTATCTAAAATAAAGAGAGGAGAGGCAGAATTAGGCGCCATCATAGCCGAATTCTTCCTGAAGCTAGCATTCAAGATGACAGCAGTTCTTTGAAGTGCCTACGAGTTCTCGCCGGTCACTTGGCAACGTTTAGTATAGTCAGAACAAAGCAATCACAGAACTTTGAAGAGCATTGCTCATGGTCAGCAGGTCCGTGAATGTCGCTAATCATGCGAAGAAAAGAGCTTAAAACTAGGAGAAGTTGCAAAATGGTTAGTAAGTGGATACAGGCACCTTCTCTGCTAGTAGCACTACGTATAGCTACACTTCAAGAGTATCTAGAGCTAAAGGTGAGTTCTAAATCATAGTACATGTACATTACCTTCGTCATGGGCGGTAATTGAACGGAGCGAGACCAATATAAAATATTCCAAACCACTCCTCCGAACTCGTGATCACTGGTTATTCACGCTTCTGAGTAACTTCATATCCACACATCTCACTTACTGTGGAATTTCGAACCGTATGATCGTCGCATGATAGATATGGGACTAAGCGAGAGTCAGAAGCGGCTAATCACAAATTTGTCCTATCCAGGAGATCATTGTACTTTATTGGACTCTGTATACTTGTGCACAATTTATGCATGAGTACATCAAGTGTTTATCTAAATGCCGATTGGATCCCTCACGTGCACATAAGCTGTTTTATGGGCATTGTTAACAACTTACTTCGATGTTTGCCTTCAAAAAATTTGAAACGGCTTCCTGCTGGCTATAAGTTATTGTTCTTTTTTGTTCATAAAAGTTATAAAGGAAAACGCGTTCGCCGATGATCGCTCGCTGAGCGATTCGTTATGAATTCCATTTCGTCAACCGTTGCCCGCAGTGACTTAATACATATCTGGATCACATGATAGCTTATCACAGACTCTTGTCACTTCTGAGATCTATCTTATCAGACAAATTGAATACTAAACCGTCGACCCGTAGGGACGGAGGACTCCGTAACCTTTGGAAGGGGGATCGAACTAAGGACAGCAAGTTCACTGCAAGAACCTCTGACTACTGCGCTATACGTATCCCACCTTCTTTCTTCCCAAACTCATACGGAAGCTATGATGACTCTGTGTTCCCAACGCAAGCCGAACGCAACAAATAATTCTACAGTTTGCCTGTGATTCTGGTTTTACGCGTTACTGGGCTGTATTGATGTTTGTTCCTTTTTAAAAAAACCGGATCTCCTACTCATTCGCTGTTTCTATCCTTCACAATCCACAGATAACGAGCAACGTCCCGAAAAGCGTGCGAATTGCAAGCGCCAGTATTTGGTCAATTAACACATTTGGAATCGAATCTCCATGCACTAATCTTTCGCCTATGATTTTTCAGCCTTAAAAAACGCCAAGAAACACTCTATTATGCCAAAATATTAATGGATTTCAGGTACAGCAAAACGCCAACGACCGACTAAAACTTTACGAATCCGACGTGAAGGTCCGTATGGCGCAGAAGGCCCAGCGTGAGAAGGAGAACAACATTCTGAAGGTAAAATTTCTTCTACGATCTTCATATTCAATCAAAGTACTAGTCTGCATGATGACGCGTCCTTCTCAGGTCGTCTCTTAGACAGTCGAAGAAATTGAAGGCGTTATCGTCTGCGGTACCAAAGTCCGTCTCTATCGATATGCCTGATTTCAATCCGACAAGTGGAAAATCAAACTCGGCCCTTAATGGCTACACAAATCAGTGCTACGATCAAGCTGAATCAATGTGTCATACTGTCGAAGACAACAACAATCAAGCCATTCGTGAGTATTTCTGAATGTACAGGCGTTTTTTCCTTGAGTAAACAATTGATTAAAGAAGGAGTACTGTTGAAAGAAGCATCGTAAGGGAAAGAATGCGTTGAGGGAGCCAGAGGAATAAAAATTGCTAGAAAAATCCACGATAGCGGATGGTGATGATGTTACTTAGCAGCATGACCACTCCAAAAGTTTATTTCTTCGAGAAAAGTGTTTGCTGTTGACACCTTTTTTCAGAACTGTATCCTATATTTTCATTTCGTTCTCTTCTGTAGTTTGTAGCTCTAACTTTATTTTCTGTTCTTTGCACTTATCTTCAAGGAGAAATATGCTTTTTTCTAGCTCTAAAGCAAGTGATAGTCTCAGTTGATCGCATTACTGAGCACCTGTCGAGATTAGACGGCAGGGAGGAAGATTCGAGAGTTTCTACACGAATACTTTCATTCAGCACCAGTACAGGCTGCCATTAAAGCTATAGCCATTCACACTAAGGAAGATGAGCAGGTGAATTTGTCGTTTTTTCCACATTTTGGTAACGCAACCAGTATCTTTTTATGAAAAGTACTGCAGTTGGAAAGAAAGTTCTATGGCACTTCATTAAGCGATAAGATAACTCCATGGAGTTCATGAGAATTCTACAGTTTCTTCGGATAGACTGTTTTTTTTATTTTTATTTTTTTTAACCTCGCAAAAAAACATCCAAAATAATTCCAAAAAAGAATGCTTTAAGCCTAAACGAGATTGGTACGCCGTGGTCATACACCGGTGTTTCGGAGGTTTCGGCCTCCTCGTCATTGACCCCCGCCCCACATTAAGCCCTGCACTGTGGCATGGAGGGAGGCGTATGTGGTGATGGCACAGTGTACAAAGACACTGGTCCATCACCACCTCTCAGTCGACGGATTTTTGGTGTTAGATCGAAATGGATCACCAGATCGACTGTTTTTTTTAGTTTCTTGCATGGGATTCTCCCACTGAAGGCCTAGAAACTATTTCACTTTAAAAGTAGAAACCACTTGGTTATAAGCCTCCGCCATGCTCAACAATACAGTGGAAGTTCGTGTTCTTGATGCAGCAAGACAATGTCAGACCACATACTGCCAAAAGACCAAAGACAAGTTTGATTTTTTGCACGGAGTAGAGGTTTTGCCGCATCTCGCCTACAGTCCAGATTACGATCCATCCGACTTTTTCTTTTTCCGATCAATGCAATGCTTTATGACTTTTATTTCGAATAATTGTTAACAATATTTTCATTTGGAATTCATGCATGAAATTTCAATTCTATACAAGTGCTCCAGATCTTTCTCTCCAACCCAATAATTCGGAAACAATGAAGTTGAAGATTTATTGTCACAAAATAAGGTTTGTCTAAATTTGGGGCAATCGTAATAAGATTTTGATTATTTGAAAGCTGTCATAGAATTGAGCAACATTGTAAAGCCTACTATCTGTGCAGTTACCAATGAAGTGTTACATGGCATCGCAGTAGAAGTATTCATGTCTTTAATTTCATCTATTACTTGGGATCATGAACTATTTCGTATTTTGCTAGACTTAGTAAAACATAGTGGGTACTTCATAGAGGGCATAATATTAAGCAATAGTCGTGATGAACATTTAGAATAGCACTGGAGCACATCAACCATGTTGCTCATTCATCTATACTTAGTCTTGATTCAAAAATTTAGGCCCCTTCAATACAATGTAGAGGATATAACGCTTAGCACTGGCCAATCCCATAGGGCCACATTTTGAATTCAATCAGATGAAGCATCGTAGTGATGACTGAATGTAGTTGGGTCTACTCAATGACTTACGGTGTTTACCGAACTGTCCTCGGAGCCTCACTTTTCCTTCACTCTTATCTGGTAACAGTTTTCTATAAATTTCCGTTATCCGCGCCCTGTTTCGATCTCTCTGGAACCAGCAGTCTCTAACAAAGGCTCGAGCAGCTCACGCTGTACGATTTCTTCAATTTATTTCTAGCTTTTTTCAAAAGTTTTAGTGCTTATTCGGTAGCTCAAATCAGAAGAATTGAATGGTCTATTTTCTTTTCAAGACAGCTCTGACATTGCGCTGCAACAGCAATAATAAAATCATGTTTCTCATTTCAACATTTTTCGTTCTCATTCTAACATTTCTCGCTTAACAGAGCTTTTTCTTCGTACTTTTAGTAAAATTTGATGGTATTCATCTCGTAAACTTCAATCGCAAATTTGGATTATTTTGTTATCCTCACCTTTTTCGATTCCTTGAGAAAAACGCGCCTTTTTTTCTAGAGATTCAACATTATATAATAGCTCAAATCTCAGAAATTCCAATGGTGTATTTAATTTCCAACGTAATGCTATTAGTGCTTCGTAACAGCAAAAGCAAAATTACGTTTCTCATTTAAACATTTGTCGCTGAACAAAGCTTTTCTTATAGAGTTTCAAATATTCATTCAATAACTTGAATCTACGCGATTATAACGATGCTATTGGTTTTTGGAAAGAGCTTTTTGATGCGCTGTAGCATAGAAAGGAATATTAGGTCATTGACATCAAACCATCTAACTTTACCGGTATGTGATTAGGATTTCCAACATTGCTACCAAGCTACAGCGCTTTTCTCGGTGTCAAATCTGCGAAACGTAATCTTCTTCTAATTGTCGCAGCGTACTAAGAAGTTCCTTTCAAAAAATAAATCCGTCATTGAGAGTGTCGATTTAAGCTATTAAATGGTTACTTAAAGTTTTGAACAAAAGCTTTATTTGGAGAGGAATGTTTCAGTGAGAAACATGTTCTTATTTTTTGCTGTTACAGCACAATAATAAAGCCATTTTGCAGACAAAATACACCGTTCAGTTTTTTTTTTGAATTAAGCTATTGAATAATTGCTCAAACTTTGAGAACAACCAAAAAATACGTTTTCCAAGAGACCAAAGCAGAGTGCGGATAACGGAAAAGTACCCAGTTTTCTGACTATAGAGATATGGTGCTTAATCGCCGCAGCGTCCGGCATTGAACCAGTGGACATGTGCATTACGACTACCTCTAATCATTGTGCCACGCGCGCTATTTTTTTCCTAAATATGTGATGAAATGTGGCATGACTTTTTCCTCCATGACACTATTAATGAGGAGCACAAAACTGTAATTTTAATCAGTATTGCTCGTCATGTCGTAGGCAAAATTTTATATCTTTGCATAAGTATTTTGGGCGAAGTTTTGGAAAAACACGAGATTCTATGATCTAACAGTATCTAAAGGTATTTAGTTTAACGCCTCCAACGCTAGTGACGCGACTGTGGTAGCAAATGGTACGACTCATGAGGTGAGCAAGTCTTCGGAACCTGGAGTTCACGTTGTGTCGCTATTCAAGCGAGAGGACACTTACCTGGTATAGTTTTCAAAGTTTTCTTGAAATTCAGAGTTGAAGATCAGAACAAAGAGTACTATGCGAATCTTTACTGTCGCTTCTGAAATATAATTATTTCTTCCTTATTTTTCATCAGTCTCAAAGTACAATTGCATTTATCTTTTGAACATACTTCACTCATTTTTGATTCTTTGTGATTTTGTCCCACTTCGTGTTGAAATAAAAGTTTTTGGGTCTATGACTGTGAGCCAACCTGGTTAAGAAGCCTGGCTGCTTTGTTTGGTCGCTTTGCACGAGTGTATGATTTTTCCACCACACAAAAATTCCTGTAAGTGCAGTTGATAGAATGTTTTGAGCGTTTCAAGGGGTGTGGTGTGGCGTATCGGTGGTATATACGTACGTTTCGACATGCTAAAGCTCAAAACATTCTATCAGATTCTATCGAATTTCTAAGCGATATCTGAAAATAGTCGATCGAACATATATATATATATATATATATATAATATATGAGGCGCTGTGGCCGAGTAGTTGCGATGCTTGTTGCGGTTCGCGTGGAGTCGGGCTCCATCTCCTACTTCTCTCCGGCACGCCCCAGCAGGCTATCCTCGAAGTTAAAAGGAGACATGCTCGACCAGTATTCTAGAAGCAGACGAAGAACGAATTGGATGCTAGGAGTACTGGGATCCGCACAATGAAAAATCGTGATGACGGGTCATGTAAATAGATAAGTGAATGTATATATGAGCATATATATGTATATACACATATATGATATATATGTACATATATATGTGTACGTCGATATATATGCATGTGTATACATTACTATACTCATATGTATATGTACACACACATCTATGTGTGCATATATGTGTATATACATGCTTGGGTTACAGCCGTAAGCCGTGCACTCGTCAATCAATCACTCTAGAACGCATGATCGAGTTAATCTTCACTTGATATAGATTGATACTTTTTTGGCACCTATTAACAATACTAGTAGAGGTAAGCCGTAGGCATGTGGTGCCGAAGAGGCGTGCAAGAACGCGGAAGTGAACATATGCCGGGATTCCATACCAGACCTCTTGAAAGTCTGAAAACATTCTATCAGGCCGTATTGAATTTTTGACGAGGTTCTAGATTAGTCGATTGGAAGGTATTTGTATAAATATGCGCGAGAAATATTGTTGTTATTATTGCTTCTCGAATGACATATATTCTATAGAATGTCGACATAAGTCTATAATATGATGCCTGAGTACCGATTGTAGGAAAAGAATGAGAACGATGATAAGCAGGTAATGACCTTTCGAGCAGGTAATACGGTATGTACACTGCGTTTTATCTGGTTGTTTGCAGCTCACAGAAGCAAACAAGAAATGCAAAAGAAAGAAATCCCATATGAATTGTTAATGTCATAAAATGTTTTCCCACTTTCCCACTCTTACCGAATATTCTTTTGTGATTGTTGTGTGCTTTCCTCATTCAGCAGCCATCTACATCGTCGTTATGATGGCACTGTTGTTTGTTAATGAATTTTCTACGGTAAGTGTCGAGTGTTACCGTAACCACTGACTGTTTGTGATCTCTGTTTGTCGGTCAGATTGACTGCTGTGATTTGCATTTTATTTTTCAATCTTATTCGAAGCTTCATCATATTTTTCTAGTTTTTTATAGCTTATCTGCACGATTGAGGTGTCCTAAGTGATCTAAATATTGTAGATTGTTGTTTAATAGATGGATGAGTTAGAACTATCATATGTAAGAGGATAAAGCTCACGCTACCATAGCAATACTTTAGGTAATACACATTCGCTCTTGTCCGAATTTCCCTCTATAAATAAATTCCAACGAACGTCAGTAATAAGAATAAATTCACTGTGCTTGAATCTCATTTTCATTTGAGTACTTTGAGTTGGCTCAAAATCTTTTGAAATTATAAGCTCAACGCCATATACGACCCCTCTTGCTTTTTGCTTGCGCTGACAGTCAAGAACAGCCCTAGGATTATACAAGAGCATCCTAAGCGTGAGTTCTATCCCGAGTTCTTTAACTTCACTGCACAAAAATTTTAGGGTGCCACTGTTCGTAATGAGGAGAATCGCATTGTGGTTGGTAGAGTCGTCAAAGGAGGAATCATCGATAAGACTGGACTGCTCAAAGAAGGTCAGCATAAGTCAAGAAATAGACAAGTGACAACTTCAGTTTCTCGTTTACTTCAGATAGTATTAGAAGATTCTTTATTTATAGAGCTCCTTGAACTAAGGTAGATCTTCAAAGAGCTTTTTTCCATGGCCACTGAGAATGTTGTTTTCAGGTGATGAGCTCTTAGAAATGAACGGCATAGATCTTAGAGGCAAAAATGTGACTGAAGTTTGTGAATTACTTGTGAGTTGTTCCATTTTTGACGGTTTCTAAGCTCTTATTATAGTTTTTTACTTCTATATTGAGAAAATTTGATTGAAATAAGCATGGCGTGAAAAAAGCTAAAGCAATTCTTATGGCGTTCTACACACACTGATGTCCTGTATTTGAGCGACTTGACCTTGAATTCAATTGGTGTTCATAGGTGGAAAGGATTAGCTCCCGTAATGAGAAGTTTCTCTAAATAATGACAATTTTTTTAAAGAGGAATGTGAACTTTTGACCTGATATTAGAAGATAGCCGTCGTTCACCACTTATAGCTCTTAATTTCACTATTTTTCGAGATCTTCTCCAAATAATTAAGCATTGAAATGGAACATTTACAACTGTGATAGAAAAATCAGTCAAATTTTTGTCTCACCAACATTTCAGTACAAGGTTCATATTTCAGCGCACCATCTCTGGTGATGTACAGTTCGTGGTTTCTTCACCTGTGGAGGCCACAAAGAAGAATACATCGGCTTCATGTGGTATCAAACACATACGAGCACTTTTTGACTATGATCCTGAGGTGAGAAAAAAGAGATTTTTCTCAGTAAAGACTCGTCTTCACTTTTTTTGCGGAGAAAACACATCTTTTATTCGATTCGTTTTCTTGCATCTATCATCCGCGAAAGTTTTTGAATTGAACTTCTCTGAGACCTTGAAATAAAAACCTCTCTAAGAACACTGTGTGTCGCAGTCGTTAGTGGAACTCTACGACAGACATGTGGTCGGTGGTTCGATCCCGCTCTCAAAGCTTGCCAAGCCATCCATCTTTTCGGGGTCGGTGAATTCGCACCAGCATTGTCTGGTAGGATAGCAGCACTGACTTAACACATCGCTGGCCTATTAGGAGTCATTGTAAGAGCCAAATGTGCATTCAGCCAGCTCAAACGCTGCTGAATGAAATTGAATGCATGGAGCACCTATGAATCATCAACGTCGTGAGCCTGTTTCATCTCGGAAAAACTGCTTCCGCTCTACAAATTCATCAATCAGTGTGAAGATCCGAGAAGGCTGCAGTTGAACTATCTCAAGATTCCGAAAAATATCGACTTGACAAGCATCCAAGGAAAAAGCCCAAGTTTTTAAGTCCCTAGGCAACCAAGTAGGCCTTCGGTTGAGATGCGAGACAGCGATCACAGTGAAGGAGTTGGGATTTGGAAAAATTAAAATTGCGTCACATAGATAAATGAAACAGATGAAAGAAAGAAAACCATCTGGAAAGGTGTTTTCGTCCTTAAAAAAAGTCTCAAATGTTTGCGTTTTAGGATGATATTTATGTTCCATGCAAGGAATTAGCGTTGAAATTTCAACGTGGTGATATTTTACACGTGTTGAGCACGGAGGACGAGAACTGGTGGCAAGCCTATCGTGAAGGTGACGATGTGTCACACTCACTGGCCGGACTTATACCGAGTTCGAGCTTCCATCAACAGTAAGTCTAAAGATGAGTAAAAATCTTCGTCTTATACGCCTATCACTCTTCTCAATGCCGCCTCTCTGCGAAGAAACTTGCGATGACAATAAGAAATTTCTCTTCATTCAATCATTTTCATAGACGTCGCTCAAAACAGTAATAATCTGATAATCATTTAACATCTTTTGAGGCTTTTATGACGTTTGATATGGCACTTATAAATGCAAAACAGGTGCCTGTCTAGTACTTTATAGGTGTCATATCAGACCTTATAAAAGACTCAAAAGATATCATATGATGATAAGAAATTCGTTCCTCTCCTTTCGACCGCTCTTTTATAGATCCGCCTTAGAATGATATAATTTGGTAAGGGTTTCATCCTATTGGGACTCATCAGTAGCACGCTCTCTCGATTCGGCTGATCCGCTGAGGCCAAATAATCTTCTAGAAAGGAATCGAAGCCGAGTACCTCCATCATCTGACTTGGGGTGATTTATCTCGACGTCGATTCCTTCATAGAGGATTATTTAGCCTCAGCGGATCGGCTGAATTGAGGGAGGGTGCTACTGATGAGTCCCAATAGGGCGAAACAGGCGCCTGTATAGCACTAGACCTAATGCTCAAAACATGTATCCTTATATGAAATTCGTTATGATGACGACAGCTGGTAAAGCAACTCTTGGAGCGAATATAATCCTGAAATTACATCATTATACCGTACAGATCTTTTAAAGCTCTTTTTTGAAATTATTTCTACAATACAATGCTTCAACTGGGTCTTTCGAGTGCTTTTCTTGCCGAATCACTATGAATCATTACCATCTGTAGAACTGACTCATGACACAAATGCAAGAGAAAAGTGATTCAGAAATTTGTTGATATGAATTATTCTTCGTTGATCATTCTGGGTTTACTCTATTCTAAGTTGCTTCAATGGTCCAATAAAATCCCGCGTATTTCTTCCTTCACCATGCTAGAAATTTATCCACCGTATTCTTCGCTTTTTTGCATAAATACATTCATAAGAACTTTATTGTTCAGAGTAGTGATGTATATGGACGAAATTGAGAGTGATCCGAAACCGAAATGTCGAGCTGACTCCAAAAAAAGACTGCAAGAGGTTGTTGCTCTCATAAGCATAATAGATTTATAAGAAAATAGATAAAGATAATAACTCTCATAAGATACTAGATTTAGAATCAATAAAATCAATATCTACTAAGAAAGGGTTCACCTAATCAGTTTATTAGGAATATATAAGTGAAATCAATGAACTGAGAGTATCATGGACAAGAGAAGTTCGCAATTAACAATTTTTTATTGGCAGGTGATTCGAACATTGGGTCGAAAGTCACCTAAGGAGGTCCAAAGAAGTGCAGATGAACCAGTATCGAATTTTGATGGTTATCGTCCAGGTAAAATCGATCTATCATTGCTGACAGCCACCAAATAGTTATTGAAATACGGCTGAGTGAAAGGCAGAGCGAGGGCCTTGATGGTCTCGTGTCCATTGTCCATGAAAGGCGCAGTGTAAAATGGATTCCATGACACAAAACATAAGATTTCAACTTTTGCTCATTTTTCAGCGTCCCTATGGTCATAATTCACATCATTCCAAATTTCCTTTCTTCAATTAAATATGTACGAGGTCCTTACTTCTTCCAATAAAATGGATGACTGACGGTTCGGAGATCTCGTCTTCGTCACAGTCACCAAATTACTTGTGTGGAAGAGGTTATTGCTGTATTGTCATGCAACTGAAAAAACACATTTTTCCACAGTGTCTGACAACACAACGGTGGCCTCTTCCACACAAGTAGCTCAGCGACTCTGAGGAATACGAAATCGCCGAAACGGTTAGCTGTTGACTTTGAAGTACGAAATACCAACCTCGTGTAAGTTTTATTAAAAAAAAAGGACATTTCTTAAGACATTTATCATTACTCATACCGAGGTTCAATGAAGGTCAGTCTTCCGGATAATTCACATCGTGCACCGCCGTTGAAGTAAAAAATTGCACAGTAAATTAAGGAATAAAAATTTTTAACCGTTACTCAGTGCTTTTAGATCGTATTTGAGAAACGATTTATACGGTTTTCCCATAATTACAGATATTAGCTATTTCAGATAATCAAAATCAAGCCTGTATAGAACGTTTTGCCCGCAGTGGTTATTATAACTTACTTGTCGTCCTATCACATCTTCAGCTCTTTCATATATATTACTAAGCTTTACGGTTAGGTAAAGTAAAAAGAATTGAAACGTGTCACCCATCAAACCAATGGTGTTCATTTGTGACTGCGTAGAAGATGTATACCTCAAAAATTTTGAAGAATGCTATAACCTTTTGATGAGGATAATTCATCAAGATTCAGAAAAAAAAGTATTCAGGAAGTAAGGAATGTTGTTTAATTGTTAATAAGCAACTTTGTGAAGTTACTACATAGTAGTGGTGATCCAGATCTACTAACCTATGAGGAGGTGTTGCTTTATTTGGCGAGGACGGATCGAAAGCGACCATTAGTTCTATGTGGCCCCGAGGGCGTCGGATGCCTAGAACTCCGGCAGCGACTACTCGAAAGCGATCGTGAGCGCTTAGCAGGACCTGTTCCATGTAAGATTAACTATTTGTTTGAATCGATTTCGCATATTGTGTAAAGCCCAAGACTTCTGTTCGATTCTTTCTCTCATACTCGTTATCCAGAAAGACTTTTGGATCTTCGTGTCCATTCGGCTATCATATGATGATTTTGCCTAATCCACAAATGCTGTTAGATGTCGGTTGGGTTGGTTGCTTTTGTGGCACCTAGACTCTTTTATTAGATTGTTTTTAAACTATTAGTACTGGATTAGTCTAATCTTCATGGATCGGATAGAATTTCCCTAAATCACTCTGGCACTATTATCCCGATATTAAAAGTGGTGAATTCAAGGTGCAGGTGAACCAAAGACCATCTGTGTGTTGTGCATGCGAACATCTCTAAGTAGTGTGCAGCATGCGCTCAAGATTGCAGGTCTCTGTTACACCACGAATGACATTGCTAGAAAAACGATAACGAGTTGGAGAGGTGTAGGGTCTTTTGAAATATGTGAGGGCGGATTGATGATCTATACGAGTAGATGAAATCTTAGTTGATTTGATGTGGGATCGACAGTGTGCGCATCATTTCTTGAGATCCCTAATCTCTGTCCTCAAAAAACACTGGGCCTGTAGCTCTTGGGTTTTCGTGCAATCGTTCACCACTTTTGATAATTGGCTTCATTTATACCAGATCTTTCTGATGAATTTGTTTTCTTTGAGATAGATTATTGTATAGTGTCCTGATCACCGATATTTACTTCAACTCTCAGATACTTATTTCAGACACAACACGACCGCCACGCGATGGAGAGATCGACGGCATACACTATCATTTCGTTTCTAAGCAACGCTTTCTGGACGATTCCAAGGTAAAGCATGCCGAAGTTCCAGTTGACTTTCATGTCAATAAATAGCTTGTACTACTCAACACTATCGGCTAGCCCGAAAGTAAAATGATTAATTAGGCAGGAAAATTTGTTGAATACGGCGAATATGAGAGGCACATGTATGGAACTGCATTAACAGACATACTGAACGTCATCAAAAAATCGAGGACTTGCGTCCTTACGTTGAAGGCTGAGGTATGTCGTTCGACTCAAAAAAATTTTTTAGTACATACTCTTGAGGATGCTTCGTATAATCGGGAAATTCATGTCTAAAAGAGAATCTCTCAGTGGAAAACGCGATACTTACATGTAGAACGGCGATAAATGAACATTCGACCTCATTCGCTAGACAAGAATTTTTCATAGTAGTGTTAGTAATCATTTGAAAGCTTATATCTCTGGTTAGGACCGTGCGTGGCAGGTTTTTCAAAACACCCTTTTATAACTCTGTAAAATCCATAGTAACACTATGTTTCACACCCTCCGCGCACTTTCATTGTTCTCACGCGTATAATTCGCTGGATGCACAAAGAGCATATGAATGTGTAGAGAAAGTTTCGTAGTACCTGAGTCAATCGTTTTATGTCGAGTTTCTTTCAAAGCGAAAAAAGATTTTTCAGTTGAAAATAAGTTGCTCCCCATACATCTAACCCGGATCGATCGAACGCCCAACCTTTACCCCCATCGCCCCTGAATTGGAAGGTAAACAAGCTCGCCGAATATGTAAAGTTCGATCTTATTTTTCCTGCTACACTGCAGTGGAACGGTCTTTCCCAGAAAGTAAGCACAGCGTTGTAATCAGTGAAACCTACACCATCGAATGTTTAGTGATAGTCTGAAAAAGAGCTGTCCAGCTGAGTGTAAGGCACAAATTTTTCTTTCTCTTACACATCTATCAAAACAGCTTTTCCAGAGGGCAAACACACTTTTCAGTTCCTCGAGACTTGTGCTATCGAAAGAATACTAGTACTCTAAGGAAGGAGTTTTGTCCAGCGAAATATAAGCGAGATAAGGAAAGAAGGCGTGGTTGTGTGAAACATGAATTCATTTAAGATTTTACAGTGTTATAGAAGGGTATTTTGAAAAGCAGGCCACCTACGGCTCTAGCCAAAGATTTAGGTTTTTGAATGATTACTGACATTCCTATGAAAAAACTTGTCCAGCGAATGAGGTCGAATATTCATTTGATGCCGTCTAACATATAAGTGCCGAAAACGCCTATGTATTCAGCTTTGACAAAAATTTAAGAACTCGATGTATTGTAATAAACTATATAAACTAAACTAAATTGTAGTCACTGCTTGCCGTAAGGACCAGCGAAATCATGCCGTTCATACTTTTCGTCGCTCCGCCTTCGCTGCAAACGTTACGCAGGCAAAAAGAATGTGCAGGACAATTTAACGTCAAGGATGATGAGCTCAAGAGTATATTATCACAAGGAAAGCGTATTGAGCAGGTAATGCACTAGGTTACAAAATAAGGAAGAACGATGCAGGACTAAGACGGGCATCAGTTCTTCATTTTAGGACAAAGAATCACTTCCCTGCTCGTTAGCACTCCTTCAAGACAGCCGAGGCCAGAGTAGTATTAGAAGTAACTATCAGAAGCATCTCCCATATTTGAGTGCAAATAGAATTAGTGCCTGATTACAGTGAAACTGATGACATTCAAATAGGCAATATGCGCTACTATGCTAAGTATGGAGAACATGGTGAACAATTGGTGTTATGGGTGGGTGTAACCCGATTTCATGAATTATAGTGCAACACACATCAGAAGCTAGGTTGATCCGGCGCACGATGAGCGAGATCCTTCTTTCAATTAAGATTTGGAGAGCCTGTCTGCAAGATGAAAAAGGCCGACGTGATATATCGATAGGCCTCAACAAATAACATAAGTCAGACATTTACTTGATTATCACACAGGTTGAAACTGATCAAATGCATGGAGCATTCCCATAGGATTGCTCAACGCCAAATGCCCTATTTTTCATGGGTGACTAGAACACAATTTCGCTATACTAGTATTAATGTACAAAGGGCTGAACATAGCTTGCATCACAAATATCGTAGCCTTGCCAGTTTAGCTAAACATCTGAGTAATAGTGAAATTGTGTCGCGTTACAGAAATTCGGACATCTTTTCGACAGTATAATCGTCAACACTGATTTCGACAAATCGCTGACCGAGATGAAAGACATTCTACGACGCCTCGAGACTGAACCACAGTGGGTGCCGATAGACTGGACAACATAAGCCCTTAGTCGTCCCCATCCCACTCTTCTCCTCTTTCGCTTTTCTACGGGCACGTTCTATTTTTATTTCAATTTTCCATAGTCAATAATGCAAAAGCATAGGTGTGGATTTCTGCTAGTTAATAGTTGAAATTGTGTAAAATGTATTTGTTTCAAAATTTCCTAGAAACAACTTCCTAGTCTAAGAGATTTTCAAATAGGGTACTTACTACGATTCTATTGTATTATTTACATATATATTTTCTGTGATCACATATTGTTTACGAGAAGAGCAGATAATAAATGTGTGTTGTATAAAAAATTCCGGTTTTATTCCACTGGTACAATGTTGCAGAAGGCTAGTACAATATAGCAGAAAATGAGCTCAAATATAAAAAAAAAAACGAAAGACAAGAATAGAAAATGAGCCAGCGTTGTGTAAATAGACGCGATAAGCGCATCTCTTTAATAAAATGTGTACAACAACACAAGGTGAGCCCATATGCTGCACAAATATAAATGATATGTACAATTTCTGTCCAGGTACATGAGTGCAGAAATAGAAAAAGATAATACAAGTCAAAGCTAGTACAAAAAATCCTTGCATTCTCTCTTTGACTGCTTTTTATCAGTAATTTCATTGTTTCGCTTCTGAAGATGATACTGCACCCATTCATGTTCCATTACCTCAAAGAAATAAAAAACGACTCGCAACTGATATTCACAAAATCTCGACACGAATAATTAATCTTCTGCGGATGATGCCAGTTAAAATCGTTGCGCGAAACGCGATTCTTGTTATTTGATTAGGGTTTTTCGATTGAGGAAAACTGTGGGATATATGTTTTACGCTATACGCTAAACGCTATACAGGCGCCTGTTTCGTCTTACCGGGACTCATCAGCAGCACCGTCCCTCGGTTCAGCCAATCCTCCAAGGTCATACTCCTCCATGGAGGAATCGACACCGAGTAATAAATCAGCCCAAGTCAAGGGACATGAACACATCATACCTATGCTTGCTTACAGATCAAGCCGTCGAGAGAAAAATCCCGCTTGCTACCCATAAACGAATGGCGAGAAGAGGAAAACGCTAGTGAAGCGGCGCGCAACATTGATGGAGCTTCCAGTGGACGGCCCTAAAGCAACTGATCCTTCAGACTCTTTCTCTTCAGCTTTGAACCTTGTGTACCACTTTCTAGCCGTCCTTGCAACCATGGCGCCGGCCCAAGCTTCCGCGAGCGTCGGTACGAGCATCACAATCACTCGCCCACGATACCATCGTAACGGTATTATTTGAGAGAGTAAATGAATTTCTTGATTCCATAACCTTGCGTTTGCTTTTCGTGAAGAGATCGGACCTTCGAGTCGGTGGTATTCCTTTATTCCTTTAGAGTGCTTGAAGTCAAGAGAAATCCAGTCGGTAACGCCGTCGCCCATCGGTTGCGTTGAAGCGCATCACGTGTGCGGCCTACCTTACTTTCGATAACCCAGCGTGTAGAACGGCGTCTTTGATCTTCGATCTTTGACGTAGGTCGGAACTTCGGATCCTTTCTCTCGTTTGCGAGATACGGGATGGTCCTAGCCTTTCCACTGCGCGTTCATTAAAGCCAAGTGATCATCCATCGTGCTTACGTAGCGACCAGGTTTCAGCTGCATATGTTAGGGCAGGAATGATCGTCGAGTCGAAAAGGTGGGCTCAGAGTCGGATGTTCCGTGTCCTCTTCATTACATCTTCGATGCTTTTGAACGTTTCCCAAGCCGCTCGTTTCCTCCTGCTCAACTCTGGAGCTAGGTCGTCCATCATATTGATTTCACGACCTAGATAGAAGTAACTCGAGCCTTTGGAGATTTTCGTTTCGTTGAGCGTGAATGGAGCATTCAAAACCCGTCTCTTCCTCATAAACGTCGTTTTTGTTAGATTTAGTTGAAGACCAATCTTTCCACAGGAGTTGTCTCAATCGGTCAACATTCGTTCCGCTTGGCTGATGCCTGGTGTTATGAGGACGATATTATCAGCAAAGCGAAGATGGTTTAATTGTCGACCGTCAATTTTCACTCCCATATCGTCCCATTCTGTTCGCATGACATTTTGTAGGGTGGCAGGGAATAGTTTTCGCGAAATTGCATCCCTTGTCAAACCTCTCTTCTTACGTCGATGGTGGTATTGTTGTAGAATGGAGATATTCTGGTCGTGAAATCTTTATAAAGCTCATGAAGGATCATTATGTACCGAGTAGGGACGCCCTGGTTATCCAGAGCCTCTATAACCGCTTATTTCCGCTGAATCAAAGGCTTTCTTCAGATCGATGAAAGTGAGACAGAGTGGTTGTTTGTACTCTCGTGAAACTTCGATGAGTCCTGTAATCGTGTGGATGTGGTCTATGGTACTAAATCCTTTTCGGAACCCTGCTTGTTCGCATGTCTGTCCTTCGTCCAGTGTTCTGTCAGTCCTGTTTAGGATGACTCGAGTAAAGAGTTCATAGGCAATTTGGTAATAAAATACCATTACTCCTTACAATTTTAACATTGCCAGATAAGAAATTTTGAATAGTTGGAACAAACTAAACAATAAGGATCGGGGGTCGGACTAAAGGGATCTGTTAAACCGACGACTGTGCTACTGATAAGTCCCGCTAGGACGAAACAGGCGCCTGTATAGCGCTTAGACCTTAATGGCTCAAAACAAGTAATATCCTTATCAGATTAAACAAAAAGTTTAGATAGAACATACTCCCTTCAAGGACAGTCTATCCGAAGGACGACGTTGTAACAACCTGTTAATGAGATCACGAGCGCCACTAGACACGTAGTTTGGAAAAGTGTATCGCACCTGAAGAGCAATCATAAAGGAGACATCTACTGGCCAATTATGAAGAGG
This sequence comes from Parelaphostrongylus tenuis, assembly GCA_019055375.1. Taxonomy (NCBI): domain Eukaryota; kingdom Metazoa; phylum Nematoda; class Chromadorea; order Rhabditida; family Metastrongylidae; genus Parelaphostrongylus; species Parelaphostrongylus tenuis. The sequence continues at coordinate 39,559 of JAHQIW010000148.1, read as the reverse complement.
AGTGCTTTGAATAAAATAAGACATAAGATGTAGATTGTAGAAAATGGAACACTGTGGATAACCATAACACAGTCACTTCGAAGCATTTGAAAGATATACTGCTGTGTACACACTGCCGTTACTACCAATGCCAAATAAAGCATTTTACCTGTAGATTTACTGTGATTTAGCATTATAAGACGAGCTGAGTCAAAAAGTGTACTAAACGCAACAGAAGAATGACAGTAGAATGACGCGCCTGCAGACAATAATTCCAACGGAAGCAAGGTCTTGTTAACCCTTTCTAAATCGCGGACCCAGGGCCTCTGCATCTCTGACTGGCAACTCTAGACGGTCCGCTCCAACTCTATGCATCCCTGTCCTCCAGCGTGCCGTTGTTTTACACAACAGCCTGCCATTGCTAGAGGTAGCAGCCAGCATTGTTCGGCACAACAGCTTACCATGTTAGACGCAGCATACTGGGAATTGGAGATGCACCGGAGGTGGGGTAGGCTTTCCAAAGCTGCCAGTTGGAGATGCAGAGGCCATCAGTCCACGTTCCCAAAAGGGCAATACCCACTTTCTCTTTAAACGAAGAAAGTGTAGCTAGGAACGTTGTTCGAAGAGAGCAGGAGTAGAGGAACTAACAGCGATTATTGAAATACCATCAATTTCTCTGAGGTGCCAAATAGTTCGCAACAGCTTTTGCGACCGTCTATGTACAACGCAGTAATGCATAGTATATTCTCTGACGGTGGTGACGGTGAGAGCATGAGCATAAGTACAATTTTCCTAATCTCTTGGAAAGCGTGCGGCGAAAAATACATTGCAAAATGGGTAGACCACTTTGTATCCGCATAAAAGGACACCTAGACGGCAAGGACAACGTTAAAGCAAGTATTCCGCTCGACTGGCATAGGAGACAGGCGCATAACGGAGATGATTTTGAAGTTGAAGACACCATCCTCGCAGAAGAACATAAGATATCTGAGCGTATATTCAGGAAGCGCTCGGAATAAACATCATTAAACCAAACATGAACCCTAGAGAAGTATGCCTCGTAATCACACTCTATGTGAGACAGTATATAGGATTGTTATTATGTTGCGTTGGCGAAATTTTCCGGACTTTATCGTTTAGGGCAGGTTCTTGTGGTTATTTTGATCTATAAAGCTTAGGAAATTTGTTTTGATGGGATTGTCCAGAGAGCAAAAACAGCTGTTGATTCTACACGAGTATCGTTGCGTGCCAAAGTAGCAATTGAATCCAAACCATACTAGTGTAGCATCAACAATCATTTTTGCTCTCGCGAGAATCCCAGCTTAATACCAGCGTATGACTGTTATATGTCAAAATAACCATAAAAAGCTGCTCTAAATGATGGTAAGAATAAAAACTCAAGTGCATGAGAGATAACCAACAAAAACGCAAAAGTCTGGAAAATTTCTTGCCAAACCAATAATATGGGTGGTGCTTTCGTAGTCCATGCAATCTCTGTAACGTTAGTGTCCACTTGAACATTTTGGTCAAGAATTTACAAACAGTGGTGAGTACGTTAAAGGTTCATTCGGGCTTAATGCGATTGGAATAGATGTGCCAAGGTCATAATAGTCAGTCCTTAGAATGAACGAAACAGAATATAACAAACATTGCGTATAGCTTGGTAGGTGCCAGCGGAATCATCGTGCTCAAAAGGTGGGGTGCCGACCAGAAACTCATAGCAAAGTACACCAAGAGACCAGATGTCCACCTAAAAATCAATTCATACGCTATCGAGACACTTGATATTTGTAGAAAAAAGAGACTTGAAATAACCCAACATGTTCTCGATGGTCTTCTCCCACGACCATTTCCGGGGGAAGATAATCGAGAGTGCCGCACATCGTTTGACGCCTGCAAGAACGGCAAAAATCTAATCCAATATTTTCGGGACTGTACAAACTGCTAAGCCAACAGAATGAACTCTGTCGATTTGGATAGAAAAAACAGCAATTTTCTGGAACCACCGTGAACCAGCACTTCCTCGTGGATGCTCGTATTTCAAAAATCCCCGCGAAAATTTCAAATTTTAAATTTGCTTTACACGGTATCTTATTGTAAATTCATTAGAATATCTCAGGAATGTACTCAGAGAAAACTCACAAGGCAACAGTGCGGTAAAGTAAAAGTACCCGACATTGATTTGTCAAAGCGCGCTCTATTTCAGCAAGACAATTCCTTCCTCACATCGCAAAAAAAAACCAAGAAAAAGGTTGACGAATTTGAGGGAGTCGGGGTCTTCCCGTGCCCAGTCTACAGTCACAGATGCTGCGCCGTCCGATTATTCATTATCCAGTTACGTTCAACAGCCCGACGCCGACGCGAGACATTTGATCAAGTTGAAGAGGCATGTCAGGATTTTCTGGCTTGAAGCCTAAGGAATGACGATTTCGAGCAGATCCACAAACTTGCAGATCGCTGGGAAAAGATCGTGCTAATGATGGTCTTTAGTTTGAAGAATAATTAGCATCGGTTAGAATTGAATTTGTGCATAAACTCTGAATTTTCAGAGGATGTTAAAAATTTTTTCTTCAACCCAATAAAGAAAACACTTGAACCCGCGAAACTTTGGCGGAAAAAAAAACGCGAGCATCGTCTCCTAAACTGTCGCTTTCGGTTTGTAATCATACGCTTTAATGTTCTCCTTTATATCATTGAATTAAGTATTGGGGGTTGTAGTAGAAATTGCACTTGGGGTACCTTTAAACTGAACATACTTCTCAAAAGCTACATATGAAAGTAAAGCAGTTCAGTAACGTTTTTACCGTAGCTTGAGAAGTTTCCTCACCATCTTAGGGCTCTAAATTTATTGATATTGTTGTCAACTGTAGAAAACAGTATGATCAAGACTGGTTTAAAAAAACCGGGCATCAATTCGGAATCCACAACACGGCTAAAAAGGATGAAGCTCTTGGTGCTGACGGAGCCCTGAAGGAGATGCCGAGCATTCAACTTCATCAAGCGTCGTTTGAGGAGACTGAGTGCTTGCCTGGCCTCTACAATATTTCGCGATGGCCTACTGATATATCAAACCAGCCAGTGATGCTATACTCTCACATAAAACTGGTACCTAATCGCCAGCCTCGGAGTCATGGAAGTTTGTAGTTGTCTTATTATTGAGAGCCTCGATGGTGCATCAAATAGCATAAAATGAAATAAAAGGTGCTCTTCTGCTATCGATAATCATTCAACCCGCTGGGAACGTGTTTTCTGCTTTTTTTTCGGAGTTCTAGTACTCATTGAATTATATAAACCCGACAATTTTATTGCTGTATATTACTTCTAAAATGGTCTTTTCAGTGCGCTGTAGGAACCAAAAAAAATGGAGTTCCCACATTGAACGCGTTTCGCCGTATTTCTCGCTGGAGAGAGCTTTTCTCCTAGACTTCTAGTGATCATTCGATAGCTTAAATCTCGCAATTTCAATTGCTAATTTTTCGAAAAAAGCCTTCTAGTATGCTGTAGCAGCAAGAACAAGATCACCTCTTACACTCGATGTCGTCGCTTTTCGGGACAGGTTGATCGATTGCGCAGCGCGATTCACATGCGGCGTGTGATTTTTGTTACTATATTTAGGGTTTTTCTCTGCTGTGAAAGAAATCCACATAAAACGTATCTTTCTGATATCTTAAAATTCCTCTATATGTTCAAACGCTTTTCGTGCATAGACTTAGGCTGCTTAGGCTCAGTGGCAATAGTGGGTTTATCTGGCGTTATAAAGTAAAAGTCCAAGCCCAGAAAACGATAGAGCGAAGTCTTTCTACAATTTCAACACAAAAAAAACTAAAATCTCTACGAAACGGTGAAACCCTCAGAAGAAGTAACGAAAATAGGCGCGATATGCGCGCTAGGTGTGAAACGCGATTCATTCCACGATTACGGCGCAGTAAGAAAGCCTCTTCAAAAACCAAGTAGGCTTTTGAAATCTAGAGATCAAAGCGTTGGAATGATCACTAAAAGTCTGGTGGAAAACCTTCCTACAATAATAAACGCCTCTACAAAAGAAGACTACTGACAATGGAAAAGTACAAATAAAATAAATAAAGCTTAGAAGAAAAACGTACTTCTGATTTGGTGCATGAACACTCCAGCCAAAATCTGCGATTTTAAGCTGCCCATCGTCCCCGATTAGTAAATTCTCTGGCTTTATGTCTCGATGAATAACCTTTTTCTCATGACAATAATTTAGAGCATCGGCCAGTTGAAACATGAACTGAAACACAGTCATATCCAGACCACTGAATAAACATTTGGTGTTGCACTTATAGCGGAAACATGAAAAAGTACTCAGATAGGGGAAGACGTCATTAAGACAAAAGAGCTAGTAACCATAAATAAGTAATCTGGTGATGATATAACATGTATTGAACTGTTTGTAAGGTCTCATGAGTGCTAGACAAAAGTCTGTTTCGTCCTACAGCATCGCCAGTAGCAGTTCATCTTCGATTCAGCCGATACCTTGAGGCTATACCCCTCTGTAAGGGAATCGACGCCAGATAATAAACCATCGCAAGCCTGATGGGAGAATCACCTGACATTGTAGCGACCAGCAGTCGAGACCAGACCACCACATGTTATTATCATAACAGATTATTGTTTTTGAGCGAGGACTATAAAAAGCGGTCGCATGAAGAGGTATGATTCATTTTACCAGCAAAAAGCTCGCCTGCAGGCCACTGCATTGTCAGGGGATTCTGTCACCTGAACTTATGGCGATTTGTTATTCGGCATCGATTCCCTTACAGAGGAGTATCGCCTCAGGGGATCGGCTGAACCGCAAAAGACTGTGTTACTGACGAGTTGTGGAAGAGAAAACAGGCGCCTCTCTAGCACTTATCAGACCTCACGATAGCTCAAAACATGTTATATCATAACCAGACCATCATTGTTCCTAAGCGAGGTCTATAAAAAGCGGTCGAATGAAGACGTATAAGATAGGTAATTTGATAACATATTTTGAGCCTTTTATGAGATCAGCTATGGCACCTATGAAGTGTTAGACACGTCTCTCAGCCCTCCAGCCTCACCCGTAGCACGGTGATTTTCATCTAAGCTAACCCTTGTGAGCGGCTACACTCCCTTACATATAAAGAAATCGACCGACGATGTTGCACTGTGCGCGTTACTATCTCTGCAGTGTGAAGTGGTATTTTCACTTCGACGGGCGCAGTGTAACGTCTCCGAGTCGATTCCCTTATATGTAAGGGGATATATCCTTTTACAAGGGATTGGCTCAGACGAACGGCACCGCGCTAGCGATGAACCGAAAGGCTGAAACACGTGTCTTGCACTTGATAAGTTCTATAACAGACTCCACATGGAGGACATCAAATTGCTATTAGATTATATTCTTTTTTGCGAGGTCTTTAGGACAGTCGAATATGAAGGTAAATAGATATTTCCTACCACCGCAGCTGTTGTCTCGTCGAATCGTGTCTTTTTCTTGAGATATTTATATAGCTCTCCCCTCTAAAAAAACAAACAAACAAACAGTGCTAAAAGAAAGGAAGTGGAACCAGTCTCTCTGTACCTGTGCGTACTCGAGGACTAGATATATCCTTTTGTGATCCCAGAAATACGTATACATTCGCAAGATATTTGGATGTCTATAAATAGTGTATGAATCACCAAACCTTTTGAACAGATGCCCTCATAATAATCATAGATAAAAGTAACAGTAAATCAAAAGATCGACTTTCATCAAACCTCAACATGCGTAATGGAGAAGATCTCACGAACTATCCTTTTCTTTGAATATTAGGTCTTCTCATAAGCTTTGGAAGAGAGCAATAAACACGAAATTCATTAACCAGAAATAATTAAACTTCCTTAACAACACTATTCAAAGTATGCGCTATCAGTCCGAACACATTTCTGTCATCTCTCAGGCAACAAATCAGTACTGCGCTCATAGGACTCGTCATGCTTAGATTCAAAGAAAATTGTCAATTCTCGACGCAAATGATTGATGTCTCAGTTCTTCTTGCTCAGCAAGTGCTCCAGCGACCCGATGACATAGGGTCAGCGACAAGCTAGGACTGGACTGTACGGCGGATGATCCAGTAACTCCCGACTCAGTTCGATCAACTTTCTGTATGTCAATCTGGCAACATGCAGCCTTGTGTTGTCTTGAAGCAGAGTCAGATTGCTGCGACGCTGACGTGACAAGACCCAACTGGAGCGGTCCGAAGCGCTGTTCGCCTGGACGCAAATCCTTGAGCCTTTCACACGGCCAATGTTCTCGAAGGCAGTGCGTGCATCGGATCTCAATTCGTGCACGTAAAGCAGCAAACTGTGAAAAAGACTCCGTTGAGCAGCCATGATGTGACAAGTTCAAACAAATTTCGTACTAGAAGGAAGCTCAGGAAATTCTCGCATGAAGCGGTATTGACTTGTTGCCTGAGAGCTGGAAGAAATGTGATCAGATTGATGATGCATACTTTGAATAGTGTCGTTTAGCAATTTCAATTACACCTGGTTAGTAAACTTGGTATTTAGTGCTGGAGTGCCAAAACATACGAGAGGACCTGATGAAACCTGCACGACGTTGGTATTCCTCACTATAAACTCGATCGGCTACAGTTTCGGCGATTCCGCCTTCCCCAGAGACCAGACAAACTATATCATTTCATATCTATTTATTCGGTTAGTAATTCGAATATGTAGTGAAATTCTAAAGGAAAATCAATTCAGAAGTTTAGCTATTATTAGGTGCACAAATATGACTGCGTCGTTTTTTTTACTGTGATAATACTTAGAATAAAGATACGCAAATACTTTTTTGTGCACCAAAAACCGCTTTCTATTTGGATGCTTTTTGTACACAAAGCACTTTATATAATGGTTTTTATGACATTTTCAAGATGACGACTTTCGTACGTGAGAAACGCCATTTGTGGGGACCTCACTTTGCAAATTTTCTAACTAAAAGCAATTAAAATTGATTGATTTTGATATTACTTAATTGTAAATTTTCTTGCGAACATTTGGGCTAGAACCTTGTTCATACTCGCTTGAAAATCGAGCTGTTGTGAGAACAAATTCACTAGCCACACATACACGAATGGCGCGTAGAGGAAAATGCTAGTGAAGCGGCGTACAAGATTGACGAAGCTTGGAGATAGCTCCATCTGAAAGCAAGTACATGTTGTTGTATGCCAAAATGTTCACAATAAGATGCGGACTTGAACGATATCGAACTCATGCAATTCGCCATTGCGAAAACCATATAAAAAAAAATCAAAACGGCAAGAGCTTGCAATTTTGCTGCATGATAACGCTCCACTTTGTTTTGCAAACGCCGATCGAAAACGTCATGAAAAAGCTAAGGTGGGAGGTGTTAGGAATTTTACTTTACCTGCTTTACTCTCCCAACATTGCACGGTCGGATTACCACTCGAAATTATCAATTTAAAATTGCATCTTTGCAAATTAAAACCTTGACATTTTTTTGGTAAAAAAATCGTCACCTTCAAAATTTTTTTAAAAATATCTTACAAAATATTTCGTATATAAGAGACAAATAAATAGGTAGCGCTTCTAACGCACTTTCAAACAAAGAAAAATAATTTGTATGCCTTTATTTTTGCTCTGCTAAAATCTGCTACTACAGCATAAATGGAGTCATATTTGTACACCTGAGATATAGCAGACATACCTGCTAAACTACTTATATGGAAGGTCACCGGTGGTGTTGTCACGTTCTATGAATAATGAACCTTAAGCAAGAAAATCGTCTGAGATAAGGTGCCGTATCATCTCTTGCGTCCGGACATTCCCCCATCTCCCCCCCCCCCCCCCTAACCATTCCAAAACTCCTGAAATTCGTTCAAAATGCCTCAATTGTTTTGTTTTTCGTACACACTTTGTTGACTCTCACCCCTCCCCCCCACATTCTCCTACCACCACATCGACGACGTCTCCGCTGTAACTTCCTGTCCAATGTGCATCTAGGTGAGCACTTGTGCAACTTTTCCTAGGTGTACGTAGAACAGAAATGCAAAACGAACACAACTAGGTAGAATTCAGGATACCAAGATTGATAATACACCTGATAATGATATGACATGTTTTGAGCCCCTAAGGTCTAAGTGCTAGACAGGCGCTTGTTTTGTCCAACGTGGACTACTCAGTAGCACAGTCCTTCGGTTCAGCCGATCCCTTGAGGCTATACTCCTCTATGAAGGAATTGACGCCGAGCGATAAATCAGCGCAAGTCAGGTGATAGGATCCCCTGACATTGCAGAGACTAACAGCCGAGCTTGTAGCTGTTGAGAAAATCGTACCTTTCTATTCGACCGCTCTTTCATAGACTTCTTTTTCCCTTCACAAAGGAGTTTAGCCTCAAGGGATCGGCTGAACCGAAGGACTGTGCCACCGAAGAATCCACGTAAGACAAAACAGAAGTCTGTCCAGCACTTAGACCTGAACGGCTCAAAACATGTTATATCATTATCAAGGTATCATAGTTTTGAGCGGAGGTGTATAAAGCGGTCGAATGGAGAGTCCGAAATTGACTAGAAGGCGAGAATGTGTGGATATAACACATGATATGACACCTTATTCAGAGTGATTTCCTAGTCCGAGGGTTAATTATTAAAAGTGTGTGACAGCACACCGATGGCCTCTCACATATTAGTAGTTTAGCGGTGGGTTCTCTATAGAATCTCTGGATTTTTGAATTGATTTTGCATCAAATTTTCGCCGTATAAACGAAAATATGAACCGAGTAAAATTCTTTCTATTAATTACGTTTTAGCGGTTATATGATGTTACAGATATAGCCATTGATGTTGAGTGATATGCAAAACTTTGACATCAGGCGGGACTCGAACACGCATCTCATCATTTCCGGAGGGCGCATGCCCTAACCCGTTGCATCCCGACGACTGCTTTGCCACCACCACTCTACCACCACACTACGCTGCAACGACGCATTAGCCTGCCAGCAATCAACCGTCAACGGTTTGACCTAGTAGCCAATATCAACACTGAATCTAGTCACACAGACAGATAATAAATATGCAGGGAGCGTAGAAAGAGTGGTGGCAAAGCAGGCGTCGGTAGCACAACGGGTTAGAGCACGCGCCTCAGGAAAGGGTGAAATCGAGTTCAAGTCTCGTCTGACGCCAAAGTTTTGCATACCACTCAACAGCATTAGGTTCTAACCGATTAATTAGATATGGAATGATATGGTACGTCTTGGATCTGAAAAAGGCGATATCACAGAACGTCAGCCGGCGAATTTAGAAAAAGGGATACTAATCACGTGTAAATTTTATGTAAAAGGAGAGTTCACAAACGTGACAGCAACAAATGCAGTTACCGAAGATGTCCTTGGATCTCAATTTCTCTTCGAAGTTGATGTTCAACATTACTTTTTTGCAGTTGACTTTTAAACAACACCTGAAAGCTTACAATATGATTTTTGTACAGATACAAAATAGAGGGAAACAACGAAAAAGTGCGAAAACTTCCCGCTAACAAAAAAAAATTCTCAGGAACAATCTTAGGTGAAGAGAACACCCAATGATTTCTACATATAAGATCCAAAATCTAAATAGAAAACAAGATCGCTGATGTTCCAAAGGTTTTTTTCCGGAGTGCAATGACGCTCCGAAAATACACCTAACGGAATTGAGTGGTAAGCAAAAACCTAACCTTAGACGAGATTGAACCCGTGTTCCACGCATATTGGCACCCTCTCGCCATGAGTGTAATGCGGGTTCAACTCCCATCTGAGGTCGAATTTCTGCTTAGCACTCGAAAAAGCGACCCTTTTCGCTGGACAAAGACTTTTCACTGCACTTTTAGTAATCATTCGAAAGCTTAAATCGCTGGCTATTGTCCTCCGTTCTCGTTTTTTGAAGAAACCTTTTTACAACGCTGTAGAAGAAAGGAAACATTTGAGTTTCTCACACGCAGGACAAAGTTCCTCCTTCAGACTATTAGTAATCATTCGACAGCGCAAGATTCAACGATCCCAACGCTGCGCTCATTTTCTGGAAAGACCGTTTCTCTGCAACGTAGGACGAAAAATAAGATTGATTCATGTACGTGGGCGTGTTTCTTGGACAATCTACGGCTCGGGGTAGGGCGCGGGGGGAGGGGGGCTGCTCGCAGTCCTCAACACGGTTATTGATTGATGGCGCTGATGCGTTACACATGTGAATGCGATTTTTGTTATTCAATAAGGAATTTTTTCTCCGTTTTGAAGGAAACTCCATATAAAACTTATGATTGTGGTACTGGGAGATTTCCTCTACAAGACCATATACTTTTCCTGCTTCCAGAGAAGTAATAGAGACAACGCGCGGTCAATGTAAAACATAACTTTATTTCGAATTTTACAGAGGTAAAAAGGGGCTTCTTCGAAAACGAGCAAGTAGCGCGATAGTGAGTGATTTAAGTTTTCGAATGATTAAAAAAATCTCATAAAAAGTTCTTTTCCAGCGAGAGGGTGTCCTTTCATTTATCCTCGGATGACCAAAAAGAACCAAATTTTCCTAGGTACATAGAAAACAATTTGATGGTCCGACTAACCTTCAGAGCGACGAAAAAACCATTGCTCTTTAAACGAGCAAGATAAACGGATCCGAACTTTCCTTTTCCCAATGGTCTGCCTACCTCAAAATTTTCCAACGTGAACGATCTAAACGAAATCATCTCAACTCCATGAGATGATCACTATTTATTTGTTGAGATACAAGGCTGTAACAACGACTAGTGACTTACCCTCCGTTTCTAAGTGAGTATGTCAACGAATCGCCTGGAACGAACTTCTTCGAATTACCTGGTCGACGTGGTATGTTCTCTTTCGCGTGCATTAACGGACTCTAAACATTAAAAAATACCATAGAAACGTTAGAAAAATACCTCAAACGCCCTAACAACATTGCGAAAAGGCTAGAAAAACCTAAATACCCCAGAAAACCTGAGAGCCAGAAAAACACCTCCCAGACCCTAAGAACAACATAAAGGCTAGAAAACACCCTAAAATAAGCTAAAGTAACACTTTTAGATACTTCAGAAAACACCTTCAGTACTTCATAAACACTCTGAAAGCTTGTAAAACACCTTAAGATTCTAAGAATAGCCTAAATGGGCTAGGAAACACGTTAAATGTCTTAGAAATAACGCCATAAAACATTACAAAAAAAAACACCTTCAGTACTTCAAGAACACCCTTGAGAAAACGCCTCAAAATTCGCTAAAAAGACCTCGAAAACTCTAAAAACTCCCTAAATAAAGGCTAGGAAGACACCTCACAGACCATGAAAAACCTAAAAACGTTAGAAAAACATCTTAAATTCCCTCAAATATAACGCCCTCAAACACTACAACAAAACACCTTTATTGCCTCAAAAACACCTTAAATAATATAAAATCAACTCGAAAGACCGACTTTCTTGAAACCTCGGCATGTCAATAATATAAGACTTTGAAAATGAAAAGAAAAGCTTAGAAAACTAATCTTTATTTAAAGTTTCACGAGGTTGGTATCTTTTCCCGAATCGATTGTTCTTCTTTCCGGTCGATGGGTTTTCGCGATTGCTTGTGGCTGACGTTTCGGCAAATACGCCTTCTTTGAGCCTTACCATCTAATCCAGGAGCCTTCTTCAGAGCCTTACCATCTAATCCAGGGAGCCTTCTTCACAGTCTTACCATCTAATCCAGGGAGCCTTCTTCAGAGCCTTACCATCTAATCCAGGGAGCCTTCTTCAGAGCCTTACCATCTAATTCCAGAGCCCTCTTCAGCTATCCAGGGTTCTTCACAGCCTTACATCTACGAGCCTTCTCAAGCCTTACCATCTAATCCAGGGAGCCTTCTGTTCAGAGCGACTCACCATATAATCCAGGGAGGTCCCTGGATTATATGGTGAGGCTCTGAAGAAGGCGTATTTGCCGAAACGTCAGCCACAAGCAATCGCGAAACCCATCGATCGGAAAGAAGAACATCGATTGGGAAAAGATACCAACCTCGTGAAGCTTCAAATAAATATAAAACCACCCTAATAAAACTAAATAAATCCTTAAATACCCTAAAAACACCTCAAAATCCCCAAAAATGCCTCAAATAGTCTAAAAGCATCCCCGGAAAAGGCCACGAAAGAGCCTGAGATACTCTAAAAACACCATGATACCCTGAGAATTCAATAAGTGCGGCGACAAAGTGTAGAAGAGGAAATCAGCAACATGCGAATGAAAGCCTCTAAAAGGAATATGACGTCTACTAAGACCATCTCAGCGGCGGCTATTTGCATGATTCAAAACACCGCGTTTGCCGCTCAAATGGCATCGGAGCGCGTCATCTCCTCAGAGCACAGAATTCCACGCACCATGCCATTGCTACAGATTAACCCTATAATGACACCCCGTACGCACGCCACAGTGTCCATAGGGGTTTGGACCAGACTACCGGCATGGACACTATAGTGCCCACATTGGGTTTAGCGGACATCGGAGTTCTTCTTCTTTGCTACCACACCACATATTTTCTCTCATTCTCTAGTTGGTTTAGAGCTCGTAGCACGAGAAGTGAAGCTATGAGTAGCCAATCAGAAAACTTTTATTTGGCCGCCTCTTGCGGCGTCACGATGTTTGAATAAACCCAATGATGTAGAGTGGTGTGCAAAAACGTTTGCTTCAGCCGGGATTTGAACCCAGATCTTACTCTTTCCGGGAGCATGTGCTAAACCATTGCACCAACGACGCTAGTTTTGCACTCCACTCGTTTCGCTAAAGATAGCGTTCTTCGTACTTTGGAGTTTATAGAAATACTAGTTAGGACGGGTCATATTACTTTGTAGAAATACTAGTTATTACAAAGTAAGTAGATAAACGAGTAAGTTGGGACGAGTTCATCTTCAAATTTGGACGTGGTCTTCAAAAAAAAAAACACTCATAGCGAACAGTATAATATTTCAAAAATACCAGCCAAGAGCTATCGAGTGTACAACACTGGCGATCTAGTAATTTATTCACTTGACGACACGTGTAAATTGTTCGCCATAGTCTACTCTATATAGGGAGATGAAGCACACCGAGAGAATTGGCTCAAGACGAAGTGCCTGCCGACTGAAGAGGTTTCCAAGGCTGAAATGCGTATATCGGGCTGTACAAGGGTCCGCAAACAAACTACATGACATGTTGGTTCAAATAATAATTATCAAAATAAAATGTTTCTTGTGCTAACCCCTTGGGTAAGGCATTTATCTTCTAACCGTTCGACTACAGGACTATTCTGATGCCTCTGAACAGAGACGTTATACTAGCTATTTGACACCTGGAAAAACTGCGATTGTAACGCTGTACATTGTTTTTCGACAAGCTTTCTAAGTCCGCGGTAGCAACAAAAATATCATTGTATTACGTTTCACCTTCGGTTTGATAATTTCTTTGCTGGGCTGGCGTCTGTAAATGGCTCTTCAACAAAACATGTTGATAGCCGTGTGATAGCATAAATATCGATGATCCTGGAACTAAAATTGAATCTCAAAAAAGTTTTGAAGGAGACGAATGTGCTCCTGCAAGGGATTGGCTGAATCAAAGAGCACCGTGCCTATTTAGCCGTCCCGCGATGTTGTTGATAATATTTATTGAATATATCGGGTATAATTTACCTAATCTCTTGCGATGCATGCGGCGATGAGTACATTGGCGAAACAGGTAGGCCACTATTCCCCCGTGTAAAAGAGCACCTAGTTGGCATACGCAACTCTGATCCAAAAACTCCACTAGGCACATATAAGGACCAAATCATGCAGGAATAACGTTCGGCGTCAAATTCACGGTCCTAGCACAGGAATTAAGAACATCTGCGCGTAAAACCTTAGAAGCCTTTTGGATACAAAGCAAAGGCCCGAAAATGAACCGAAAAGAGCAGTGCCTCGTAATCACATGTGACCTCGAACCATACCTCAGGCTGATTTTTCCGGCCTGAGTTAGGCACAGCCCACTGATGCACTGACCTGAAGCGACTGGTCTTCAATGAATAATTGATAGACCCAAACATCAAAACGGTGAGTGTATTAGAATGAAGTTTTTACTATGCGATCCAAAATTCATTGCTATCGTTTTCTGCTAGGGTTATAGAGGTTTTGGCTTAGTGAATTGCGAATCAATGACATCTTTCCAGATTCTGAAGAAGGCGACCCGCCGAACGTTAGCCACCTCGAATATTGCATATTCAAACTGCATTACTAACTGTATTGTTGTATGCTTCTCTAGTATTCAATAAATAATATTAATAACACCTCGGAACGGCTAAATAAAAGAAAATACTCATTTATTCAAGCTATGGCGAGGTTAATAGATAGTCGGTCTTGGGATCAAGATATGTCATCAAATAATAGGTGTTCTAGAGCGAGGTCTACAAAAAAATCAAACGAAAGGTAAAAACCAGTATAAATTGAAAATTTCGCCTAACATGTATAAAGGGGAGATTGAATTGCACTTACAGGACTGCAACTTTTTTTTTCGGAAATCATAATACTTCTGTGATCCCTTACAAATTCCAGCGCCTCTTCACTTCGTTGCCTTGCATTTAGCAACTACAAAACTATATACTCAATGATACTGGGTGTATGCGAAACTTTAGATCTCGGGCAAGAGTCGAGCCCCCACCATACCCTTTCCGAGGTCGCGTGCTAACCATTTCCAGCCTCTCTTAATGTGCTGACACTAATTCTGCGACATAAGGTATCAGTGATGTCAGCAACCAATTGCCAACAGTTCGTCCTGGTAAGCACAATCTTCATAGAACCCAGCTAGGATGACAGATATTGAATGAATATAATCGACAGTTACACTGCGTCCTCGATTACATAAATTATCCAATAGCTCAGCAAAACAGAATTCAACGCGGGCATGTGCTTAGCAAGCCAAACCGTTAGCATTAAGTTCCTCCTAGCAGCAATGATTTGTATGCAGGAGAAGTTATAGCAGAGTACGGACCACGGTAATGCAGTGGTCAGCATGCGGAAAATATGAGGCGAGGATTGAACTTCTGACTCAGGTCAGAAGTTTCGCATGTCATTGAAAATTACTGGTAGTACAGTTGTGACATCATGCCACTGCTGCTAAAAAAGCAGTTTGATAGAGATCCTCGACGATTGAAATCTAAAAGCCTTGAATTTGTTGAGATTTTCGGCTGAAGACAAGTCCTCGATGAACACGAAGAGACGAATGGAATGCTACAAGTACTGGGATCTGCATGGTGAGAAAAGACTGTAATATGGATCAAGTAAAGATAAGTGGGTGGAGTTGATTATAACTGCGATTTTTGTGGGAACACTACTAGAGCACTTTTAGGTATTCGCTCTAAAGGTAATCGTCAGTCATGGGGATAAATGTCCTCTCGGTGTAAGTCGAATATAGTCTCGTGCCCCCAGAAAGATAGGAGGCTTGGTTGGTCTACAGCGTGTTCGAGTAAGTGGTCATGCATTAACTAAACTCTGTTTTCCAAAAAAAGGCATGGTGTGGAGCAATTGGACGTTGATAAATCGCTTAAAACATGCATATAAGATTTAGCTTTATCAAACACCTTAGAGCATCATAGAATGTTTCTTTGACCAATATAGTAACTTTTGAGTGCTTGCAGACGTGTCATATCAATGTTTTTATTCTTCTAGGCAAGCCTAACAACAACTGTTCGACTTCGAAGAAATGGTAGAAGTGATCAACCTTCGACGAAGTCGAATCAGTGACCTTACCTTACATGTATTACTAATGCTATTTCTACTCAGTGTTCTTCCACCCATGTTACATATAGATAAGTTCTAACATGTTGACGACTCACATAATCTTGGATGTAGTTGTTCGAAAACAATTACACATTCGTCACTCATCAGAGACGGTTGCAAAATGTGTTTTCTTATCACTGTTCTTTTTTCACCTCTTCCTTTGTTGTCGCACTGCTCTCTACGACGGTGACCAGTACTACGAAATCAGCGATGAGACAAGTTAGTGACTTTGTCAAATGTTAAGTCGTAGTTTTGTTAGCAGTTAGTTTAGCTTTTTAATAGATTTGTGAATTCACGAAAGATCGCCTGGACTTTCAAAGCCGCTTATCGTAATCTATCAATGAATCTGTATACATTGCTCAGCTTTGATCAATCCGCTACCAGTTACCCATTCAGTTAGCAAAAATGGGGACCTATACTGAAAAGCGTTTGTATCAGGTTGCTGAAAAAAGTTCCTTAACAACCGCTGAAAATTGGTAGTTTATACATAAAGCCAATCAAAGACAAAAATTTTTTTATATAAGATAATCATCTCATACCTTTATTCGAGTGTTTTATTAAGACCACGCTCAAATTTCAGTAGATCCAGTCAATAAGTAGTGAAAATTTACTTCAGTGTAAAACGTTCATCTTCGATATCTCCCTCAGGGAGAGCAGTCTCCGAGAGAACTGACTATCAAAAAGATCGAAAGACGACGGGTTCTGCCGACTGACGAGTCTGTAAGGATGAAACACGTGTATCGGCTCTACAAGAGCCTTACCGACCATATGACAGTTGGCTCAAATAGTAATGTAAAGCCAATCATTATCCACAATTCTTTGCAACGATCTGCAAGCTTCCAGATCTGCTCAAAATACCACTAATTGCGTTTTAAATCAAAACCTCCTGACATGTCTTTTCAACTTAATCAACTGTCTCGAATCGGTGTCCACGCAGGAAATGTTTCATCGAGCTGAACTGGACCATAATCGGACAACGCAGCATCTGGACTGTAGATTGAGTGTGGCAAGACCTCAACTCTCTCCAGTTCATCCAGATTTTAGTCTTCTTTGCGGTGTGAGGTGTGGGACACTGACAGCGCGCGATTTCGACGAATTAGTGTGGGGTACTTTTCCTTTAATGCATCGTAGACTCGGTTCAGCTGCTTTCATATGAAAAAATTCCTTAGGTATTCCCATGAATTTATAATAACCGACACTGTGTATAACAAGCACAAAAATTCAATTTTTCGTGGGTGTCGAATAATCTTCCTCAACCTAGTATTAGGCGCTGAGACAGCCACTGCGGTAACAAATGAATATTCTTGCTCTTCCCTATGAATTTTCAAACTTCAAATTGTTTCCGTTTTCACCGGAGGCGAACGTGGCTCGTTAGATAGTTATGGATAAACCAAAGTCAAATGTTGCGTGAAAAAGTGAGGTTTGCACCTGTGAGAACAAATGTTTCGCTTTCTTGATGTCATAAGAACTCGTTGCCATAACAGACTAGCACTGGCATTGAGGCAAACATAGCATATCGGTTGAAACGGAGATCAGGAACTAACGTTGCTGCCGGTGATTGATAAACTGTTTAGAGGGACTAGATGAAAAGTCCATGGCGATATAGATGAAGTTCACTTCTGTACTACTGATCAATAACTATTCGGATGCGTCCGAAAACCGTATACTTAGTCGTAAAAATATAGCGAGTTAATATATCCTGTAAAAATGTTCAAAACTTTACCGAAATTGTTACACCAAAGCCATACGTGCGCTGTGGAAGCATCGTCCTCTTCATCAGTGGCCCACGCCCTATACTAAACCCTACTATGTAGCAGGGATGGGGAAGGCGTTAGGGGATATCACATGGTATTCTGTCATCACCATTTCTTCCAATCGGTGGATTGCGGCTGGTGGTAAATATGTATGAATCCATCTCATCGACTTTTTTGAAACCAGCGCTATAAACATTCAATATATTGCGTAAGAATAATCCATTGAAATTTATTTCTTTGACCGCCCTTGCAGTGTGATGGTCTTACAATATACTCAATAATGTGGAGTGTTGTGCAAAAACGTTTGTGTCAGCCGGGATTCGAACCCAGACCTCACTCTTCCCGGTAGCGTCGGTGGTGCAACGGTTAGCATACGCTCCTGGAAAGATTGAGATCTGGGTCCGAGTCCCGGCTGGACAAACGTTTTTGCACAGCACTTCACATTATTCGGTATATTGTAAGACCATAACACCGCAAGAGGCGGTCAAATAATTGAATTTCAATTGATTGTTCTTACACAATATATTGAATGTTTATAACGCGGTTTCAAAAACAGTCGATGAGATGGATTTATAGTGAGTAAAATGCGAAATAATGTTCCGCTGATGGGGGTCGATCCGTTATGGCGAAACTGAACAAATCGGCTTTCCTGGACAACTTGACGCATACGCAGGCGGTGAGTAACATGGGCGAAAACATGGAGGAATGTACAGCACATCACCACACTGAACAATGGCGTAATAGTGTATGCCATCAATTGTTGACAAAACGATAGAGCTAAATAGATGCTACTATGAATACGACTTAAACTTTATAGCCAGAAATAAAAAAATTTCATGTACAGAGTTTAGCAAAAAGTTCTGGAAAAATCTGGAAAGTTTCGTCTCTAGGCGTAAATTACCAACAGAAACAACAATAACTATTCTTCAAAGTGTAGATCTTTCACACCTCTACATTTGACTGATTTTATAGACTTGGCTGAAAACAGTATATAATCTGATATAGTCTCTTGAGCCTCTCATCAGGCTCTTATGGCATTTAGCCCCTTTCAACGAATTGGTTGAAGCGATAGACACCGTGCTGCTGCTGAGGCTTCAATGCCGAAACACGTGTTTAGCACTGTATAAATTCCATTACAGACTTCATGAAAAGCTCAGAATGTAATCAGATTATATAGACATTCCGTTTACAGTTTCGTTTTCAGTTTTAAGTTTTGTTCTTACTCGCAGATTAACAACAAAAACAACAATTACTGCTCTTCAAAGGTAAACCACCGTTGTCCGCAACATTCCGCCATCGCTCTGCAAAATTCCGAATCTGCTCAAATTGCCAATCCGGCTCCTTCAAATTGATGAACTCTTAACGTACTTCTTTAACTTCATCAAATGATTCAAACTGACGGCCTTTCAAAAAGTTTTTCTTGATCGAAAGAGGCTCATTCGAATGGAGCAGGTCTGGATAGCAGGCAGGGTACGGAAGAACTTCGACGCTGTTCAACTTTTCAAACTTGCCCTTGGTCAATTGACTGAGGCATGTCTTCGAGATCAAAACTGCCTCTTTTGAATCTCTTGAACCATCTACGCAGTGTCGATTTTGTATCCGTACGAGTGCCTTCACCCTGATTGTTCTCATCGGCGGCTTTAAGATATTAAAACCTTTTCTCCAATAATGACTGATCAACACATGCAAATCGTACTGTTTCATAGACATTTTGAAGCGGAAATTATTAAACAAGTCAAGTATATATGTATATAGTATATATATATAATAAACTCTCAACAAAAGCTCTACAAAGATGTCAAAAAATTAAACTTTAAAGATCCCCCAGAATTTTTCTCAGCCTAGTATTTTGACTAATGTGCACAATTTTTCTTTCTTGAAGTTTCAAGTTTCGGAAGCTGCTTTGGGGCTCTTATAACTTATTTTCACATTCCAGACCTGCTAGTTAGTGTGTCGGTGCCATTTTACGAGTAGTGTCAAAGCTGGTTTACTGTTAACTGGAGATTCAAACAAAATTGTTGAATTTCTGCTGGTTTTTGGATCACAGTTCTGTGTAGTATTTCCCCGTATATGATGTGAACACCCAGCCACAGAGACCGTAAACTACTGGAAGAAATTATGAATACCGATAAAATATTCAGAATTTTTATTTGCATGAACCTATTTAATACAATATGTAGATTCCAGCAATTCTGCATTTAACATCCTCATGCATCTTCAGATTTTCTTCTGGATTTGGGTGCCACTTAAGAACATTGCAACCATCCATACAGCTAGAGAAGCGGTCTAAATAAAATAAGAAATCTTGCAAACTATCTTAATTAAAGAAATGACAAGAATTCCCGAGTATCATCTCTCTCATAGACCACTATTATCAAACAACAATGAAAGGTTTTCAGGAGCTGACTGCGTTTTGCAAGAGGACATGGCAACCTACACCTACCTAGGTATTCAATCTCATCTTGGTTCAAGATATAAAAAACCTACAGAAGAAAAACGTGCTGGATAATTTAGCTTATATGATGATTTATGGTTATCTTGTTCCTTATAACATTTGTTCTCAAGGTGACCGAAATCATAACATTGCCGGCGAGAGCTGTTTGGTTTGGAGAGATGTCTACGACACGATTATTAAGAATCTGGAAGAAAAGCCGAGTGAACTGGAGCATTACCAACTTAAGTACAGCTTTTTGTACATACAACAGTTCAAAATTTTTGTGTGGGCAGCAGATTCGTGATGAGTAGATCACAGTCAAACAATGAAATGTGAAGGACGACCAAATGAGGAAAGTTCGGCGTTTAGATTTCACAATTCTCTAGCCAAGCACCCTCCTCATATTGTTCACTATCATCATCACCAAAGCTATTGTTATTATTGTTATTATTATTATTATTATTGTTAATATCATTATTGCTTCCTATTAATATAGCGATTATTCAAGAAATGATGCGAGTATTGTAGGTCTAGTGATGCCGACTAATGAGTTCGACCCCTCCCCAAACCTTCCATCATTTTGGCATGATGATAGAATGTCCGAAAAGTCAAGTACAATTTGCAAGACTTAAAAGGGCATTACCACACCTAACCGGAGGTTTCAGAAAAGATTGAATCTGCTGGCATTCAGGGATGTTCATAGACATTATCAAAATCTCCGAGCACGTTCTGAACCCTGGCGCAAGTATTCAATGACCTTGATGGATAATGACTACTAATCAAATTAAACAAGCGCTGGTATCTACTTAGTATGGAGGTGATGCTTCAATATTCAGAAAAACACTGGTGAAGCTTACTGATAACTATGTGTATTACGTACCAAATTTACATTGTTTTAACAAGAATCATCATGATGTGTACTATGCGGATCTCACCACATTCTGCACTCGATTGACTTCCTCGCATTTATCGTCCACAAAGCTCTTCGAACACTGCGTGATATTTTGGCTGCCGCGTAGTTCGTCTTCCTCATGAATGTCGCAGAATGCTGGTAGAGTCGAATCTCCTCCTAATCTGGGAGATAATGAAGCTAGGGTTTTCCACGCAAGAGAATGTTGGTAAGGTGATTGAGCCAGAACGTTTCTCGTGTTCAACCATATGTTACTTAGCGCATCTTTTTTTGGTTGAGCACTACCCTGTATCCAGTCAATCCAAGTCAAACAGCCCGTTTTCCTTTTGGTCCCTTTGTCCTTTTGTCCTTTTGGATTTGTCAAGTTGATAGCAGCCTTCTCTTGGTAAAACTCCGTCTGATTCACAGAGTTCAATGACTGGTTGTGGTGAACATTTGGAAACGCGCAAAAAAGTCATTTCAAGATTTTGAGAAGAAGCAACGCGACTAGGATTCAATGGTCATGAAGATGAATTCCTTTAGAACAGCAAATGCCATACACACGTCTGTAGACTTTCGTGAGTGACAGATACATGTCATCGAGTAATGCACAAGCAAAGTCAAATAGTAATATATGGAATCACTTTTGTAAACAAATAAAATTTCAAGTGAGGAATTTCATTTAGAAGAAATCCATCAGATTACGGACAGATTTTTGAAGTGTTTAACTTAGATATTCTACGAGGAGATTTATAGCGACCTTCACTTTACAGTAATTTTCGAAAAATGTAAAGAGGTGAAGAAATAAAATTCCAAATGTTTCTAATATTTTTTTATTTCCAGTATGACAAAGGCAGAGGAAGTTATGCTTCACAGTAAATGTCGGAGAGTAGAGCTCTCCCCGAAGCATCCATTAATGATAACGTCAAATGTCCAAGGTCCTTGGTGCTACGTTCTCAGAAAGGTTACATTTTCCTTATAGGCGACAATAACAATTTCAGAGCTGATTTATCTGAATTTATAAAGTAAAAATTGCGAATTTAGGATAAAATAATGCCCGTGAACTGTTTTGACGTATGCAAAGGTGAACCGCGTGAAGTTGAAGTTATTTCAGGTGAGAAAAGCATAATGTAGCCTAACATGAATATCTCGCAAGATTCTGTTTACCGAATGCTACTGTGGCGAGAAGCTCATAAACATCTAGATTCAGCACATTCGAGGGCACCAATTTGTCCCAATCTGGCCCAATCGAATACGAGCAATTATCGCAGCACCATAAACTTGCTGGTTTCTTCAGACTAGATATACTTCCCGATAACTGAAAAAAATGACGGGTTATAAATAAGAGAGAACTTTAAGAGATACACTGATGAATCGCCCAGTGATTATGAACGATATGTACGCTTATTTGATGTAGTTTATTAAGGTTTAATATAGAAACACTTTTCAGCTATCGCTTATAATGCCTGTGCCACCTTCGACATAGTAACCACGAATTGTCATAACGACTGAAATAAAATGATAGCCAAATGTTAGTCAAACTGTCGGTATATAAGCTTTTAAAAAAAGTGCTTGCGTAATTTTTTGAGTGCAGAGAGTATTCTTTTTTCACACCCTCTCTGCTTCGACCCCCTTCAAATTAGCTATCGAATGAGTATGCATAGTGCTGTAAAAGAGCTCTAAACTCCATTGAACTCAAAACGAGTGGTATACCAAGACACGACGTATTTTGATAAGTTCACGGTGAACAGTTTGCTGCACACTCTGTGTTGAACCGTTTGAAATCTATGAAAAACGATTAGTAGGCTGAGAAATGTATCAACGTTTGAGTTGTAACAACTGGTAGTGCATTGGTTGCTTACATTAGGTTGCTAGGAGCTATGTAATACACACTGGGTCTGTCGTTGATACGAACCCACGTCCAGGTCCCACCAAGGTCGCCATCCCTATGGACTCCGGAAGTTGGCATCAGATGTGTCTGACTGGTAAAAGGTGGATTCACTATACCAGTCAACTCTGACAAGCTATCGTATAAATCAAATATGCATTCGGGAAGAAGGATGGTAAGGCGATCAGCTTAAGAGGAAGCAAGGTTCCGCATCAATCTTCTCGTTCAGTGCTCTTTTGGAATCCACAAGGAAACGCCTTGCCTCGACTATTTTTAGAATCGTTCGAAGAATCGACTCAACCAGCATTATGCGACATTCTAAGAAGACAAAATATTCAAGCAGCCTAAAACACCATGTGAAGAAGAAATCCATCTCAACGACTGTTTTTAAACCTCGCTTTGAACATTCAATATCGTCAGTGAGAATGTTGAGAGCCTTTTCGAGGTGGGTACATCAGAGCCATACATACCTTTCGGCAGTGTCGCCCGCTAGGTTTATGAAGAAAAATCGCATATCCGATGAAACCTGTTAAAGGTTGATGGCTAACAGCTATCATAGAGATATTGAAGAATGAGTGGTGGCGAGATATGAAAACAAGTGGTGGTGCAAATGTATCTCGGTGGCGCAGTGGTAGTAGCACGCGTCTCCGGTATGGATGAAATGCGAGTTCGACTTCCGTCTGAGGTCGTACCTTTGTTTAGCACTCAGTTCTCTTAAATGCATAATGGAACATCGTAACGTCACATTCGATTAAAGGCAGTAAAACACTAGAGATTTCGAGTAATACTAAATCCTACTTTATGGCAGAGATGGGGAGACGTTATTTATGATGATAGCACAGGATATTGAATTATCACCGCTTTTTCAGTAGAAGGATTACATCTGGTGGTGAGCATGTGAAGATACATGTCATCGATTGTTTTTAAACATCGCCCAAAACATTCAATATAGTCTCAATGTAGTCTCAGTCCAACGTAGTAACCGAGAAAAGGCTCTAAGCATTTTGATAGACTGCATTGAACATGCGAAGTAATTGCTGACCTTTGTGGGCGATCAATGAGAGGGAAAGAATAGAGTGTAAGAAGCACATGAATGTGATGATGCATCATATAAAACAAAAAAAAATGTGTTCGAAGTGCGCAAGTGGCATAGTGGTCAGAGGTGTCCACGACACATACATGAGTCAACAATTCGATTCACTTCTAAAGCTTACCTGCTATACAACCTAGGTGGACGAATTGGTTCCAAACTTGTTTGGGAGGGATAGGAGGGGAAGGGGGGGGGGGGGGGCTAATTGCACTGACATGACACGTCGGTTGGCCACCGCGAGTAACTGTAGATGTCAGATTTGCATTCATTCACCTTCGCAGATGCATATTGAAGTAATATATGGCTCCTCAGAGAATAATCAACAGCGAGAGCTTTCAAAAATCTTTTGTACATTTTGCCAAATCTGCGATGTTGCGAATGGAGGTGAATACACAGAACGCGTCTGAAAGATTGATCAGTGCTACATACATGTTTTATCCTCTTATTTCATATGTATGCATCGTTAAGAGATGAAAAAACGACTACAGAGATAAACGAAAACAAATTCGAACAATAAAGTTCTGTGCGTTGTAATCATGGCAGTATCACAGTAGAAAAAAATAACTCGGTCAATGAAAGGCCGAAAATGAATGGCCGTATATGGTGACTTATTGTGAGTATACAGCGAAAAATCTGTCTCCATTGAATGATATCTCATAAGAGAACTCTTAACCGTGAATTCTACCTTTCAAGTATAACTTTGGCTCTGTGGCTCTGGCTGATGAGTTTTTATGCTAGAATCCTCTTTATGATGGCACTGAACAGATGAATTTTTTCAGGAAGAACGCATTACGGCGAACAGCGTGTTGAGAAGAACTACAACGACATACTGATTGAGAACATTCGGAAATACTACACACAGTATACATGGGGTAATCCGAGCTACTACTACTGGGTACGATATGACTTCCATAACGCCGACGGCGCCGATATTTCATTTCGCCTTGAACACTGTCTTAGTCCGTTTCTTTTCAGAAACCTTCAGACGACGTCTATTCAGATGAGTTCTTTCGAACAAGAGAGAAAGTGAGTGACAATGACTACTAAATAACGTGATGTTCCTGAAGGTTTTTCATAAAAGATTACTTCAGATTTTTTATGGATGTGCAACAGCTGTTGTTGTACTGATCCTTTGGTTATTATTGTGCCTATATATTCGTAAAGAAGCAATTGCATCGCGAAGACGTCGAGAAAAAGCTATAAGGGTAATTTTTGTTTTCAAAACATAGAAATTGCTATAAATCATAAGCTCAAAAAATGTCTTTGAGCGCTGTCACATTTCTACTCCGTAGTTTTCTAAAAAAGAAAATAATCTTTGCCATTAACCACTCGGCCCCAAACCGTCTTTCATTTGGTAGCGAGGTAACCAGTGTTTTCAACCACTAATCTACGACATTTATGGAGAAGACAAAATCCGCAATCAAGTGAGGAGATGATTTGAATCCTAGAAGTGCTAGACTCGCACAGTGAAAAAAAAAGTTGCGACACGGGTCGTACAAAGTGATAAAGCGCAAGAGAATTATCTTTTTGGAAACGAAACCAAAGATCGAATTGATTGAAGGAAACATTGTGTAGCAATCAACGGCCGGTAATAATCACGATAGTATGCAACTATCATTGAATTTCTCTACATAAGCTCCTTATTGTTGGAAAAGTTCAGCACATTTAGTTGCATTACAAACGGTCTTACGTATTTGTCCTTGAAAAAAACAGATTCGTATGCTCTGTCAAAAACAACGACTTCATATCGCACTTTCAGATACTATTCCCTAGGCGAAAGATACTAACAAATCCGATTGTGAGACCAGATGTTTCTTGAAGTGTTCTTGTTGTTGTTATTATTGGTATTGCAAATCTTCAAGTACACACAAATGAGTGTCATAGCAAAAAATCCTAGTCATATTGTATTAGCCATGTATGAGCATTACTACTGTGAAATGTATGACTATGAGTTCCATAGAGTGATTCATGTGATATATCTGTTGGTGCTTCTGCTCATGTTCTGCTGTTGTTATTGAATGAATAATCTTGTAAGAAATCGATCAGCATAGTAGAATTGCGTTGCAGTGAATATACGTTTGAGTGAGTGATCGTGAATACTGCGTTATCAAACGCTTCTTAACTCAATGACAAAGACGTTGGATTCTCAAGAGGCAAGGAACAGGACCGCGCGACAAGCGCAGCTCGTTACAGTTACATTGTGGCATTAACAGACCACATGACATGCTGGCTCAGATAATAAATATTAGATATATTAAAATTCGACCGTGGTCCTGATAAAACACTCAAAATAAAAGGTTTAATATTACAAAATTATCAGCCAAGAGCAATCGAGTGTCGTGAATTGCCGGTCTTGTGATTTTTCACTTGGCGGCAATGCCGAGTAAATCATTCGTCGCCGCTCCCGAGAGGTTGAGGAGTTTGAGACTCCCGAGAGGATTGGCTGAAGACGAAGGATTTTGTCCGACTGACGAGATTTCAAGGTCGAAACACGTGTATCGGGCTGTACAAGAGCCCATTAGCAGCCCACATGACATGTTGGCTCAAATAATGATTATGAGATATACATTTTGGTAATTTGATTGAGAAAATCAGATTCGTTGAATCATGATTAATTTTTCAACATACAGGTTTACTTTTACTAGAAATCCTTCATAAAAGTCTCATCTGTAATATCTCATCAATTAATCATGATAACGTCTCCTTAGAACCTCAATTTCCAAGCAAATTCCCATATTTCTGTTAAGGCCCGTGGTAATACAAACTGCCCACCACACCGCAGCACGAACGATGGCTTGTTTTTGAACCATGTCATTGTCAAAGGGTTGAAGTGACTCATGCGTTGAATCTGTTGTTACCGCACTTGTTACTTCTACTCCTGCATGAATTTCTCAGGTAAAAATAATAAATGTTCATGGATCCCAACAGATGAACAATTACCGCAGTAATTTTGCATGACGATACCTGAGCGATGATAATATAATGTGTACGGCCATCAGATGTATCACCTCTGTCCTGTGGATCGCTGACTGAACTGACTGAGCACCAGTAAACAGTCCATTTTTGTCCGTCACGCGCAACAATAGCTTAGAAAATTCTTCTCGTACTGGAGACTCGCTGAGCATATGACTTTTTTCTGGGGCTCTCATGAGAACTCTGACCCAATACAGCCATATATCAAAGTGATAAGTGTGAGATCAATTACTGATGGATCGACGCAATATGGATGTGTCGTACAGTTGGAAAACTGCTGAGTCATATTGCTCTTGTCATATTTGACCGATCATACTATATTGTGTATGGTGGTGTGAAGAGCGTGAATATGCGTCAGGTTCGGCAAACACCTCAATGACTACAACTACTTCACGACAGGGTGAGTATGTCAGTTGAAAGACGGTATCGGTTTAGGATATACGTGAAAACACTGAGAAGATTTGAATTCCGCTCAAGCAGACAGTGTTTTTTGATACACCTTTCTTAATTAGGCTTTCAATTATCTACGTTCCAATACTCCACCGAAAACCTCTCCGACTAACCCTTTTCATGTCCTGTATCTTTCAAATTAATTTGTTTCGTAAGGCAGCAACCTGCTAATGTTTGGCTAGAATTTTCATGTTCAAACTGAGTGTTCCTTCCATGTTTTTATTATACTCTCAGCAGATTTGATCTACCCGGTTTCATCACAAATACTGAAGGCTGCTATTGAAACGCGATATCAGCCGTTTCTGAATTTCTCAACTAAATCCATGGCGACTCTACAATTACTTTTGTCCGAAATTGATTCTATTAGCTTTGGGGGTGTTAAAGATAGTATTTGTTGAACATTAGTGATGCAATACAATAATACAGTGTAGTAGTTTGCTGTATTACAACCCAAAATTCGTTTCTTATGCGGTTTAAAACTCAAAATTCTTTTCTTACGTTTTCTGCTGAGGTTATAAATGCTCTTGACTGAATGATTTGCGATTCAGTTTTACCTTTCGAGGCTCGGGAAATGGCGAACCTCCACCAAGAGCCACCACAATTATTGTACTATTTATGCTGCATTACTGCGCTGTATTGCTGTATTGCATCCTAACATTTAACAAATACTATTTTCAAAATCTTGAAACTGCTCAGTTGCCAATCGATGGTCGGTCTTGGAAATTTCTAGTAGCTTTTTCGAGAACGAATTCTATATTCTATTAGACAAGAAAGATGAGTAAGATTCAGTTGCTCCTTCTTGCCTGCTTCATAAACTTCTCGAAGAAGTGTGCATTCAGTTGAAATGTCGTGAAAGCGGAAAAAATTATCTAAAGCCACATGTTTGAAGAAAAAAAGGAGCCACGATGGCTGAAGGTGACTGTGCTTTTTCACAAGTGGTAGGCCTCGTAGTACTGACCGAAGCTTGTAGAAATGCTCAAATTCAAACAGCAACGTATGTGCTTTCTTTCTAGCGATTCGCTTCACGGATTCGCGAATTCTGAGCGAGTTTGGCCGATTACTCACCAATATGGGTTTTACCTCCTCCCCTTTTCAGAGCCGACTGTAATACCACGGCTAAACAGTTTCGAATCGATGGCGCAAACAATCACAATTCAACTCGCCGTACTCGTCGGTGAGTCTCATATTCTATATCCGCCATGTGTTCATCTACTATGTGATCACTCATATTTGCAGATTTTTTTGTTTCGAAGAATAGAAGAGTATTTCTGAATGACCTAAAATTAGTCTTGAAAAGTTACTTTCCTTCAATAGAAGTTGTGTCCTTGTACGTTAAGCGGCGGCAAATTTTTAAGCCGATCTCGTTCGCTGGACAGGAATTGTTCATATAGTTTTAGCAATCAGTAGAAAGCTTAAATCTCTATCTTCAACACTACGTTGTCGGTTTTTCAGAAACCCTTTCATAACACTGTAGCATTCAAAATAAGATTATGTTTCACACTTACCTTTCTTCTTCATTTTATCACTCATATAAATCGCTGTTATCACGAGAAGCATATCAGCGTATAGATAACTTTCTGTAGTAACACAGTCATACGTTTTCATCTGAGTTTTCTGTCTATGGGGTGAAAAAAAATCGCCAATAAAATAACAATCGTTTCCGACGTTTCTAACGTATAGTGCAGTAGATCACAATAGAGCTACGCGGCAGACCAGACAATTAACTTACTACCAAATCGTTGCTGTAGCTCCCCTCACATTTTACTCCGCTATGAACCTTTTTACTTCGGCGCAGGCTGAAGAAGAAGCAACTAGGCGGAATTTATGTGGCGCCAGAGATTCTCAGGTACCAATTTTTTGACTTTTGGCCACATAGTCTTAATATAATCTTTATTTATGATTAGATAATAATGCTACGAAATCAGCAGTATTGGAAGCGATTAGGACCACTGGTCTCTTGTATGCCGTCAAAGTGGTCATAGAAACAATAGTGTTCATTGATTTATTTATTCCTATTCACATAGCACAATAATGAGTATTCTACCGTTGTGCTTCTTTCTGAGGAATATTAGCAGGGCTAATGAGATCGAACTTTGCATTTGTGGCAACTTTGTTCACCGGCCGACTCACCGTGCGAGTGTGGAGGGGAGGGGAGAAGGTGGCGGAGTGGCGGCAACGTGTTGTAGCCGAGATCTAGGTTTTTAAGTGATTACTAACACTCCTATTCCTGTTCAGCGAATAAGATCGGCTCAAAAGTTTCTCCCCGCCTAACACATAAGTACCGGAGTACTTTTACAGATTCCATAATTTGGAATAACTCTATCAATACATTCGGCAGTGGTCTGATTCTGGCATCACAAAATTTTTTAAACGACAATAATAGCAGAGGAGTGCTATTGAGCTTTGAATGGACATGTGAAAGAACTAGTCACAAATCTTTGACAGGATTTTCATAATATTTTGACAAAATTGAAGTGCAATGGAATAATTTTAGTGGCACTACACACACCGTTCCCGTGTAGCAACAGGTTCTGTTAAACTAACTGGCGGCCACATGGACTATAAAACCTTTTACTACGTCCACTAATTTAGGTGAACGCATTGGGTTAATGCCAAGGGAACTGCGGTTTATGGTTGTTGAAAATTGCCGTTTGGTAATGAATTATTTTCTTGATAATAAATGTGATTATGTTGCACACTTCAGTGCTCATTATTCGCTTACTTTTGCTGCTGATGACATAATACTTACTGTTCACACTTTTTATTCTATGGAAATGATGTTGGTGCGGTGCCAAAGTAAAACAGCAAAGACAACTGGAAGCATCAACAAACCATTCGTCCCAGTAACTGCTACCAAACGAACACAAGAAGTTTTGTAAAGGGGACGAATTTCAACAATGTATAAGCAGCAACTACTTTTGTCCCAACCTCATCAGATGTCATGAAAAAGTAATCTTCAAAGCTGATCATCCTAAGACACGAGGCGTTGCAGAAGAACGCAACGTTGGCCATTCTACCATTCTCATTGTTTCAGCACGGTTTGGAACCGCAATTACTTTTGCACGGCTTGATAGAAATCCTCTCACAATGACATACTCCATCAAGGACTTGCCAAAGTTACTGCTTAATCGTAAAAAGGATAGCGATACATGGACCTTGAAGTAGTATTTTCTGTCGAATATCGAATTTTTTATTTTTGTGTTATCGGATTATCCTTGTTCCAATTATGTGTAGTGCGTAGTTTATACTTGCGCAACAAAGTTTTATATAGAGAGTTCTTCATTGATCTTTCTCCTTGATAATAGAGCAGATTGTTCGTCTAATTCATTCAGCCTTTCTTGAATGAATGACTTTAGAATTTTGCCTACTTTTATTTTTTGAATGGATAGAATTTTGAGAACTTTCCTAATTTGTCTCGCGATTCAAAGTCTTTTACTCTTCTTTGGACTGCCTTGGTAGTACTTCTCTCCAAACAGTTCGGTAGTTATCTTTATGAATTGTTATTTTTATTCAGTTATTGGTGTTGTACACAACATTTCTTGACACCAGTACCTGTATTCTACTGGGACCACATTATTTCTGTAATATATTGTTAATACTGTGAAAAACAATATATCAAGTAAATTACATAATCTTCGGTGATTAAGGAAAAGCACAAAGTTGATAAAAGACAATGAAGTAAATGATTTTTATAGTCAAAGTTAGCGGAAAAGTTGGTTTTTTTACGAGTATTTGTTCGTCACTTACGAATTTCTTACTCCTGAAAGTACCTGACGAAGTCAAAAATGCAGGCGAGTTAGTAATACTCATTTTTGGGAGCGATTTTTTTTTGTTATAAAAAAAACGACGTCTGTAAAATAAAAATGGTTTTAGATTATGCAATTTTGAATTTGAGAATGTCATTGCTATTTTAAGCAAAGACATGCATTTTTTGAAAAATGTGATTCGTAATCATAGAATGAGTGTTTTTCACATGTTATATAAGTAGTCAGTGGACCTACTATTTTTTGCCAATAAATGTTTATAGGCGAAAATAATATATATATTTATAATATATATATATATATATATATATATATATATATGAAGAATATGTATATGGAATTCTTCTTATCTCACCGCTTTTAGAGGTGGCATGTTGTTGTAGATATACGTAATGATGTTGAGTGATGTGCAAAACTTTTGCGTTAAGCGGGGCTTGAATCCGCATGTCACCCTGCAAGGGGAGCGTATCTAACTCGTCGCACTACTGATACCCGTTTTGCCACCACTCTTTCTATGCTACAACGCATCTAGCATTCCGCAAGCAACCGTTAACGGTTTTGGCCCGGGTAGCCGATACCGACATAGAACCCGCTCACGCTTACAGATTGTAATGTATTGGATAATGATGATCAAGATGCTTTGTAGCGTAGAAAGAGTGGTGGCGAAACGGGTGTCAGTAGTGAAACGGGTTACAGCACGCGCCCTATGTAGGGTGAAATGCGGGTTCGATTTATGTATGTACATACATATATATATATATATATATACACCTATATATTTACATAACCATGTGAGCGTTGTATTTATCCTGCATTCATCCACCTTACTTCTTGCAGGACTTGCCCTCAACAGAGAGCTATCTGAAGTCACCAACACTATCTCCATACCAAAAGCTATTGGGCCACAAAAACGATACTCCAATATTCCATACTGCGCAGCACCACAGGTTGTTTTGAAGAGCACCGAAAGACTTTGTTTGGCTTCAATATACATTGTCTCTAGACTGTTCGTGACTGCTACGCAACGTATCTCGAAAAATACGGCATTCATTCGGGACCGTATTATCTTCCAGAGTACAATCGACTAGATCTGCAATTGAAAACTATGCCTCTCATGAATGTATGTCGGTAAGCGGATTGCTTTTTTTATATCGTCTTTCTATTCCCCATAATGGGCTATATAGTCCGGTGAGATAACAGCATCGCTTAAACGACATCTAGTTGGGTAAACCAACAAAAAAAGTTTCCAATTACTTGAATCATTAATCTATGGATCCTTCACAAGCACTGGGCTATATACTTCATCACATGGTGGCTTAAAAGCTCCTTATACTGCACCTGCATTTTCCGAAGCCTGAATTGAAGAAAAGAACTTACAAATAAAGAGTATCCGGAAGGATTTTGGTAGAGTTAGTCAGACTGAATGAGATTTTTGAGCACTTTGTTCAACTTCTTGGTCCTCCATGTGAAACACTGCTGTGGACTTCGTACACTTTTCGTTGTTTTTCTCACATATTCTTTCGGTCTTACCCGATTTATTTTAATTTTTTGACGAATTGTAGCAGCTCCCGACGCGATAGGAAAGTAGTCATCTGGTGAAATAATTATCAGCATCACTCCTCTCCCAGTACAGTGCTGTCGGGTTATTATTTTGTTTCCAGTGAAATCTTTCCTCTTTCATTGGTTGCAGATGATATCGCTACGATGAATATTACTACGGATAAATTTCTTAGTCGTCCAAATCATTATTTTGAATTAAGCTTTTTGGCTAGCATATAAACGACAGGTGGATCACAGGTGAATCACAACCTAACATTTTAACTCTAACACTCTCACGACGAGTGACACTTACAGGTGTCATAATAAGTTAGTGGAAGTAGTCGAGAAGATACCTATAGGAGTAATTCATTCCGGTGACTTATTTCGGTGAGAAGTTTTTATTCGACATCTTGTGATCAATCGGTATCTTATCCAACGCAGTTGCTGTAGCGGGTCATCGAGAGTGTCGTATTAAGAGTTTTTCCCCTATGTTTCTAACTTTAGCTCAATACTTTTACGACACTGTGAATCAAGAAAGTGTGGCCATCAGAGAGAAGCATAAATATCTCTGCCTCAATGAACTGGCTTCGCACGCACCTTAGAGCATGATTTTTGACAGTGAATTCTTTTCATCCCCTTTACTATTAGCATGACGACATTTAGGTAATGTATGAGTAGATATCATGCTTCTTGCATGACATGTAGCTTTTATATGCGACAACGTATGAATGCATAGTGGTCGAGTGTTTTTTTTTTAATCTCCACAAAGATGTTTTGTATATGCACAAAAAAAAAACGTGGGAGCACGTAGAGAAAGCTTACAGAGGAGGAGAGAAGGAAAAATTTTTTTCAAAAAAGACGGATTTATTGAACAGATTTGCATTCTAGGAAGGCGGGTTGCATAGAAACTGTTAGAGTTGCCGATGTGACGTCTTAGGTGCCACAGTGAGCACAGCGAAAGTTGAGCGTCGTACATTCGGCACCAGATTAGAGATAAGGCGTCACATCGTATTGATGAAGACAATACGTCTGACCTCTGCCAATCGTACAGAGCATGGATAGAGTGCTCTGCCCTTCAATTCTCATCCAAGCCGATTATTCGGATCGCAGGTAACTTGGTGCAGGACTTGTCCAAAGAGACAAATAATACTGTGCAGATAGATCAGCAAGCTCCTGAAGCCCTGACATGTGCCGAACGCATTAGGCCTATATTTACTTGAGATGGCATTTTTTGAACTTCTTGTTTAGCTAGGAAATACGATATATTCAGCGACTTTGACGATTTGCTGTCGTGTTTACGAATGGTTTCATTTGACTGCATCTCAATTCGCGGTGTTCGAGCGATTCACACAATGGTACGGCAAGGTGAATGAAGAAGCTGTCGCCTATGTGCAGAATCACGCCTTTTTCGAGTTTGCTTGTGGAGTCGGAAAAGCAGGTTTATCCTTCAGTCACTTGCAGAAAGACAAGCAATCCTTTTTAGTTGTGAAGTGGTCATCAGTCAAAGTACAGAACTTCTGATGTTAACGCAAGGAACGCACTCATGGTGAAATTGAAAAGAATAGTAGGCTTCGCCGTAGTCTGTGAGAATGCTTAACACATTGAGAACCATCGGCCCACGGTGCTAGCGCCTCCCGCCGCCCGCGGCAGCGAGCAGTCCTGTAGCGAAGTGGGCTTCGTGGCGAGAGACGGCAGTACGACGCACTCGTCACTAGGAATGCTCGCCGCCGAGCCGCCGTGTGCGACGACAGAGTAGGACAAGCGCCGTGAACGTGAGCCAATGGTCTTCATTGAGGTGTTATGATGTTAGAATAGTGCAGAGTGGTGTGCAAAAACGCTTGCGTCAGCTGGGATTCGAACCCAGATCTCACTCTTTCCGGGAGCACGTGCTGAACCGTTACACTACCGACGCCCGTTTCGCACACTACTCTTTCTACGCTACAGCGCGTTATTTGTCAACAGCCAACCGTCTACGGTCTGGCGTGGGCGGCCGCTATGGACATTGGATCGACTTATGTTGACAGATATTGGGTATTAATAACCAGTCAGAATTCATTTTATTTGACCCCTACGTACGGTGTTATGATGTTGCAAAATACCCAGTAGTGTAGAGCGGTGTGCAGAAGAGTGAAATCTGGATTCGAATCCCAGCTAAAGCAAACGTTTTGCACATCACTCTACACTACTGGGTATATTGTAACATCATAACACCGCAAGTGGCGGCCAAATAAAATGAATTCTGATTGATTATCAGTACCCAATATCTGTCAACATAAGTAGGTTCAATGTCGATAGCGGACGAAACGGGTGTCGGTAGTGCGACGGTTTAGCATGCGCTCCCGGAAAGAGTGAGATCTGGGCTTGAATCTCAGCTGACGCAAACGTTTTTGCACACCACTCTACACTACTAGGTCTCCATTGTGTTAAAGCCTTGCCAAAGTTGTTACGTCAGAGCCATAGGTACGTTTTGGCGATGTCGTCCGCTTCATCAGTGCTAGTAACAAATAGTGATAAATAGCACAAGTTAAGTGGAACAGTGATAAAAAATGGTGCCAACACAATATCATGTGCACTATGACCATAGAGGACGTCTTCCCATCCCTGCTATAAAGTAGGGTCAGTGTGGTGCGTAGGCCACTTAAGAAGCGGGCGACACCACCGAAACGTACGTTTGACTCTGACGTAACAGCTTCGGTAAGGCTTTTAACATTCGCAGTGACTATATTGATTGTTTATAGCGAGGTTCAAAGAGCAATCGATGAGGTAGATTGGGCTTCAATACTAAGTCGGCAATGCTTGAAAGGATGAGTGTATTAAACTTATTGCTACACTTTCTAGAGCAAATCAACGCGCGCGAATAGGTCCCGATTTTCAAAAGAATGTGTATTCGATCTAGTAAAATATGAGGGAACTATATTTGATCTGATATCTGTTTGACAACGAACGCATATGAGACTGTCTTACTGAACTTTTTGTAGTTAACATGCAAATCACAGTAAACATTTCCACCCATTCCTTGTTTTCTCTTTGAGCCAAACAAAAGGTTTTTATAGTTGAAATTGTTCAAACAGCTGACGTTTCGGCGGTTTGGCTTTCAATCTATCCGATAACGATTACATTGCGATGTGAGATTGGAAGCCAAGTAACAAAAATATCCTCGTTCAACCTATTCTCTCACCTCTCACATACAAAAAAAGAAGCCCTGCGAAAAACATGTTTCGTACAATTGGCAGTGTGTATACTGGAAGAGCAAAAATTGAATCCGTGGAACCGGCTCGGGAAATAGACGTTTCTGAGTAGAGGAAATGACGCGCCACCAAACGACAATCTCCAACGAAAGCGGAGTCCCTTCAATCCGTCCCTCGTTTAAAATGAGATAAATACAGCTATAAAAGTTATTTGAAAGTGTAGGTTTAGAGAAATCGGTTATGATTGTTCGGATACCATCAATTACTGAGACGCCAAGTAGTTTCGAATCGCTTATGCGATCGTCTTTGTACAACGCAAGAGTGCAAAATATGCTCGCACAGTAGACATGGCAATTGAATGAGCATAGGGAGAGTCAACCTCATATCTGGCAAAGCTTGTGGTGAGGATACATTGGCGCAACGGGTAGGCCCTTCTGTGCCAGCATAAAAGATTACTTAAGTGGCAAAGACAACTCTAGACAAGTATACCGCTAGGCTTACGTTGAATACAGATGCATAACGGAGTAAATTTCGAAGTGCATCACCATTCACCCACAGGAGCATAAGTCGTCAGCACGTAATATTTTTGAAGGGTTCTCGACAAAAATCAGCAATCCAAGCATGAGCCGCTAGGTGGAATGCCTTGTAATCTACATATGGTCCAAGGCAGTTTATAAGACAGATCTCTTGAGCAAGGAGTTACATTAAGAGCCCATGTGATCTCTGCGCGCTGATCTCCACTTAATGAACTCAGTGGAAATTTCATAAAAAAGGTGTGTTTGTTGAGGGCTACTTTTTGCGCTTGATACGACTGAAATTTAGAATTTGTGACTTTTTTCCTGATGAAGTAATGGAAGTATTTGGCAGACTGTGCTGTAAAACAACATCATCTGTCTAGACTCTGAAGAAGGCTAAACCATGTAAATGTCAAATGTTTGAATAAATAGTAATAGGACTTCTCATAAGTTTGCGCACTAGAGCAATAAAAAGGAAATTTTAAACAGATTCAATTAAAATTGCTTCACACCTCTATTCGAAAAATACATCATCAGCCTGAGCACATTTCCGCCATTTCTTCAATAGTCAAATGCGGATCCTCATCAATTGCTTCGATGACAACCTCTCATCGACTTACTCTGCATGGACGTCCGGAATGCAGCTGGTCCCTCAGATTGGCGTTACTGGCGCTAGACTTAGCAAAGAACTGAAAAGCTGCCTGGACACAAATCCTTTGCACGGTTGATGTTGACGTTCTCGAGGGTCGTTTATGCATCGCGTTACAAATCCTGCTCTTGAAGCAGCATATTGTGAAAAAGGCATAGTTGAGCGGCCATGATGCGGCAAGTATGAACAAATATGATACCAAAAAGAAAGCTCAAAACATTCTGCGGAGCAGTATAGATTTGTTGCCTGAGGGATGACAGAAATGTCTTTAGGCTCATGGCACGTACTTCAATTAATGTTGTCGAGCAATTTCAATAACTTCTGGTTGATAAAGCTGGTGTTTATTGCTGAAGTGCCAAGCTTATGAGAAGACCTAATACTATGAAAACCTCGTATTTGGCTCAAAAACAAAAGCAGAGAATCATTAGAGAATGCTAAGGTCAATGGATGAATGCATAGTCTGCATTGGGACCTTTACCAATACCAAGGTGGAGATCTCACCAACGAATGTATCTCCGACTAGTTATTTCAGTGTTATGTTTGCCTTGCCAAATTTTTTGTATTGAGTCGCTACCTCTTCAGAAAGGTACCAGACGCTTTTTCAATGCTGTTTCTCGCTATTTTACAGTTTAGAAAAAGCCTTTTTTATTGTAAGTAGTTGACGTTTTTTAGAGCTGTTAGGTCTAGTGCTACACAGGTACCTGTTTCGTCCTATTGCGACTCATCCTCCCTCCGTTAACATGTTATATCCTTATCAGATTATATCATTTTGAGCGAGTTCATAAAAGAGTGGTCTTTAGAAGAGATATGATTCATGTAGCAGCTATGAGCTTGACTGCCGGTCACCACAGTGTCAGGTAACTCCATCATCTGACTTGGGGTGATTTAAATCGGCGTCGATTCTTTTATAGAGGATGTTTGATCTCAGGGGATCGGCTGAACCGAGGGAAGGTGCTACTGATGAGTCCCAGTAGGCCGAAACAGGCACCTGTATAGCACTAGGCCTAACAGCTCAAAGCATGTTATAAACCTTTTTTCTTGGTTATTTTCTCTTCCATTGCCGACTTCAAATTAGGTTTTCATGAGGTTCAAGTGCAAAAGCAAAATCATAGATATCAGAAAACGCAACTGCTGTTCAAATTACATTTTCATCAGTTCATTGCTAAGGACCACTATGTGACTTTTAAACACTGTTTGTTATGGGAGTTGAAAATGAGGAATACAACATAAAAAATAATTGATAATTAATAGGGAGCTCATAGGAAGGTCAATGTGAAATATGCGCCTATAATGTTTTTTTGCTCAGAGTGATGAGAAATTTCCAGTTTTTCTTGCCAATCACGACTGCCTCTCGCGAGCATTTAATGTCCAGTCGCTCCACCTCAACGCATAAATAATTGTTTACCTGGTGATTCCGATATGTGCACGTGAGTTGAAAAGCTTTTGAAGTAAAGACAATCATTCAATGGCATTGAAAACAAGAATTTCTTTTAGAAAACGATCATTATGATGGATACAACAATAGTATTCCTTTCTGTCCACGTACATTCCTGAGCAGCTTTTTATGAGGTTTTGAAGTGAATCACCAATTTCGCAGCTATAAAAGATTAAGAGTCCCTACTTTATTTGAACATCCAAATTCAGGATTCTGAAAAAATTAACCACTAGATTTTTATTAGGGTAGCCACAGAATCAAGAACGGAGAATAACAATTGATTTTCTATTTTAGACGGGCCATTCGAGCAGTGGATTGCATCAAGGATTCGCTAAGTTTACAATGTTCGACCAGGTGCCGGCTCTGCAGCTTGTTTTGCGGCTAACGAACATCGCTTTAAGAGCTAAAGAAGTGAGCCCGATGTGTATTCAGGAAATGAACCTGAGATTGTTCATCAACTTCAATTCTGAAGTGGATTACAGTTATCTGTCTCATTCTACCACCATTATTCCTCATTGATTGTCAAACTGAATACGAGCACTAGAACTTTTCTTATGCTTATGAATATAGCAAAACGGAAAGAAGTTCTTGTCGAGTGTGATTCTTGACCTGTAATAACCTCCAAAAGTAATTTAATCCTAGAAAATCTTGCTGAAGTGCGTATTTTTTTTCTTATGGTTGAGTCGCTCCAAGCTCTCATCACAATACATTAACAATAACGTGGAAACTGGTATGAAATTTGAAATAAAAAGAAAGACGCCCGTCAAAAGGGTTGGAAAGTGTTTTGAGTTCTCAAGCAGTAAGAATTGCACTGAATGCAGGCTTTACTATTGGCTGAAATTATTTAGATATAAGCACAATTAGATAAGGTAGTTCTAATTTCACAGATTCTAGACTGAAAAAACCCCTTTGATAGGTTTTTGAGTTTGACGTAGTTTTTCACTTGAAAACTTCTTTTTTCCGTTGCTTTTTCCCGTTTGTCCAATGTAAATATTGTCCAACTGATTCCAGCCCATTCCGTCTAGCCGGCGTGGGGGGGGGGGTAAACCCCCGGCATTTGGGCCGTGAGATGTTGGTTGCTGTATGCTCCTTAGTCCCGCGAAAAAAGCGAAAATGGGGGTAACGGGGGAAAAAGTACGGGGGGTATTTAGCTCTCATTCGATGCGGGGCTCGTGTTTTTTGTGTGAGGAAGCCTTCCGTGCTCTCCCAGAAGCCGTATGTCTCTAGCAA
>JAHQIW010000147.1:0-32171 GCA_019055375.1 Parelaphostrongylus tenuis | reverse complement strand
CTTCCTTTGGCTGCTACAACGCAATGGACGATTTTTCGAGGAACTAAGTATGTCGTTGATTTTTCCGACAATTAGACAATTGAACAATTGCTAAATGTCTATGGCGCAACTTTATCCAGCGGAGAACACTCGAGTGTTAAACCATGTTATTTTATTATTACAACGTACTGTTAGAGTCTGTTCAAAAACTAAGTACATTTCTAAAAGTCATGAGAAGAGCTAGCAAAGGCTACCAAAACTTTGGCAAGTATGGTTGCAGCAGAGTAGTGAAAAGTGTTTCAAATATCGAATAAGCCACTGATGTCGTCGAGATTTAAATTACCGAATGGTCATTGAAAGTCTAAGAAAAAGCTCAGCCCAGCAAAAACTGCTTAAATGTGAAGCATAATTTTTCTTCACTGTAAGAGCAATAAAAAGGTTTACCTAAAAGTGAAGTACACCCTAGGGATTCTTGTTTAAGTTAATGAATCATCATGAAAACTCTGAAAAACTCAAAACATGCAGTTTCTCAAAAAGGGTCGGATGAGCGTGCGGCTAACGGAAATGATCTGAAGTGTTAGATATATTTACTTTAATTATATATCCATAAATTCTACCTAAAATTGAAATAGAATGATATAGCACCATAGCCCTCTTCTATTCAATACCTTTTCCTGCAGG
This sequence comes from Parelaphostrongylus tenuis, assembly GCA_019055375.1. Classification (NCBI taxonomy): domain Eukaryota; kingdom Metazoa; phylum Nematoda; class Chromadorea; order Rhabditida; family Metastrongylidae; genus Parelaphostrongylus; species Parelaphostrongylus tenuis. The sequence continues at coordinate 31,511 of JAHQIW010000147.1, read as the reverse complement.
AATCACTCCACATCCCAACACTGTCGAAAATGTAGCTAGCAGCGAAATCATGAAGCGATGAAACGAGGAAGCAGGTTTTTCCATGCTTATGAAAGCTTTCATTTTTGTTCCCTAATGTCAAGCAAACACTTTAAATCAACTGAAATCACATTTCTGATCTAGATATCAAATCATCCACAAGACATTAGGTGATTTAGCAACTTGCACGAGGGTAATATCAATTTATCAGCCTTTGACTTTTCAGGAGCTCCAGAGATTTCAAGCCTCAAAAATTCAAAGCATATTACTCGATGTAAGTTTGCTACAGACTGTGCTGTTTCAAAGCACGCAGATTTTGATAAGAGAGTTCGAATACAGATCTTTTTTCAAATGGGACCGCTGTACATGAAAACCACTAAAGGAGAAATTGTGTGAATGCCTCAGTTCTCACGTACCACGGCTTAAAATTGATTCCCACCATTTCATTTGTGATATTGCGACATAAAATCCTCACTTTCCCAAAACTAATAAATTCATAATTGACAAAATGGCGACACTGCGAGCCCATTTTTATGAAAAAAAAATATGTGAAATGGATAGCTAATGACGAAAGTGAAGCAAAAATTGTGCTGTGAAGCCTTTTTTGGCATGAAAATTTCAATTATTTAGGAATTGCATTTGTTCACTTTTGATGTTCTTATCACACTCTGCTGTCTAGTTCCCTCATAAATCTCCTTCTGCTTGACGGAGAGACCATCTGACGGACAATGCAAGAAGTTCTACAGAATTCCAGTGAACGATCTAGAACAGAATGCGAACAGAAGTTCACCAGTATGAAAAGGGAAAAAGAAGACTGTTTGTGAATTAATAGTAGGAAAGAATACATTGAGTAGCGAGCTTTTATCATGAGGTACGTTATGCTATATTTTGCAGGACTGAAGTGACAAAGTGTGGAGATTAGCAAGTGAAGTGGGCGAAGTAAAGAAATCGACTCAAATTTCATGAGATGAGCTAGCAAAAGACTACCAAAACTTTGGCAAGTATGGTTGCAGCAGAGTAGTGAAAAGTGTTTCAAATATCGAATAAGCCACTGATGTCGTCGAGATTTAAATTACCGAATGGTCATTGAAAGTCTAAAGAAAAGCTCAGCCCAGCAAAAACTGCTTAAGTGTGAAGCATAATCTTTCTTCACTGTAGGAGCAATAAAAAGGTTGACCTAAAAGTGAAGTACACCCTAGGGATTCTTGTTTAAGTTAGTGAATCATCATGAAAACTCTGAAAAACTCAAAAGATGCAGTTTTTCAAAGGGGTCAAATGAGCGTGCGGATAACGGAAATGATCCAAAGTGTTAGATTTATTCACTCTAATTGGAAATCTATAAATTCTACCAAAAATTGAAATAAAATTTTATAGCACCATAGTACTCTTCTATTCAAAACCTTGACCAGCAGGAATCACTCCACATCCCAACACTGTCGAAAATGTAACTAATAGCGAAATCATGAAGCGATGAAACGATGAAGCAGATTTCTCCATGCTTATGAAAGATTTCACTTTTGTTCCCTAATGTACAAGCAAGCATTTCAAACTCAACCAGAATCACATTTCTCATCTAGATATCAAATCATCTGCAGGACATCAGCTAATTTAGCAACATGCACGTGAGTAACATCAGCTTATCAGCCTTTGACTTTTCAGGAGCTCTAGATATTTCCAGCCTCGAGAATTCAAAGCAAATTACTTGATGCAAGTTTGCGGCAGACTCTGCTGTTTTGAAGCACACAGCGATCGATAAGAGGGCTCGAATACAGATCACTGTCCAAATGAAACCGCGGGAGAAATTGTAGTGAACGCCTCAGTTCATCAGGCACCACGGCTTGAATTTGATTCCCACCATTTCATTTGTGATACTGCGACATAAAATCCTCACCTTCCCAAAACTAATGAATTCATAACTGACAAAATGGCGACATATGTGAAATGTGATAGCTAATGACGAAAGTTTTTTTGGCATGAAAATTTCAGTGATTTGGAAATTGCATTTGTTCACCTTTGATGTTCTCATCACTCTCTCCTGTCTAGCTTCCTCATCAATGTCCTTCTATTTGACGGAGAGACCAGCTGATAGACAATGCAAGAAGTTCTGCAAACTCCAATCAACGATTAAAAACAGAATGCTACCGGAAGTCCACTAGTATGAAGAAGAAAAAAGAAGACTGTTTGTGAATTAATAGTAGGAAAAAATGCATTGAGTAGCGAGCTTTTATCACGAGGCACGCTATGCTATATATTGTAGGACTGAACCGACAAGGTGTCGAGATTAGAAGGTAAAGTGGGCGTAGTAAGGGAATCGACTGACGTAGCTGCAGCTGACTTCACTAGTCTCTTTTTTGAACGCTCTATGTTCCTCATCAAGGTAAATGATTGTGGAACGCCACCGACCTCTCACAGGTTCGTCATGAGGGAGAACAAAACAGAGTTATATTGCATATTTCAAATAGTGAAACGCCGTTCCATTTTAACTATCGCAGACTCTTTAGCACTTTATTCCAATGTTCTAGATTTTTTTGCAACGGATCTCTCAAATAGTCTAACACACTGTTCCTCTCTGAGAAACAACCAACTGGATTCATTTTGTATCTCAGGTTTTTGATGCAATGCGAAGGTCAACTGATCGGTAAGCAGTCATCACTTTCCTCATCGTTAGGTAGTAAGTATCTCTGTGATTAAAAGTCACCCATTAGGGTGATAGCATTAGGGTTGATTTACCTGTCGGTAGAATATACCTGCGAATATCACCACTAAACCCATATCTCCGTGTATATGAGTTTTTTTCTAAACAAGGCTGACAGGTAAGTACCTTTGCTCGTTATTAAAACATGACGACGTAGATGAGCCCACTTGGTGATTTCGGCTGTCTAAGCGATCGCGCTGACATATAATAATTTCACTGACCGTTTACTTATCGATAGTGGCGATTGGATAATAGAGGAACTCATTTGTCAATTACCAGTTTTAGCATCTAGACAATGACGGCTTAGATGTGCCACCCTGAGAAGAACTTTCACTCAGCACAGGTTAGAATTTGTAATGGAAAGCTTTTAGTACTCTACATGCGAGGGAATTTGCGTAGTAGTCAGAAAATGCACAGATCTTTCATTCCCAATGTCTTTAGAATTCCCTGACTTGGGACGAAAAAAATCATGGTTGTACCGCTTTTCAAAGGCAAATCAAAGGCACAATAAGTATGGAATTCATAGAAAAATTACGGGCACTGATAGTAATTGAATATGCAGCTCCATGTTGTTTAAGTTTGATTGCTGAGGATGAACAATCTCCCACGACGGTTCTCCATATCTTCAATAAAATAGCGTTGCTAGCTGACGTATTCAGCAACTAGGAAAGTGTTACACCATCATCTTCCATATCAAAGTGACTAGGTTTTCACGTGCTGGTTTCCAAGTTAGAAAGGGTAGAGCAACCATTCTCCTGCTGTAGCCAGATTCTCATATATCGCCGGCGTGACTCTCAACATTTTTTCGAATTATCGAAATAGCACACCTGTTATGGAAGCAACTGAAAATGTAATGAGCAGCTACACTCTCTATAATAGAATTTTATATTGTCTTTTGTCGCTGTGGATCATGGTCTTCCATGTCATTTGAGTCAAATTTTTATCGGTGGAACAGTGCTCAGACAAAATGTGGCACTTAGCAATACTCTTTTATTCGAAATGTTTTTCATTTGAATCACCTTTTGATAGCGATCTGTGTCTGAGGGTAATTCAGCCCATAGTAGTGGAGTTATAATATCAGCTGGCAGAGAGCGTGATACTAACGTGAAAATGGTCTTTCTTAATCCATGGATTACCAATCAGCAATAGACGGCAACAAATGAAAACTTGTTTCATTCGCGGAACAGAAAATTTTCTAAGGGTGTCAGCAATCATTCGAAAGCTCAGATTTCTTGCTAGAGCTGCACAACCGTTTTTTTCACAATACCCTTTTGTAACGGTGTAAAATCCAAAAAGGATTATGTTTCTCACCTTCCGTTCGTGATCATTTTATCATGCGCATAATTCACTTTAGCACGAAAAGCATACTAACGTGTAGGAGAACCTCCATAGTATTTGATTCAATTGTTTTATTTGGAGCTTTTTCCAAAGCGGAGAAAAAACCCCTAATTGAACATCAAGTCGCATCCCACAGTCTAACGGCCAAACCATCGATCGATTGGTACCGACCTCATGGACAAGGCGATAAATAAGCTTTCCAAAAATGTGAAGCTCAATCTTATTCTCCTTGCTAATAATACTTCCAGAAAATAACCACGTCGTTGGATTCATTGAGGCTTACGCTATCGAATAATTAGTAATAGTCTAAAGAAAGAGCTGTGCGCGGCGATGTGTAGAGCATATGCCTTTACGCTACTATTCTATAATGGTGGCGCCACTTGAGGCCTTTGGTAAAAATGTATTTTTTGCTTTTGCATAACGTTTCTGTAGTTTGTCGATACCTCAGATCAAGTGAATTTCAATAGCATGCTTAATTTCTCAGACAGCTTATTTCTGGTGCCGTAACACTCAAAACAAGAATTTTATCTCATTCAAAGATTTCTCACTGGATAAAAGTTTTGTTGTAATAAACTTTGAAAAATCAGACAGAAAAAGTCTTTCCGATTATAATGTTATGTTTTGCCTTCGGAAAGGACTTCTTCGAGTTTTGCATCGACCGAAAGAATAGTGGGTTTCGCAATCAGTGAGCAATTCTAGTCGGCTAGGGTGTGTGTGCAGCTGCATTACCATTCCGTTGCATAAATCACATGCGGATTTTCTTGATGCGAATCAGAGATGTTTCCTGACGCTTGATTAAATTTTTTCTACATGTCCATGTGCTTCTTCAAGAAAAAAAGATTTGTTGGATATAATTTATCGTGTTTGAGAGGTTGACAGACTCATAATCAAAATAGTAGATCACTGTTCAGGAGGCCAGAAAATATTTATCGCATTCAAGAGTCCTTTAGAAACATCGTCATCCAAATCGACAATGGATGCTACAACTGGGACATTGGCGAGAAATAAACGGAGGGTCGCAACAATCACATATTTCACCTGCGATCATTTTACGCCACATGAACTCAGCCAAGTAAGTCTCTAAAAAATGGCGTGCGGTCTCTTGGTGCCGTTTGTTGCGCCATTTTGCAGATCTCCACATCCTTCCAACCGTTTGAGAGTGAGTACATGTGCGTGGATCTACAAAACTGTGATAATGCTTAACCGTGAAGTTCTGGAAACCAGTTTTTTGTATATCTTCAGCTATGTACGCTTTCGAGTAGTCGGAACAGATCGTAGAACCTTGGGCAGCGTTCTCTCTATAGCAGCCAGCAAGGTTGGTGCTGAGCGATCTGGAACCGCCACTAAGAATAATTGTTTTCTCTCACGACAGACTCCATCAAAGGTCCATTGACGGGGGAGCACACGCCCGGCATTGTGCTTCCTCTCTGTTAACAATGAGTTGTTTATCTCCACAATCTTGCCTATGCCCTCAATCTTATTACCACAGCGTCTAATCAGCTGCTCTGCAACAACTTCACGTAAATAGTTACTCCAGTGCACAGTTGCGCCTCTGCTCATGCCAAGATTTTTCTTGCACCATTTCAGCGACATTATCTCTTCACTCCAACCATTTCAGAACGGGGATCAGTAACAGAAGAAAAACGACTTTTCGAAACCAGTCTTCGACTCTAATACTGACCTTATCGCTACATCTAAGTTTGCGACATCGCCAATCAATTGTTGAATCGAAATTAAGCTTCATTGGATGTCTTTCTTGCACAGACGTTTAGATTGTAACACGCCGTGTCTTTGTAGGACCATGACGGCTTCTTTGTCGGTGCTTGGAGACGCAAAAATGCTCAAAGGAGCAATCGATGAGAATCAAAAGACAGATGAGGCAGTTGACTTGTAATGACTACCTAATGTAAGGAATGCTGAGATGGCTTGTCAGCAAGGGGCCAAGTATTGCGAAATCCCATCTACATACCTGACAATGCGTGGTGGCCAGGTGCCGTCGCTGCATTGCGCTCCCTAACATATGACAGCACACTAAGAAGTTCTTTCGAAAAACCAAATATATCACTGGAACCAGCAGAATTTAGACTATCGAATGGTTTTTAAAAGTGTGAGGATAATTTTCTCCCAGACAAAAGACGCGTTGAAACGAATCAAGTGTGAAACGTACTTCTGTTTTGGATGTTACAGTGAATTGAAAGTCTTTTTTCTGAACCTAAGTAAATCTCTGGAATGTCTGATTTGAGTTAATGATTAAGTCAAGAAACAACTCTAAAAAATTAAAAACACTCTTGTTCTGAAGGAGTGCGGAAAACAGCAATAATTCAATGTGTGAAACCTACTCTTCTTGTGCATATTGTAGAGCTCTAAGAAGTTCTTTTCAAAGGGCAAACACATTTTCTTAATCAGGAAAGCTTACTCTATCTAATCCTGTAATTTAGTTATGAAAAAACTTTAATCAGGCGAGAAATCTCCGAATGTGAAACAAAATATCATTTTCACTGGCACGGCGTTAAAAACATGCAATATGAGAAATGAAAAATGTCTTTAAAATTCACTTAATTTGTTAACAGAAAATCATTTATACATCAGATAACAACAAAGAATCCTCTTTTATCGAAGGCCTCAAGTGGCCTCGCTATAAGGGAACAGTACCAACCTTTCTTTCTTGTACAGCGCTATGGAAAAAAAGCTTCCCCAAAAAGCAAACGCATTTTTAGGTTCTTCAAAACATGTCCTATCGAATAAGTACTGGCACTTTGAAGAAGGAGTTTTGCACACCAAAATTAAGCGAGATAAATAAAAAAGCACGTGGTCTCTAAAACTGTATTTTCATTTTGGATTTTACAGCATTATAAAAAGGTGTTTTGAAAACCGGGCTATGGGCTATGTCTAAGCTTTCGATTGATTACTAAAACTCCTATAAAAAATTTCACTTCAGCAAAGAGATCTGTTTTCCATCTGTCGTTGTTTAACAACATAAGCGCCATAATATGGCTAATACCACAAATTTGATGCAGTAATCTTATCCGACTTACATTTCGACGTTTTCATCCTCTTGTCTTTACAATATCTCGTGCTTCTCCTACCGATCTACAATTTAATGAGTATTCTCCCAGACAAATCTTGCTGCATTTAACCAACCCCGGAGGCATGAAATGCTTGGCAAGCCTTGAGCGCGGCATAAAACATTTAACCGTCGCTTGATTGATCGATTACGTCACAGAGAACTTCCAACCACTGCGCTATACCAGATCTCGATTTCAATGTCCTAGTAAGTCTTCTTCGCTTTGAAATATGAAATAACGTGATTTTTGCGCCCATAAAAGGCACGTCGACTGCACAGGGAGTGGTGATAAATCACTGGCATTTTTACGGCAAATTTATGAGCGTTAGATGCAGCGAATAAGCACCTTTGACTCGTTTTGATTGAATTGCTAAACGACTAACAGTTTCGCCACGACGTTCTCCATTCGCTTTCAATAGAATACTCGGTTACTTAGCGAATCATAGCTGACAGCGAAACAACACCAGCACGATATTCTACAAACTGAAGCAATTGTTGATTCAATATTGTCTGTATGAATGTTTAAAGCCTTAGCGACGTTATCAACTCAGAGCCATGCACGTGTTTCAGAGGTATTGCCCTCTTTATCAGAGGCACGCCCCGCACTAAACCTTTCCTGTAATAAGCTCTACTTGCAACAAATTTATTGAAATACTCATTGACAACACACATACATACCCAATGATGTTGAGGGATATGCCAAACTTTCGACATCTTCCGCCCGACGTTCAGACTTTCGCATACCTTTTATCATTGATGTATATATATTTGTGACATCATACCACTATGAGCCGTAAACCCGTAAAGAACGGCTATAGAAATTAATACGTGAAGAGCTAATTGCGCGATTTTTGCTGTTTGATTCACGTCTTTTTCTTCGCTTGACAAAAATTTTCGGAATCTTGTATTACATCGATAGAACAAGATTTTCTTTACTTGCTCATAAACTTCCAGTTTTGTTATAAGTGTCTTCTCTGGAGAAAAACGTTGACTCACTATGCAATCGGGTTGAATTAGGTATTCAATCAATTGTATTGCATTATACAAAGGAGCTCACTAGGAAAATTATCACTTTTGCTCTTCCCTAGTTCAACACAAGACCCAAGAGTCATCAACACCTGTATCACCTGTCGCCCCGTTGATCGTCGAGTGACTCGAGCGGATACCAGCAACACTTCCATTTTCCCTATCGCGTGCAAGAGTAGCCCAGTGGGTCCTCCTCGCTCTAAAGATTCGCTGAGCATGTTACCTTCTTCTATGGCTTTCATGAAGAAATCGGACCAACGGGTCAGTGGCCTTCCTTTAGAGCGCTTGACGTCCCGAGGAATCCAGTCGGTAACGGCTCTCGTGTGGGCATGGGGTCGGATGTGTTCTTGTGCTCTTCACTAAATCTTCGATGCTCTTAAACGCTCCCCAAGCTGCTCGTTTCCTCCTGCTCAACTCTAGAGCTAGGTCGTTCATCATGTTGATTTCGCGACCTAGATTAACGTAACTGGAGCAGTCGGAGATTGTCGTTCGCGTGAATGGGGCATGAAAACCCATCCGTTTTTCACGAACATCGTTTTCGCTAGATTGAGCTGAAGACCAATCTTTCCATAAACGTTATCGAAATCGGTCAACATTCATTCCGCTTGGTTGATGTTTGGTGTTATGAGGACGATATCATCAGCTAAGCGAAGATGGTTTCATTGTCGACTACCATTTTTCAATCCCATATTGTCTCATTCTAATGTTCGCATGACGCTTTGTAGGGTGGCAGTGAATAGTTTTCTCAAAATTGTATCGCCTTGTCGAACTCCTCTTCTTACGCAGTAGAATGGAGATATTTTGGTCGTAAAATTTTTGTAAAGCTCGCAAAGGGCCATTATGTACCGAGTAGGGACGCCTTGGTTATCCAGAGCTTCTGTTTCCACTGAATCAAAAGCTTTCTTCGGATTGATGAAAGAGAGACAGAGTGGTTGCTTGCACTATCGTGAATCTTCAAAAAGTCTTGTAATCGTGTGGATGTGGTATATGGTACTAAATCCTTTTTGGAACCGTGCTTTCTCGCATGGCTGTCCTTCGCCCAGTGTTCTGTCAGTCCTTTTTAGGATGACCTGACTCGAGCAAGGAGTTTATAGAAAAAGGAGAGCAAGCAAATTGGGCTATGATTGCCTATGTCGTGATGTTCTCCCTTTTGAATAACAATGCGGTCCTGCTGGTTTTCCACTGAATGGGGACCTTGTATTCTGACAGGTAGCGAGTGAAGACCCGAGTCAGACGCAGTTGGATTTAGTGGATGAGCACCCTGCTTCTGCAGTGCCGACTTGACAAAAACTCTATTTCTAAGTCGACCAAAAGCCTGCAATCAAGCGGCTGGGAAGTAGATAGGAAACGGTTGGGAGTCGCCTCCAACAAATACGCTTTTCCCGCTCCTCCGAGAGAGACTGGCAAGCTAATCGTGAGTACCCAGTCCCACATTTAGAGCCTAGCAAGCTATACGGGTGGTGTAAAATGCTACCAACAGTAACAAATATGAGCCTCATTCCCCTGACCCCGAAAGACCCCCTGGAACATCAGCGCCAAGTAGGACAGTACGAAGAGGCTGCTAAGATCTCAGGACCAAACTAGGCTGCCAAGATCAAAACGGACTGAAATGACTACTTGTACCTATGATGCAAGAACCTTTGTTACGATGCCATTGGCCTGGCTGAGACGAGAAGACGCCATTCTTCTCACGCTATTTATAACACCGGAAAGAACTGTTTCTTGGAACATGCGATAGCAGAAGTGTCGGCGGCGTTGGCATCCTCGTCAAAACAAAATTGGCCGTGAACATCGATTCGTTTGAATAACTAACAGCCCGTATCGGGCGATTACGATTGAAACGATGTGGTTCTATGTTGGCTTTAATCATCTTTGTTGCCTCTGCACCAATACCAAGTTATGACGAAGACGAAGTCGAAGAGTTCTATATGGAACTCGACAAATTCTTCAGAGAATTTCGTACATTCTTCAAGGTCATTGTCGAAGATTCTAATGCAAAAATCGGACCTAAAAGAACGTCTAAAGTACGTCACATTGGAACCCACGGACTAGAATGGAATGAGCAGGGTGAGAGACTATCTGAGTTTATCATGACGACCCAAACCATCCATGGTAACTCGCAATTCCAAAGGCCTCTTTCTCAGCGATGGACGTGGGAGTCTCCCAATAAGAGTACGATAACGAAATAGACCACATCTTAGTAAATCGAAGGTTTTGCCGTGATGTCGTTGCTGTACCTATGTTCTGCACGGAATCAGACCATCGCCTCCTTCGCGCAACGTTCCGTTTTTCGCGGAGAGGAGAGAAAGCCGCTAATTCAAACAACGAATTCCCAAAACTACCATAAACTGGAATGTAATCAAATCATTAGTCGGCTCTTGAGAAGACACCGTTGTCGACAACATCGACAAAGTATACGATCGACTCGTTGAATGTCTTCACGTTAGCGCTATGAAAGCCGAGAGTCCTAAGGTCACAAAGAGACGCTTGCCTCCGCAGACACTCGAGCTGATACGTCAACGTGGAATCGTACGAGCTATAGGCAACCGAATCTTAACGTCCGAACTTGCGAAACGGTGCAGAGAAGCGATGAAAGAAGACCTTAAAGAGAGAAGGGCAGCAGTTATGGCAGAAGCTGCAGAAGCTGGGAAGAGCATTCGCAAAGCCCATCGACGCTTCGAAAACTGTAAGATCGAGATGATTGCACTCCGATACCCTGACCGGACACTTACAGCTTCTAGAAGGGCTATGGAGAAAATCATCCACCAATACTACTGGGATCTCTTCACTAGCCACGTCCTCTTACCGTCATATAAATTGAAAGAGGATGAATATGTCCTTCTACCGGTCCTCCCATCCGAAGTCCGGCATACTATATCATCGGTGAAGAACAGAACAACATCCGGTCCAGAGAGGATTTGACCAGAACACCTGAAGATCCTGTCGCCAATCCTCATCAACACCCTGACTCGGGTCTTCACTGCTGGTCTGTCAGAATACAAGGTCCCCATTCAATGGAAAACCAGCAAGACCGCATGTTATTCAAAAAGGGAGAGGATCACGACATAGTCAATCATAGCCCAATCTGCTTGCTCTTCGTTGTCTATAAACTCCTCACTCTAGTCATCCCGAACAAGACTGACAGAACACTGGGTAAAGGATATCCATGCCAACAAGCAGGGTTACGAAAAGAATTTAGTACCATAGACCACATCGTCACGATTACAAAGCTTATTGAAGTTTCACGAGAGTACATAAAATCACTCTGTTCACTTTCATCCATTTGAAGAAAGCCTTTGATTCAGTGGAAACAGAAGCGATGGTAAAGGCTCTGGATAACCAGGGCTTCCCTACTCGGTACATAATGATCCGTCGTAAGCTTTATAAAGATTTGAAGACCAAAATATCTACATTCGACAACAATATCACCATTGACGTGAGAAGAGGGGTTCGACAAGGCGATACAATATCGCCAAAACTATTCACTGCCACCCTACAAAACGTCATGCAAACATTAGAATGGAACGTTATGGGAGTGAAAATTGGCGGTCGACAATTAAACCACCTTCGCTTTGCTGACGATATCGTCCTCATTACACCAATCATCAGCCAAGCGGAACGAATGTTGGCCGACTGCGACAAAGTCTAGGAAAGATTCGCTTTTAACCAAATTTAACGAAAACGATGTTGATGAGGAAGGGATGGGTTTTGAATGCCCCGTTCATCCTCAACGTAACGACAATCTCCGAATGCTTCAGTTACGTCTACTATGCCGTGAAATCAACATGATGGACGACCTAGCTCCAGAGGCAAGCAGGAGGAAACGAGCGGCTTGGGAAACGTCCAAGAGCATCGAAGATGCAGTGAAAAGGACAAAGAACATCCGACTCCGTGCCCACCTTTTCGACTCGACAATTATCCCTGCCCTGACGTATGCAGCAGAAACCAGGTCGCTGCGTAAGCAAGATAAAAGATCAATTGGCGTTTTAAACGCGCAGTCGAAAGGTTTATGCTATGAGTACCCTGTATCTCGCAAGTGAGAGAAAGGATCCGAATTTCCGACCTACGTCAACGATCGAAAGTCGGAGACGCCGTTCCCGGATACGTGTAGCGCTCCAACGACAACCGATGGACGAGAGCCGTTACCGATTGGATATCTCGGGACATCAAGCGCTCTACAGGTAGACCAGCGACCCGTTGGTTCGATTTCTCCACGAAAGCTATAGAGGAAAGTTATGATGCTCAGCGAATTCCTAGAGCGGAAGGACCCACTGGGCTACTCTTGGACGCGGTAGGGAAGATGGAAGTGTTGCTGGTACCCGCTTGAGTCACCCGACGACCAATAGGATGGCAGGTGATACAGGTGATGTTGACCCTTGGGTCTTGTATTGAATAGGGAAGAGCAAAACTATTAATTTTCCTAGTGAGCTCCTTTGTATAATGCTATATAATCGATTGAATGCCTAACTCAGTACTATTGCGTAGTGAACCAACGTTTTTCTCTATAGAAAACGCGTATAACTAATTGTAACTTATGAGCAAGTAGAGTAAATCTTGTGCTATCAGTATAATACAAGATTTCGAAAATTTTTGTCAAGCGAAGAAAAAGACCTCAATCAAGCAGCGAAAATCGCGGAATTCGCTCTGCACGTATTAATTTCTATTGCCGTTCTTTACGGGTTTACGGCTTACAGTGGTAAGATGTCGCAAGTACATATCCATCAATGATAAAAGGTATGCGAGAGTTTGAACGTCGGGCGGAATCCCATCCGACGTACAAAGTTTTGCATATCCCTCAACATCATTAGAGATGCGTGTTTTGTGTATATTTCAATGAGTACTTGCAATAAATTTGTTTCAGGAAGAGTTTATCACAGACACAGTGTTAAAAGTTTCATAAAAGAGCGGTCAAATTTTTGCACAGTATTGTAGAGCTGAAGATACATACAGCGACTTATTCACTTTATTCTTACGGAAAGGAGATATGGTATGCGTATAAGATCCATAGATTGACAATGACCCAGTAATGTATTGTGTTGGCGCTTTTGTTCTTCAAAACAGGTTTGAAACATTCGGCAGCAGAGTAACTGAGGCTGAGATAACATGGTAAAAGTTCTCAAACCATTGACAGTATGTGTCATTGAGCACCTCCGGACATTGAAATATTAGAGTCCCAAATCGCTATCCAATAAATCTTGGGCTCCTATCTAGATTATTTTATTACTACTTTACTACTTACCAAGGGAACAGAGAAATTCAAATAAAAGCAACTATTCTGTTCAATACCAGATCATTTCACTGCAGTGAAATTCGCGAATATTGTTTAGCATGCAAAATGATTTCTCCTTGCAATCAAGTTACGGATAAGAAGTTCTGCTTGTTTTGTCAGACAAGCAGCTGATAAGCTTTCAGCAATTTGTCTCCAGAGTTTACTCCTTAAATTTGTTACCGATCTTGCAATCCCTTGTATTCAGTTGTGATGAAATAGGTGTAAATGACAATTAATTTCATTTCGCGTTCACGGCTAAAATTAGTGAGGCTGACAAATGTTAAAGAGAAGTAATAATGGTATTGAAAAGAATTTTTTCTCTTAGAAGGTAGTTTCAAGCCTTGAGTGAACACCATACTTCATTTTCAATATTGGGTATCATATTTTCTGACACGCAAGTTAAAAATATTGGTATTGTCGAAATTCTACTGAAATGGTTTTTAGATGAGAATTGTACCATTAAATTAGTCCAATCGCATATATCATTCAAGAAAGGAGCAAAACAATGAAACGGGACAACTTATCTGATGTTGAAGTGATTCGTGCTAAGAATCAATAGCAACGAAAACCTATCCCTTCCTACGATTATTTGCCGGCCTTTCGTTGTGTACCACGTAAAAAGTGAACACACCGCGTTTTGGAAATCGGTCAGCTTTTTACATTTTAGTAGTGTTTGACGCCATGAAATTATTGTCATTAGCAAAGTAGATTCTTTCATTATTATTTAAGCCAACTTGTGGTCTGGTAGGGTCTCTTGCACAGCCCGATACACGTGTTTCGTCCTTACAGACTCGTTAGCCGGGCAGAACACGTCGCCTTTCGATCTTTTTATAGTCAGTTTTCTCGGAAGCCTTACACTCCTTATAGAGAGTTATCAAAGACGCAACGTTTCTACACTCAATTACACGTGAAATTTTCACCTAACACAGAGTATTGCGCACTCGATACTCTTTGGCTGGTACTTTTATCATGAATATAACTTTATTTCGAGTGCTTTATTTAGACCACGCTCAAATTAACTCAATTGAACGATTCGAATCGGTGGCTTCAAAAGTTTTGCATTGATTGGAAAAGGACAAAATAGGATGGAGCGTAATCTGGGCTCTTGGCAGGGTGCGCCAGAACCTCGATTCCAGGCAGTGCACGGTGTGGCATTGTCTTGTCATATTGAAAAGCGCTTCCTGCTGACCAAAGTCGGGTACTTCTCTGTAAGTTTGCCGTAGACTCAGCCTAACTGCTGATAATAAAGCTCGGCATTGATGGACTTGCCTTTTGGAACCAACTTCGTTGATTTCATCTACTTCACTCGCTGTAAAAGACCCCATTCAATAATGAAGCAATAAAACATAAACCACAATTTCATTGTTGGATATGGCGGAGACTTGTAACATGTGAAAATTAAGACAAATAATATCTAGACCTCTTCTAGACCTTTCGTGGGAAAATCCGACACAAGAAAGTGCAATATTCCCATGATATGCATAAGGGTAATTCATGCTTATTAAAGTGCTTCATATGAATTTACTGTGCCTATGTATTTCCGCATGCCTTACGTGATGTAAAAAATCTTATGCCGAAACTAATACTAATCCTCTAACTTCCGCTATCGACTGCTTTTTCACAGACCCGCTCAAAATGATTTAATCTGATAAGGATATGACATATTTTGAGCCATAGGTTTAGTGCTATATAGGTGCCTATTTCGTCCTACTGGGACTCATCAGTAGCACCCTCCCTTGGTTCCCAGCACTAGATCTATGGCTCAAAATATGTCATATCCTTATCAGATTAAATCATTTTGAGCGGGTCTGTAAAAAAACAGTCGATAGCAGAAGTATAGTTTATTTTAAAAGCCGTAAGCTCGACTGCCGGTCACCATAAAGTCAGGTAATACCATCATCCTACTTTGGGTGCTTAATTTTACTCGGCGTCGGTTCCTTTAGAGGACTATTTCACCTCAAGGGATCGACGGAACCGAGGGAGGGTGCTACTGATGAGTCCCAATAGGACGAAATAGGCGCCTATATAGCACTAGACCTATGGCTCAAAATATGTCATATCCTCTAACTTCCATTTAGGCAGATTATAAATACATCTATCTGACCTGCACAAACGATCATAGAGGCTATAGCAGACTAGATCAAAACGCTGAAGAGAAACATCAATGCGCAAAGCTGATGAAGCATCTCAAATACACGCCGAAAATCCAAAAAAGGAACCGCAAAGGCGAGGCGGCATTATCACACAAGGCCTCGTGCCTTTTCTTCGCTTGCTCTGGTGACTTAACCTAAGAGGTAAATAAAGGCATTAATTGTATCAAATCGATCGAATCCTCTTTTATAACATTCATCTCCAAATGAAGGAAGCGAAGATTGGTGTAACTGTGTTACCCAAAGCGGAACGGAGCCATTAAAGTTTTTGGCGCATGTTGGCAATGCCTGGAGTCTTTCTACACGGCAGTCGCTTCTCAGTATTGATGGAAATGGAATAAATCACTTGCGTAGCTCAGCTCCAAAAATCTGCAAGCCTTTTTTGTGCAATTTCAGATTTGAAAAGTGTTGTGATTCTTCATTGCCGTCGAACCATTAGGCTGATTGTATCCAGGTGTCATAAATTATCCACTCGTCACACGATACATCACGTCTCTACGTCAACAAGCGAAATGTTCGGGATACTCAGCGGGGGGCACCTATAATATCTTGATCGGCAATTTTCGACTGTTACTCGTTTGGTGCGCTACTCATTTACTGCGCTATCTCACCTTTGAAAATCATTTGCATGCTTCTGCACGAACCTAATACTTGCATCGATTCCTTTGGCAAGTTTTTGCTATTAATTACGGAGCTACGATATTGAAATGGGTTTGGTTCGAGTTTATAATTCATTCTGACCAATATCGCCACATCTAACTCTACTTACTGCTGTTTTCTTTGAGCTCAAATGAATTATTTCTCAAAATATGAGCGGTTAGAGAGATTGCTTTGAAGTTTAAGCAGCCCATTTTACGCCCATATCAGTAAAATTAATTTTTTTGGCCACGTTTTAGAATCCTGCAGGAATGTGCAATGTAATCTGAACGAATTTGAGTTTTATGCTACGAGCAAAATTGTTCTTTCGCCAAATACACAAGGGAAGATGGATATTGGAGAAAAATCAAGTGGGATTTGAATTTCCCATCCACTCACTTCCATTTTACTTACTTTTATATTCTGTTTATAATGGTGATTTATATGTTCTACTCATTTTATTTGTCCACACTCTTGATTCATGACTTTTACTGCCTGCATTTTCTACACCTTTCAATTCGCAAAATAGTCGTTTTGTAAAGGTGCTGAAAAAATAACTCATTTTGAAAAAGTACAGCTAATAATGGTTATTTATCTCTTCACTGCTGCACTGATACAGCAGATCTTTTATAGTTTGCCGTGCAAACACGACCGCGGGAATACAGTACTTATAAGTTGCTTGGAAAGAGTAGTGCTTGATCCTCATCCGACAACGTTACACTG
Source organism: Parelaphostrongylus tenuis (assembly GCA_019055375.1). Taxonomy (NCBI): domain Eukaryota; kingdom Metazoa; phylum Nematoda; class Chromadorea; order Rhabditida; family Metastrongylidae; genus Parelaphostrongylus; species Parelaphostrongylus tenuis. The sequence goes on along the minus strand of JAHQIW010000147.1, from coordinate 14,592 downwards.
CTGTATTGGTGGGTATGTATATTAATATCAGCGCACTAATATGGATAAGTCAATTTATCCATCTCATGCAAAAAGGTCTCAATATATCTGTCTTTAAAGTCTAGCAATAGGTGAAGTGACCAATATTTTGATATGTGTATACATATACTATAATATAAATGATAAAGGTATAACAGTCACGGATTTACCAATTTATTGTTGCTTCAATTGCAGACATAATGTTAAATAAATAAGAATGTCTATCTCAAAAACAATACAAATCTTTTTCAGTTTCCGCCAATCGTAGCCAATGCCGATGAGAAGTGCAATCCAAATGGACCCGATGCCAACACCCGAATCGCTCGACCAACCACACTTTGCTACATTGTATCCGGCCAGTTCGCCATGATGAGATTTGTGGTCTACACAGAATCTGCTTCGAAGCAACAAATTGTTGAGAAAAGAATAAATTTTAAACCGATAGAGTCCCTGATATCGACGTGTAAGTGGCGGGAACAGGTAATACATTTTCACCAGCTTTTGAAGTGCAAAAAATAATTCTTTTGCTCGGTTTCATGCAGATTCCCGTCACCGTCTTCCTGACGATGACGCAGTTGTTGTGTGCCTCGTTGTTGTTAACTACAAGGAAGCAACCATTATGTGCAGTTATATTTCTCGGAAAGACATATTTGAAGCTTGAAATAGCCAATAACAGTCCAAGCATTTATTCTCCTTGTTTCTTCAAAATTCTCTACGCGTTTACTGGAATAACCCACGTCTTTCAACACGGCGTGTACCTGTGTTGGTATATGACTGTATGAAGGTTTATGCTAGACAAGACTGTTTTCTCAGAATTCTTATAATTAGAGCTTCAATCTCAAAAACTTCATTGATGTGCCCGCTTTCTTTCTAAACCTTCTTATTGCCTTGTTGCAATGACACCAAAATCATGTTTCACTCTTGGCTTGCTCGGCTGAAATCTGTGTAAATCTTCTTGCTGAATGGCTTGAATATCGATCATTTCAAAGCTTTGTGCAAAGCAAGTAAAATTTAAAATCAAAGAATTGATTTGTGAAAAGGTTCCTACAAAGCGCTGTAAGAGCGCAAAGAAAATTACGTTCGGCTTTTTCAGTAGTGAGCCCATCGTTTGAACCGCATGTGTATATTGAAACATATAAGTGAAGTTTATGAGTTAGAAGCACTTTGTCGTTACAGAAAGTTAGAATTTTACTAAGAAAACTTCCAGAATGATATATGTAGTGGAAAAAACAACTACGTCTTAGAATATTCCTTATATTGGTGATTGAGGAAAACACATCTTTGCAAGGAGGAACTCTTTTTTAATTGTTATTGAGCCAAAAAAGAATTATTTAAGCTCAAAAAGGGGTTGGTACGCTAGGGTCATACACCGGTGCTTCGGAGGTTCGTCCTCCTCATCTTTTGAATTGGTTTTGATCTAGCAGCAAAAATCTATCGACTGAGAGGTGGTGATGGTACAGTGTCATGGTGCACTGTGCCATCACCACATGCGCCTCCCTCCTTGCTTCAATGCAGGGCTGAGTGTGGGGCGGGGGTCACTGATGAGGAGGACGAACCTCCGAAGCACCGGTGTATGACTCTGGCGTACCAACCCCTTTTTGAGCTTAAATAATTCTTTATTGGAATTACATTGAATGTTTTTTGGGGGTTTCAAAAACAGTCGATCTTTTGAATTTGTTATTGAGCCTTTTTTCATTTTATGCATGTTCTTCTAGGTATTTTATTGCATGACGAACAATGATGCGATATTCGGTTTGTTTTTTGGAAAAATTTCCGTAATAAGCTCACCAACAAAAGTAAGATGAATTTTTGTTTCGATGTATTCAACATGTTATTTTAATATCACACCAGATTTTGTTGGCAGTTTCAAAAAAACTTTCATCGCTAGAAAAAGTAGATTGCATTGAGTAGTGCTCAACAAGTGTGCTAATGAAAAAACAAAACTCCCATTGATCCTAAAAATTTTACATTCCATTACGAGAGCTACGTCTTTGGAATGATAACGTATTCTCAACTCTATTTCTTAAGGCGATTTTTTGAGAGTGCATTCGAAATAGACGTTCTGCAATGCACAAATCTTATTATTAACTGATTTGTAAGGAATTTTAATGTGCTGTCAACGTAGGCCTTGATAGATTTCGTATCTATCAATCTGTGGAGTGCCTTTCCGGGCATTTCCTCCACCCAGATTTTTGAAGCTTCTCACTGATATTATGAATCTTCTACTCAAAATATCCAGTAATTGCAAATCTATACTATAAACATCTGTTGGCAGTAAACCACTTATGATTTTATTACTGACTGTTTTGCAGGAAATTTCAATGAATCAAATGGAATAATTAAATTAGCACTGGGCAACAATTTACCTTTGTTGCACTAAACAGGTACTTCCTACATTCAACGTAGCACTTCTTGCTTCAGCTCTGATCTACTAGTAGTAAACAGTAGCTGGAAATGTGAGGGTCCTAACATTTGCTTTGGTTTTTGGAAAAGTCGTCATAGATCGCTGCACTAAGTAGGAAAATGCGCTCTGATTTAGGGTACCTTTCGCGATGTTTCTACTTCGCAGAGGGTCTTGTTGATACTATTTCTTGAGATTTAGACCGTTGAAAGCACTTTATCATCACGGATTCTCGAGGATATTTTTTTCTGAGGAGACGTAGGTTTCTCCGCTAGCACTCATGCGCTTCAACAAGCAGTTTCTTCGATAGAAAAACATCTTTGAAGAATGAATTCTTTTACTACTCTTATACGATAATCTTTTCGAATATCTTGTGAGTGTTAGACCGCCTTTTCCTACTCATCATTCGTTCGATAGCCAAAGATATGTTTGATCTACACAGGATTCTCAAATATCGAACATGTGCAGGGTAGTTGATTGATTTCTTGCATTTGTGCTTGACGTTTTCTCGAACACCTTCCATCGTCATCAAAGAGTAGGTTATGAAGTTGGATGACGCACTTTTTATGACCACTCACTTATCTCCATTAGTGTTCTCTTGGTTGGGCACAATACAGTACAATATCGGCTGAATTTAAGGGATTTGATTTTCGGACCGTGGGATAGTGAAACTGACTCGCAGCTTTCTAAATCAGCCACTTCCGAAAGCGTACCTTTGATGACAGTGAATGAGACAAAACGATCAGACAAAAATGTGTAGCACACCTGAAAGTCCTGTTGAAAGCGCCGGTAGCATTCCGCACATTATTAATAATTTGTGGGAATGAACAAAGATTCATGTATCCAAGCGATGGGAATGGCGAAGGATATCCATAGGAAGTAGTTGGATGACTAAGGTGATGGTTTCTTGGGTGGACGATAGCCACGTACACGTGGTCACATGGAATTATTTTGAGAGATTGGAACTTAAGAGATGTAAAAAATCGCCTTAAAAACAATCAATCAATTACCCAGAACACGCAAATCAGTGGGTATGTTCACCGGCATAGGTTGTAACATCGAACAGGCTCATAGTGAAGCGTAGGTGGATATATGAATAACTAATGCTAGAACGATAGAGGAAAAGCCTCTTTTGAAATTCTGTTGAGATCCCAGCTTTTGAAGCATACTGATACCTCAAAGTTCCTTAGAGGCAGTGATGAACTGGTGTCGAATACTAGTATATACATCTACATTTTCACTGGATTGTTTTCTAATTGTTTAGCTCACTAATTGCTTTTCTGTATTGCGTAGGATGAAAATTATCAAAACTCGAGGTTTTATGTCTTAATGTTCTTCGTACATCTCTTTTACAATCGGCTGTATGCCAAGGACAGTTTAATTACGAGAGAAACTGGCGATGCTTTCACCCACAAAAGCTATACATGCTTCAAAAAAAAAAGGATTGGTAGAGTAAATAGTGGATATATCAAAGCAAAATAAAAAGTTTCCAATCCAAATAATAAAAACAAACTCGGCCACTTTGCAATGTCGCTGCGCAGCAGCGACTTCTAATGCCGTTCCGATCGAGTTGGATACTATATCATTCTTGGCAAAAGATATGAAAATCTTTTGAAAAATATCGTCGATTCTGAAGATTCTTTTGCTCTGGTTCCTTTAGAATGGTTTTCTTCATATTGCAAAATGCTTCTAGAACTAGAATTTGTAAAAGCAGTAAATATAGCTTACTTTTTTTGAACATCTGTCATATCCTTGCTTGAAACGTGTATCAGCGAACTTTGACTATTGAAAACCTAGCCCTTTCCAATATATGAAAGATGACTTTCTTGCATTCCACTTGGCTCGTAAGTGATCGAGACAGTGAGTTGACTCATAATGGCTGAGATCACAGGAACAGGTAAGAGTGCACTACGAGCATGGCTTTCAAGAACATCAAGGAACTCAAAAACAATTTTTTCATTATTTCGATAGTTTAGTCGAAAGGTTGCGCCATGTCAAGACATGTACGTGATGTTAGCACTATAAGGGTGACAGATTGTCAAAAATTGAAACTCACCTCTAACGTCTTGCAAAATTGATGCAGAAAATAACTTGAAGTCTACTGTTTCAAACTTACTGTTTGCATTACAAGACGTGTTATGAATCCCTTAGCTCTTTCCTTGGTGGTTGCAATGCCAGGAACCCGAGCTTCAACATCAGCTGCGGTCGAGTATACCATGGCAACAGGCAAGGTGAAGTCGGTGATGGTGAAGTCCTTTGTGACCGCTACAAGGAGAGTTCATGGCTCTTGTGGATTAATTAAATACTTAGTTTCAAATTTAGACGATTTTTTAATTTTTTTTTTGGAATTTTTTCCGCAATTTACAACCTGTTTCGACCGCCCTTCCGGCAAAAGCGCGCTCTCTAATATTTTCAAAGTGCAAATAATCACGGCTAGCCTGAACTAGAAAAGTTTCTTCCATGGTAAATTTTACTACTCAAAAGGCCTTTTGATTGCGCCTTCACGATAAAAACAAAAATATATTTCACACTGCAGCGTTTTTCACTAAACTGAACATTTCTCCTAGACTTTAAGTAGACGTTCCATGGCTTGAATCTCGAAGATTTTAATATTATATTTGTATTTTAGAATTCACTACTTAGTGTGCCGTAGCAGCCAAGAGAAGATTGGATTTCGCACTCAGCTCGTATTCCTCGCTGCGGTGCTTAGATGATATTTCGCAACTCGCTTTGCACAATTGAAGAAATGTGCGCCAAGTGCGATTTTCAGTCTTCCTTTGGCTGCTGCAACGCAATGGAAGATTTTTCGAGGAACTAAGTATGTCGTTGATTTTTGCGACAATTAGACTATTGAACAATTGCTAAATGTCTATGGCGCAACTTTATCCAGCGGAGAACACACGAGTGTTAAACCATGTTATTTTATTATTACAACGTACTGTTAGAGTCAGTTCAAAAACTAAGTACATTTCTAAAAGTCATGAGAAGAGCTAGCAAAGACTACCAAAACTTTGGCAAGTATGGTTGCAGCAGAGTAGTGAAAAGTGTTTCAAATATCGAATAAGCCACTGATGTCGTCGAGATTTAAATTACCGAATGGTCATTGAAAGTCTAAAGAAAAGCTCAGCCCAGCAAAAACTGCTTAAGTGTGAAGCATAATCTTTCTTCACTGTAGGAGCAATAAAAAGGTTGACCTAAAAGTGAAGTACACCCTAGGGATTCTTGTTTAAGTTAGTGAATCATCATGAAAACTCTGAAAAACTCAAAAGATGCAGTTTTTCAAAGGGGTCAAATGAGCGTGCGGATAACGGAAATGATCCAAAGTGTTAGATTTATTCACTCTAATTGGAAATCTATAAATTCTACCAAAAATTGAAATAAAATTTTATAGCACCATAGTACTCTTCTATTCAAAACCTTGACCAGCAGGAATCACTCCACATCCCAACACTGTCGAAAATGTAACTAATAGCGAAATCATGAAGCGATGAAACGATGAAGCAGATTTCTCCATGCTTATGAAAGATTTCACTTTTGTTCCCTAATGTACAAGCAAGCATTTCAAACTCAACCAGAATCACATTTCTCATCTAGATATCAAATCATCTGCAGGACATCAGCTAATTTAGCAACATGCACGTGAGTAACATCAGCTTATCAGCCTTTGACTTTTCAGGAGCTCTAGATATTTCCAGCCTCGAGAATTCAAAGCAAATTACTTGATGCAAGTTTGCGGCAGACTCTGCTGTTTTGAAGCACACAGCGATCGATAAGAGGGCTCGAATACAGATCACTGTCCAAATGAAACCGCGGGAGAAATTGTAGTGAACGCCTCAGTTCATCAGGCACCACGGCTTGAATTTGATTCCCACCATTTCATTTGTGATACTGCGACATAAAATCCTCACCTTCCCAAAACTAATGAATTCATAACTGACAAAATGGCGACATATGTGAAATGTGATAGCTAATGACGAAAGTTTTTTTGGCATGAAAATTTCAGTGATTTGGAAATTGCATTTGTTCACCTTTGATGTTCTCATCACTCTCTCCTGTCTAGCTTCCTCATCAATGTCCTTCTATTTGACGGAGAGACCAGCTGATAGACAATGCAAGAAGTTCTGCAAACTCCAATCAACGATTAAAAACAGAATGCTACCGGAAGTCCACTAGTATGAAGAAGAAAAAAGAAGACTGTTTGTGAATTAATAGTAGGAAAAAATGCATTGAGTAGCGAGCTTTTATCACGAGGCACGCTATGCTATATATTGTAGGACTGAACCGACAAGGTGTCGAGATTAGAAGGTAAAGTGGGCGTAGTAAGGGAATCGACTGACGTAGCTGCAGCTGACTTCACTAGTCTCTTTTTTGAACGCTCTATGTTCCTCATCAAGGTAAATGATTGTGGAACGCCACCGACCTCTCACAGGTTCGTCATGAGGGAGAACAAAACAGAGTTATATTGCATATTTCAAATAGTGAAACGCCGTTCCATTTTAACTATCGCAGACTCTTTAGCAGTTTATTCCAATGTTCTAGATTTTTTTGCAACGGATCTCTCAAATAGTCTAACACACTGTTCCTCTCTGAGAAACAACCAACTGGATTCATTTCGTATCTCAGGTTTTTGATGCAATGCGAAGGTCAACTGAATGGCAGGCAGTCATCACTTTCCTCATCGTTAGGTAGTAAGTATCTCTGCGATTATAAGTCACCCATTAGGGTGATAGCATTAGGGTTGATTTACCTGCCGGTAGAAAATACTTGCGAATATTACCACTAAACTCATATTTCCATGTATTTGAGTTTTTTCTAAACAACGCTTACAGGTAAATACCATTGCTCGTTATTAAAACATGACGACGTAGATGAGCTCATTTGGTGATACGGCTGTCTGAGCGATCGCGCTGATGTATAAAAATTTCACTGACCGTTTACTTATCGATAGTGGCGATCAGATAATAGAGGAACTCATTTGTCAATTCCCAGTTTTAGTATTTAGACAATGAGGGCTCAGATGTGCTACTCTGAGAAGAACTTTCACTCAGCGCAGGCTAGAGTTTGTAATGGAGAGCTTTTAGTACTCTACATGCGAGGGAATTTGCATAATAGTCAGAAAATGCACAGATCTTTCATTCCCAACGTCTTTAGAATTCCCTGACTTGGGACGTAAAAAAATTTGGTTATGCCGCTTTTAAAAGGCAAATCAAAGGCACAATGAGTATGGAATTCATGGAAAGTTCACGGGCACTGTAGTAATTGAATATGCAGCTCCATGTTGTTTCAGTTTGATTGCTGAGGATGAACAATCTTCCACGACGGTTCTACATATCTTCAATAAAATAGCGTTGCTAGCTGACGTATTCAGCAGCTAGGAAAGGGTAGCATCATTATCCTCCCATATCAAAGTGAGTAGGTTTTCACGTGCTGGTTTCCAGGTTAGAAAGGATACAGCAACCATTCTCCTGCTGTAGCCAGATTCTCATGTATCCCGACGTGACCCATCAACATTTTCTCGGAATATTGAAATAGCACACTTGTTATGGAAGCAAGTGAGAATGTAATGAGTAGCTAGACTCTCTATAATAGAATTACATATTGTCTTTTGTCGCTGTGGATCATGGTCTTCCATGTCATTTGAGTCAAATTTTTATCGGTGGAACAGTGCTCAGACAAAAGTTGGCACTTAGCAATGCTCTTTTATTCAAAATGATTTTCATTTCAATCACCTTTTAATAGCAATTTGTACCTCAGGGTAATCTATCCCACAGTAGTGGAGTTATAATATCAGCTGGCACAGAGCGTGATAGTAATGTGAAAATGTAATAATAATGTAAAAAATTAAACAAAGAATGTGAAAATGGTTTTTCTTCATCCATGGATTACCAATCAGCAATAGACGGCGAGAAATGAAAACTTGTCTCATTCGCGGAATAAAAATTTTTCAAAGGGTGTCAGCAATCATTCGAAAGCTTAGATTTCTTGCTAGAGCTGCACAACCGTTTTTTTCAAAAGCCCTTTTATAACGCTGTATAACCCAAAATAAAGTTTTGTTTCTCACCTGCCGTTCGCGTTCATTTTATCACGCATACAATTCACTGAAAGCACGAAAAGCATATTAACGTTTAGGAGAACTTCCGTAGTATTTGACTAAATTGTTTTACTGAAGTTTTTCCAAAGCCGAGAAAGAATCCCCAATTGAACATTAGGTCGCATCCCACTGTCTAACGGTCAAGCCATCGGTCGATTGTAACCGACCTCATGGACAAGCCGATAAATAATTTTTTCGAAAATGTGAGGCTCAATCTTATTCTCCCTGCTAAATAAAACTTCCAGACAATAACCACGTCACCGGAATCATTGAAGCTTACGCTATCAAATGATTATCAATAGTCTGAAGAAAGAGCTCTGTACAGAGATGTGTAGAGCATACATCTTCTAGGTACTGTTCTATTATGGCGACGCCACTGGAGGCCTACGTTAAGAATGTATTTTTTGCTTTTGCAAAACGTTTCTGTAGTTTATCAATAGTTCAAATCAAGTTAGTTTTAATGGCATGCTTGATTTCTCACACAGCTTAATTCTGATGCTGTAATACTGAAAATAAATTTTTTTTATTCGAAGATTTGTCACTGGATAAAAGTTTTGTTGTAATGAACTTCCAATCGTTAAATAGAAATAATCTTTCCAGACTATAATGGGTATATTTGGCTTTCGCAAAGGACTCCTTAGAGCTCTGTAACGACCGAAAGAATATTGTGTTTCACAATCAGTGAGCACTTTTACTTGGATAGGTTGTGTGTATAGCTATGATACTAATCCGCTGCATAAATCACATGTGGATTTTTTGATGGAAATCAGAGATTTTTCCGACTCTCCAGAATTTTTTCTACATCTCCATGTGCTTAAAAAAAAAGATTTATTGAATATAATTTATCGCGTTTGAGAGGTTGACAGACTCACAATAAAATGTAGATCACTGTTCAGGAGGCCAGAAAACTTCTATCGAATCCAAGAGTGATTTAAAAACATCGTCACCTATATCGATAATGGAGATTACAACTGGGACATTGGCGAAAAATAAACGGAAGGTTGCAACAATCGCATATTTTCACCTGCGGTCATTTTACGCAACATGAACTCAGCCAAATGAAACTCCAAAAAATGGCGTGAGGCCTCTCGGTGCCGTCTGTTACGCCATTTTCACAGATCTCCACATCCTTCCGACCGTTTGAGAGTGAGTTCAAGTGTGTGGATCTACAAAATTGTGATGATGGCTAACCGTGAAGTGCTGGAAACCAGCTTTTTGTATATCTTCAGTTATGCACCCCTTCAAGCGGTCGGAATAGATCGTAGAACCTTGGGCAACGTTGTTTTTGATGGCAGCCAGCATGTTGAACGATTTACAACCGCCACCAGGAAGCACTGTTTTGTCTCACGACAGACTCCTCCAAAAATCCATTGTTGTGGGAGCACACATCCGGCATTGTTCTTCCTCTCTGTGAACAATGAGTTGTCTATGTCCACATCTTGCCGTTGCCCCCAATCTTTTTACCACGGCGTCGAATTAGCTGTTCTGCAACAACTTCACGTAAATAGTTATTCCAGTGCACGATTGCGCCTCTGCTCATGCCAAGATTTTTTTACACCACTGGAGCGACGTTAACTCTTCACTCCAACCGTGGAAGAAACACAGAGTAGTAAAAAAAGAAAGACGACTGTTACCAAACTAATTTCCGACTCTAATACTGACCTTATCACGACATTTACGCTTGCAATATCGCCAAGAAATTTTTGCATTGAAGTGAAGTTCAACTGGATGTCCTTTCTTGCATAGAGTTTGGATTGTAACACGCCGTGTATTTGTATGAGCGTGACAGCTTCTTTGTCGGTGCTTGGCGAAGCTAAATGCTCAAAGGTGAAATCGATGAGGATCAAAAGACAATTAAAGGTAGTCGACTTGTAATGACTATTAAATGTGGGGAATGCTGAGATGGCTCGTCAGCCAGGGGCCAGTATTGCGAATTTCGATCTGCATACCTGACAATGCGTGGTGGCCAGGTGCCGTCGCTGCATTACGCTCCCTAACATATTACAGCTCGTTAAGAAGTCCTTTCAAAAAGCCAAATACATCACTGGAATTAGCAGAATTCAGACTATCGAATGATTTTTGGTCTGAGGAAAGTACTCTCCCAGACTAAAGACGCGTTGAAACGTCTTAAGTGTGAAACGTACTTCTATTTTGGATGTTACAGTGAACTGAGAGGCTTCTTTCAGAACCTAAGTATATCTCTGGAATTGTCTAGATTTGAGTTATTGATTAACCAAGAAGCAACTTGGAAAAATTGGAAACACCCCTATTTCTGAAGAAGTGCGGAAAACAGCAGTATTTCAAAAGTGTGGAACCCTTTCTTCTTGTGCGAACTGTAGAGCTCAAAGAAGTTCCTTCTAAAAGACAAACACATATTCTTGATCAGAAAGGTTTTTCTTTTCTAATTCATAGAATTTTGTCATGAAAAATCTTGATCAGGCGAGAAATCTTCAGATGTGAAACAAAATATCATTTTGACTGCTTTAAAATTCATTTGGTTCGCTATTAGATAATCATATATTTGTCAGATAACAACAAAGAATACGCTTTTACCGAAGGCCTCAAGTGGCGCCGCCATGATAGAACAGTACCGCCTTTTCTTTCTCCTATAGCGCTATCAGAAAAAAGCTTTTCTAAAAACCAAACGCATTTTTAGGGTTCTTCATAACTTATCCTATCAAATAAATACTGGCACTCAAAAGAAGAAGTTTTGTACAGCATAATCAAGCGAGACAAGAAGAAAAGCACGTGGTCTTTATAACTATATTTTTATTTTGGATTTCACAGCATCATAAAAAAGTGTTTTGAAAACCGGGTTATGTGCGGCTCTAGCCAAGGATCTGAGCTTCCGAATGATTACTAAAACTCCTAAGAAAAATTACGGTTCAGCGAATGAGATCTGTTTTTTATTTGTCGTTTTTTAACAATACAAGTGCCATAATTTCTTCTGAGATATGGCTAATACCACAAATTTGATGCAGTAATCTTATTCGACTTACATTTCTTCGTTTTCATCTTCTAGCCTTTGAAATAACTCGCGGTCTCCAACCGACCTATCAGTTTAATGAGTATCCTCTCAAACAAATCTTGCAGCGTTTCACCAACCCCGGAGGGATGAAAAGCTTAGTATTCCTTGAGCGCGGCATAAAACATTTAACCGTCGCTTGATTGATCGAGTACGTCACAGAGAACTTCCAACCACTGCGCCAACCCGCTCTTAATATCAATGTCTCAGTAAGCCTTGTTCGCTTAGGAATATGGAATAGTGTGATTTTTGTGCCCATAAAAGGCATGTTGCCTGCACAGGAATTGGTGCTGAATCATTGACACTTTTACGACAATTTCATGAGCGTTAGATAACGCGAATAAGCACCTCTGAGTCGTTTTGATTGAATTGCTAAACGACAAACAGTTTTGTCAAGACGTTCTCCATTTGCTTTCATAAAATGCTGTGGTTACTTAGCGAATCATCACCTGTATCACCTGTCGTCCCGTTGATCGTCGAGTGACTCGAGCGGATACCAGCAACTCATCCATTTTTCCCTATCGCGTGCAAGAGTAGCCCAGTGGGTCCTCCTCGCTCTAGGGATTCGCTGAGCATCATATCTTTCTTCCATCGCTTTCGTGAAGAAATCGGACCAACGGGTCAGTGGTCTTCCTTTAAAGCGCTTGACGTCCCGAGGAATCCAGTCGCTAACGGCTCTCGTCCATCGGTTGTCGTTGAAGCGCATCACGTGTCCGGCCCACCTTATTTTCGATATCCTGGCGTGTAGAACGGCGTCTCTGATTTTCGATCGTTGACGTAGGTCGGAACTTCGGATCCTTTGTCTCATTTACGAAATACGGGATACTCCTAGCATCGACCTTTCGACTGCGCGTTCAATAACTCCAAGTGATCTTTCATCCTGCTTACGTAGCGACCAGGTTTCTGCTGCATACGTTAGGGCAGGGATAATTGTCGAGTCGAAAAGGTGGGCACGGAGACGGATGTTCTTTGTCCTCTTCACTACATCTTCGATGCTCTTAAACGTTCCCCAAGCCTCAGCTTGGGGAGCGAATCATAGCTGACAGATAAAGAACACCCAGCATCGTTATTCTACAAATTGAAGCAATTGATGATTCTATATAGTCTGTATGAATGTTTAAAGCCTTACCGAGGTTGTCATGTCAGAGCCATACTCGTGTTTCGGAGGTATCGCCCTCTTTATCAGTGGCTCACGCCCGCACTGAACCTTTCTTTGTAGCAGAGAGAGGAGACGTATGCGGCGGTAGCACAATGTACAATGAACTGTGTTATCACCATTTTCAGTCGATGAATTCCGGCATCGATGGATTGAAGAGGGCGATATCTACAAAACACGTGTATGGCTCCAACGTATCAACTTTATAAGGCGTTAAAAATTCTTACAGACTATTTTAAATGCTTATAGCGAGTTCAAAAAACAGTCGTTGTGGTGATTCAACTGATGATTCTCCACACTTCCTGGTTTTCAGCTTCAGAAACGGCGTGGCAATCATACTATTGTAGCCGGGCCAGTCAACTTAGGTTTGTTCAATCCCGGCAGATTCAATCAATGTTCTCTCAGATCATCGAAATAACGCTTTTGTTATTAAAGCAAACGTTCCTCTGAACATTTCTTTTTAAAATCATTCCTGTATAGTCTCGACATTACAAGCGCCTGATTTCATCTAACGATTCCATAAGATGGAATGGTGTGCAAAAACGTTTGCATCAGCCGGTATTCGAACCCAGATCTTACTCATTTCTGGAGTATGTGCTAGAACGAGCGTCGGTGGTGCAACGGTTTAGCACATATTTCGGGAAAGATTAAGATCTGAGTTTGAATCCCGGCTGACGCAGATCTTTTTGCACACCACTCCACACCATTGGGTTTATCGAAACATCATAACGGCGCAATAGATGGTCAAATAAAATGATTTCCGATTGATCTCATAAGGCAATAGTGTTTACTTCGTAAACCTTGTTCTGTTCCATGCAATTTTCGATCAACGAGCATTGATGTTCTTTAGATATGTTCAAAGAAAAGATAAAAATGCATCAATAGCGATGAGAAAGATTTGAAAACTTTAGTGAGGATTTAAAAAACAAATAGATCAATAGCTAATAAACGTCATTCTCTGCCAGTCTCCGTCAAGGTTTGATAATCATAATTAACATTATTGGATAGATCTCCAAAAATTACAACAATGTAAAATTTATTTGTCGGTCTCACTTTAAACAGATTCCGTAGACGAGAGCGTTGGCACAGAGCGTGACTGACATGTTCAAATTACAGAAGAATTTACGAGCTGTAACATCAGTGGGTAAAGTCTGTTTCTGAGAAATACCGAAAAAACACTTCACTAACGTCTGCAAGCAACACTTTCACAAGCGTTAGGACAAGAGTTCAAAAAGGAGATACCATCCTTGAGATGGCCAAAGCTAGTCTTCGAAAACTGTGGTCAGGTCTGGAATGGATTGTAAAGAAGTGAATATCAATGGGCCAGTATGACCAACATTACAATTACTTTGCTAATGGCAATATTTTCATGACGTCAAACACTACTGAAATTGTTAAAAGCTGACCAATTTTCAAAACGCGCTATGTTCACTTTTTACGGCACACAACGAAAGGCCGGCAAATCATCGTAGACGGAGATAGGTTTTCGTTGCCATTATTTCATAGCACGAATCGCTTTAATATCAATTAAGTTTTCCCGTTTCGTCGTTTTGCTCCTTTCTCAAATGACATATGCGACTTGATTAGTTTAATGGTAAAATTACCGTCTAAAAACCAAATCATTATATTTCTGACAAAGCCATCATTTTCGACTTGCATGTCAGAAAAATCTGATACCCAATAATGTAAATGGCTTTTATTTGACCTTCGTATTCATTCAATTACATAAAACCGGCAATTGTGATGTGAAACTTTTTTCTGAGTAGTGATTCTGATGCGTTGTGGCAACAAAAAGAACGTCACGTTCCACACTCAAAGCTTCTTGACGCATAAGAGGTGTATGCATATGCTCAAAGCATACGAGCGTGTATAGGAAGTTGTGAAGTACCGGATTATCGGAA
>JAHQIW010000146.1:0-19276 GCA_019055375.1 Parelaphostrongylus tenuis | reverse complement strand
TTATGCGAAGCTACTTTATTGTGTTTTTATCGCGTGGATTTCGCATGCTTTGACTGTTCATTCAGCAGTTTCAATCACTAGTCGTGCACTGCTCTATTGTCGAACTTAAATGATACATTTGATGTCTGCTCTACACAAAAAGGGATGGAGAGATGTTAGAATTGTTAGATACAGAGTCAGAGTATATAAAGTTCACAAAAGAAAAACCATAGGAAGAGCTGGCTTCGTTTCTTGAACCTTCAAATACACCTCTCCAAAAGTGGGTCTTTCACGGAATGGAATGGAAAGGCGACCGCTTAAACATAACAGTATACTGCCCTTATGATCCCTCATGAACAAAAAGCACTTGTGCAAAACATGTACCTAGTAGCTACAAGTGTTCGCACAGGAGGAAGAGAGAGAGAAGAGTCACCACACCTGTTCAATGATTAAGAAAGAACAGCCATGACGTCAGGTCAAGATGGAGAGACATGCTCCATCACGAAAACAATGGCATTCAAAATCCAAATGGGAAGATACTTTAAGATAGCGAAGTGTTGCTTTTGGAAGGTCTCTAAAATACAGTGATCTGGAAAGTTTTGCAGGCACTGTGTAAATTCCACCCAACACCACGTCGGCAAATGGTTCGGAACCACTTGTATGACCGTTCATATGGGATGAAGGATTGTGTGAAATCTCCTAACACTAGAGACGGAGTCTGCATCCGTTCAGATACGATATATCCGACATTTTGTAAGATGTGTGTTGATGAATAGATAGGCGAACGACCAAGCCACATTATCGCCACATAAGTAGAGCCTAGATGGATAGTTGACAGCGCGGACAAGTACTCCTCTAGATGCACAACCGAAGGGCACATCGGTGAAGACTTTTAGGTTGTAGTGAGAATACTGAGGAAACTGTCAATAATGTCCGCTCAAAAATGCCTCTAAGACCTTTTGGGAGGAGTTCAAGGGTCCAGGAATGAATGGAAGAGATGAGTGTCGCTTCAAGCCGTCACAACAATTGACAAGCGTGCTGGAGTGCACGTGATTCCTTGTGAGGGTTCGTCTCAGTGTCGAAAAACTCACGAGATTGTTGAGAAAAAGCCACTAGTGTTAGTGCTCAAAATTTATAAATCACTTCTTGGAGGTTTGCTAATGTGACATATTATGAAGGAGCATTTGAGAGATTTTTTATTTGTTTTACTTATTTCAATTTTTCTGGTACATTTTATAAATAGTTTGTGTAATGCATGAAGAAATTAGTTCTATACAATGTTGGAGTTTTCTTCATAACTATAAACAGAATGTCCAAACTTTTGTTTTGTTTGTCCATTATTCACACTGAACGTAACACACGGCAGTCTCAGAACTAATACAAAAACACATATGAACGCCACAGTACGTTGACAGAAAAGACTATAGTGTAAAGCCAACAAGAAATGGCTCATTGCACAGTGACATTTAAATCTTGCAAGATTCTTTCACGGCATAGCTTTATAATGACTTCCACTAGATCCACCAGTTTTGGATAGGCTAGAGACGTGGGTATGAACTGTTTATAAAGACTATGAGATCATGCTATGTTCAAAATAGTTATCGCGAAAGGAAAAACTCACGGGATCGATTTCATATGTCTACTCCTCTTTGGCTCCGCCAAGTGTTACGCTCTGGCGATTTTTGACCTCATGGAGTAAATATATTTACTAATTAAGAAGTCACAAAGCTTGATAGACGTATACGATGCAAAATCAATCTATTTTGAGAATAAGATATTCAAAATAACATTCATTAAAGAAACACAAAGAAGCTCTACCAAGTAGCAGGTGATTTTGAAAAAACTTTGGATAAAATGAAATTCACTGGTGAGAGTGCTTTATTCTGTGCTGATCAGTATTATTCTGGCTGCTAAAGGCAGGCTTGTTATTTTTCACATTATCCGTCATCGCATATTAAGTTCGGATCCTTGCAATCCGTCAATGTCATTTGTTCCCCTTATATTACCGCAAAGGTCTTCGAGCATTTTACGTGTTGCATCAGTTGTTGCTTGAGGATTTTATCATAAATGTCGTACGCTGCTGCTCGACACGACTCTCCATAAGATGCTGGGGAAGTGGAACTAAGGCATCCTCATATAAAATTGTGGAAGAGCGTTGGGAAAAGCGGCCGATCCTTGCATATACTTTTACTGACCCCCTTAAAAATGAACGAAGAACTCTTTGACTCAAGTGGGCAAAATCAAGCTAGTAACGACCACATGTGTGCTGTAGAGTATCTCTAACCACTGCCCTACACGGTTTCTGCGATGATACGCGCTTCTTTTGAGCGATAGGAAAAGGTGGACTTTGCTTTACTAATCAATAAGCAAAATTTCGTTGTATCCTTTTTCTGAGTAATGTCGCAGCTCATTCGCACTCCAGCCAATAAAAGTATATTGCGTTTTGGTTTACAGTTTTGTCAGGCGTACTTTTGCGTAGAAATGCAGCACAAGAAGAAAGTGCTGTGATTCAAATCAGCTGTTGCCGATGTGTTCATGTGGTATATGACTGTTGGTGAATGTGACGTTGATTAACAACAACCCTTCGTCTAATTTATTATGAATTACTGTATAGTAAGAACAATGGCCGATGAGAGAAAGGATCCGATATTCCGACCTACGTCAACGATCGAAAATTAGAGACGCCGTTCTACAAGCCAAGATATCGAAAATAAGGTCGGCCGGACACGTGATGCGCTTCAACGACAACCGATGGACAAGAGCCTTTACCGACTGGATTCCTCAGGACGTCAAGCGCTCTAAAGGAAGACCACTGACCTAGACTACATATCCTTTCGAATTTCATTCTAAAGTCCAAAAGCAATCATATGGCCTCTCCACACTCGTTCACTCGTTGTTCCTTAGAAGGCGAAATATTTGAAATCATTACAACGAGTCACTGAAAAAAATTGCTGTAATAATGGAAAGAAACAATATGTGGTCGAAAAATCATACGGAAGATGAGCTCAACAAAAAGCAAGCAGCAACTAAGTCATGTGTAAAATGTTCGAAGACTTTTGTGGCTGATGGATGTGAGTAAACGAATTGAGCAAGTGCTGAGATTCAAACGATAGATGTTAGGAGGAGGGGATTAAGTTCATGGTGTGCTGCGAGATTTGCTATAAGTCAATGATCAGAGGCAAGAATCTGCTGTGAACGCGCTGAGATGTGATAAATCACATAGCCATGACAATCAATGGGCCCTGGGAAAATCTGCTGAACAGAAGCCGTTAATGTTTGAGATCTACATACTGTCAGGTACACAGCAACAGGCCGGCAGCTAAGCATTTACATTTTTTCACGAAACTTTCGAAATACAAAGAAACCATTGCGTTCTTAAGTGCTTTGAAAGACAAGACTCACTACCCAACTATGTACAAAATCAGACAAAGGAAACCTCGTCATCGCTCTAATCACTCGAAATTAATAAAATGGTATGCGATTTAGGTAAATTCGTCGACAATTCAGACCAGTTGTTCTCCTGCATCTTTTAGTGCCGCCATTGGGAAGTGTACCGGGCGGACACTCATAAGTATACTATCGGGCTCTCTAATAAACAGGAGTAGCTCAGGAGGTTGGTCATGTGCGACTTTCCGAGCATTTATGCTTGTTTTGAAGATTATTTGAGAATTAACGAAAAAATTTGGCCATCGCATCGGCGATCCATTTATTGTAATTTTCACACCTCGTGGAGTCCAGCCATTTACAAGAACTGTCTATCGGTTGTCGATCAAAAGCATTGTGGGTACCTTTTTGTGAGACGGCTACAAATGAATAATCGATCTCATTTGTGGACAAGAGTTTTTCATAGGAGTGGTAGAAATCATTCGAAAGCTAAAACAATTGGCTAGAGTCGTACGTGGGAGTTTTTTTGGAACATCATTTTATCACGCTGCAAAATCCAAACAAAATCGTGCCTCACACAACCAGAAATTTTATTTTCTTATCTCACTTATACTTCGCTGAACAAAACCCCTCGCTCAACTTGCTAATGCTCCCTTCATAGCACAACTCGAAGAACCCGGAAATGTGTTTGCTTGCCTAAGAAGCTCCTTTGATAGCGCCATAGGAGAAAAGAAAAGATTGGTGTTTTGGACCTTGCCGGACAGAGCTCTTTTTTCAGACTATCTGTAATTCTTTGACAACGTAAGCTCTAATGGTTCCAATGCTGCGCTTTTTTTCTGGGAAGTATCGTCTATCTGCAATGTAACAAACAAAATAAGATAGTGTTACACATATTTGACGAGATTATTTATCGCTTGATCTACGCGTTGGGAAGCGGGGCGATCGATCCTTTACGATGGCTCAAAATGTCGCACATGTGGGATATAACTTATTAATCAAGTGGGAATTTCTTCCGCGTTTTGAGAGAAACTCCAGACAAAACGAATGACTTAGATACTACGGAATTCACTCTACACAATCATATGCTTCTCGTGCTTGAAGCAAATTATTGCCGTGAGAAAAATAAGGGTGTGGCGGGTGTTAAACATAATGTTATTTCGGGTTTCACAGCGCTATAATAGGGCATTTTGAAAAACTGCCTACGTATGTCTCTAGTTAGAGATTTAAACTCTCAAATGACCACTAACAGTCCTATGAAAAATTCTTGCCTGAACTGTGGGATGTCATTTTCATTTGTCGCCGTCCAATAGGAAAGAAACGTATAATGTGTCCATTCGATTTTATATAGAGCATTTCAGTGTGCGCAACGGAGTTTTCTTCTATCCTTGACGCAAGTTAAACTATGAGTCTCCTCTCTTAAATGCTTGTCATTGCACATACTTCCAAGTTTGTCATCTACTCCGCACGTCGATAACTTTAGGCATTCTTTCATGTTGCTTACGTAAAGATAAAACTTCCGACTTGCATATTACGATAAACAAGTTTGGTACCAAATCTCGATCACGGAGGGATGAGTGACTCTGTGAAATCTGGGAAGAGAATTGGAAAACTAGAATGAAAATATGCACAAACGACAGCACACTTACGAACACATGCATGATCACATACACGTAATGCAGAGCATTTGTGTCAAACAGGCGCGGCAGAAACATATAATTCATGCCCTAGATGTACTTTCATATGGGTAAACAGGGTCTCTCTTTCCTGCGTTTGACCTTTACTCTCTAAATAGGAGCGCATTACGTAGCCTCGCAACAAATCGAAAGGAGATATTGGGTTTTCCTACATATTCTTCCGCATTTTAAAACTTTGTTAGTTTAACTGATTTTTATTAGAAGAAATCAAGCAGTCAACAATATAGCCAGCACCATGACGATTTCCTATGCAACCATTTTCTAGATAAAGTTCATGTCTTCCTCCCAAAATGAATGAGGCCGGTGATTGAAGATGTCGCTGAGATCACTTCTAAACTGGCTGTAGTGTTTGAATTTCTTCTATCAGAGTTATACGGTGGATGTGATATCATGGTCCAGTACAGTTTCTCCAAAATGTGACGAGTCACTTTGCAATACGAGGTCAAGCGTTGTTCCCGAGAAGAACGACACTCAGTCGTTTCGAGAGCTTCTCACATAGTGCTGCGGCCAACTCCTATGTTGATTCCAGTAGATGTCGAAATTAATCGTCTGATTTGTGCTGAGTTCTCAAAATAGTGTGCCTTACAAATCTCAAAAAAACTGGAAGCATTGTTTTCCAAGTATGGAACATGAACTTTGATGGAGCGCTGGCGTTCTTTTCGAGTTTTGGTTTACTTTGTCTGAGCGTTGGCACAGACGAACATTCCCCAACTCACCACAGGTTTCCGGCATTAATTCTACATGATCAATTGACCAACTGTGCGAAAGGAATTGTGAGAACCCAATACTTGAGTGAGGGAAACATGGATTAAAGGGAATAATTTTTTTGAAACTCTCATCTGTTTTAACACAGGGTATAACAATTTCATGGTTAATATGATATGGTAGTATTCTATACCTCAGGAGGCTCGACAGGAAAGCGACTTTCACCGAATGGAAATTCATCACCCCCAATGTTCCTCATAATACGATTAATTTCGTAATCTGCTTCAAGATCACTGAGGAAGCCTGAAATCATTTTTTCTTCATTTCACTAAGTCGAAATAGTAAACAAAACGTATTTTTATGAAACTTTGAAGGACTACTCCCCTCCAGAAGACGTAGGAGAGGGAAGGAGAAAGAGAGAGTCAGAAAGAGAGAAAGAGAGGAGAGAGAGAGAGAGAGTGAGGGAGAGAGTGAGGTGAGGACGAGCAGTTGTATCTGTACAATTTCCCCCTTAACAGCATTATTTAGTGTACTATGCAGGTACGAGCAAGATACACAAGTAATACTTCGATGTGTATATATCACATCTTAATATGCCTGATAGTTAATTTTGAACAGTGCATGCGGCCTGTTATGAGCAGTTGCACAGTGAAAAACACGTAATTTGACCTTACATCCTTGTCAGCTGCACAGTGCCTTCCTTCTGAGTCAACTCCTCTTAGGAAAGAACCCTCTCACATAGAGGAGTCGCAGACGTATAATTTACACTAATCGTCAAGTGATAAAATTCACCAACAGGGCAGTGTTGTGCATTCGATTACTTTTAGCTAGTAATGAAGTATCAAACCATTCGTTCCGTGTATTTTCTTATCAAATTTTAATTGCAGAAAGCAACATAATTTTGTAAACGCTAAGTGAACGGTCACATAAAAACGTTAAATCGAAATTCAGTTGTAATCGATGCTTAAGCTTCGTTTCCCAGAGATTCAATGCCTTACTGTAACTGGGGAAATTTTTATTTATCTAAGTTCAGCGTAGATTTGGCTTATTATAGTTGGACCTTAGTATTTCCGACGTTTGATGAACTGCTCAGATTATGTCATTAGTCAGTAAAAATGTATTTAAGATATTACCTTCTAGGTCGCAGATGTTGAGTTCCATTAGATAAACTTCACTGCATTCTCCAGTAACGTCAGAATAGTACGACTCCACATAGGAACTTCCAAAAATGCAAGATCAAATGACGGTTGAGGAAATGGAAATAATTTGCACCGATAATAGAGAGTGTGGGCGAGGTTTACGATATTACGTGGAACGAATGTTGCACGTGGTATAATTCAGCATATATATTTCAATTATCGTGACTTTTTTGCTCGTTGTTCACAGTCCATTCAGCTGATATCTCATCTCAGGCCGTGTCAACTGTGGATTTGTGGGAGTGTGGTTGTGTACGAATTGCAATTATCTTCTATAATCTCTGCGTGATTTGTGATATGGCATGAAGAACTTGTATTTAGGCATCAAATCTTCAGGAAATGTAGTTTCAATTGATTTGATGTTGAGGCTGTAAAGAAGAGATTAGAACCCTCCACACCTGTAGCCAAGTGTTCAGTTGTAACGAATATCAATGATGAGAGCAAGAATGTTGGGTGTACAGATCAACTGACAGTCTCGGGCATTATTAGTTCCGAAATAAACTCATGATTACATCAACTTATTCTTAAGCAGTCATTTGGTCGGCTTAGTTTTTCTATCCCATATATTTTTTTTTTGCTCACTGTTCACAATCCATACTTTCGATAACTCATCTGAGATTGGTGCATTTATGTATAAAATGATATTGAGTATATATGATTTCTGCGTGATTTGTAATGCTGAACGCTTCAGAAAATGTAATTCGACTAATAGGGTTACTTTTAGAGTATGAATAGAGTAAGAGTAAGAGTATGATTCGAGATGCTCCTCCTCAAGAAAAAAAGGTTGCATTCAGACGAGAACGAAGACGAAGACTACAACGAGGACGAACGACCGTGGATAATCTACTTGAAATATCGCCTTTGAAAAAAGAGTCAAAACGTTTGCCGAATGAAAACACTTTTATTAAATTCGTGATATTGCCCTAGTAAGCGAAGAATATATGATCAAGATATTTGATAACTGAGTTAAGAACTATCAAGTCGAAGTCGTGCAGCCCTTCAAGCTCGTCCACTCGTAAAAAATTGGATTTCCATAAACTGGATTTTTTTATGATCGTCTGACATAGATAGAACAGATTCTAACATATTCTTGGAATCTTCAAAACACTACGGTGTCATCATCCTACACTGACTTGGCAGATCTGGTGCAGTGCTGCATCATAATCTGAAGAACATAGTAGGAATTGCTCAGCACTTTTGATTTCACGAGCTAGTTTCTTAGTGAATAAGCTCTTTTATCGATTTGTTTTTTCAGGATAATGCATCGGTAGTCTTTCAGTCAACGGCAAATATACTGATTCAACACAAGACGGACAAGAATGCTGGCATATAAAGAGCTTGGCGGCGAATTATCAACAAGTGAAAATCATCGTTGAACACGTGCTTCAATGTTGGAAATAGTCAAAAGCGCGGGGATGTACGTGAAATGCTACCATACCATTTTGATTTATCTAAACGTCCTATCTCACTTTTGAATGTAAAAAACCCTTATAGAAATAAAGGCCATCCAAAAGAAGTAGAAGAGGACGAAAAAGATGAAGAAGAAAATGGAGGAAGAAGAAGATAAACAGTGAACCGTGCAGGCCGCTCTCCATATTTTTTATGTAGAACTTTGTTTTCCTTACGTGCCTATCTAAATGATGCACCTCACACTTGTGTATAGACTTACGATCGGTTTATAAGATCTTTCGTGTTTTTTTTAATTCAATCATTTTCTTTTCTGAATCATCCAAATGGTTAGTTTCATTGATTTTGATAAGCTCTGAGAAATGTTTTACTGTTGTATAAGCATCCAACTGTTGAAAAGAGTTTGCCGCATCTGTTCTATGAGACAAGGCGGGTAAAAATGAAATTGCCTAAACTTCACTTAGTGTCCTACCTAAGATGATTAATTTTGCTGAAAAATCGAATTGTATTACTTCTGAAGTCTAGCACCCACAGTGTAACGCTCCCGAGAGAACTGACTATAAAAAGATCGACAGACGACGGGTTCTGCCCGGCTGATGAGTCTGTAAGGACGAAACACGTGTCTCGGGCTGTACAAGAGCCCTTACCAGACCACATGACATGTTGGCTCAAATAATAATGAAAGGGTCTATTGAAATTTGAGCGTGGTCTTAATAAAGCACTTGAAGGGAAGGCGTTTTCATACTGTTGGTTAGCATTATTCATTCCATACTTTTGTTGAATTCTTTAGCATCATCCTGTCCACCACTGATCTACTAACTATGTTTCGTTATTGGCAGGGAAGAGTGGTAGCACCAGTGTCTGTAGCGATATAGTTGAGGCACGTGCCCTTGATAAAGGTGAAACGCGGATTCAGCTCCCGCTTAAAGCTCAAAGTCTTATATATCACTCAACATCTCTGTATAAATAATCTATCTTATTCAAACTAAGAGTGTCCTTAGTCCTTATTTAGGGATCTCTATACGCTGTCAATCTGCTTATTGCATAAATGTTTATCTGTGCAAGATCCAGCGTCCAATAATAAAATTTCCATTTACAATTCAATATCAGAAGTCTCGTATGAGGCAAGCAAGGGCGACTAATGGCATTGCTGTAGAGGTAAGTTATCCTAATGGTTTACTACGCATAGATTGGAGCCAGGCAAGAAGCAGTTGAGATTACAGAAGAGCAGTGGGTTAGCATGTCTCATATTTTGCAAAATAATTTTCTTTTTGCTACAAATAGATACCTCTTCTTTTATCTAATATACGTCGTCTTCATGGCACTGATGTTTTTTAGAAGGATTCTGTGCAACTTGTTTTGTTACTGCGAGAAGAGTGCGAAAAGAGTTGACGGCAGGAAAAATTGATCCGTGACAAAAAGAAAAGTAGTTTTTATGGCATGTGGTAGGCGTGATATTATCCAGTTCCAATTTCGTCTTAAGCAATTTGAAACCTTATCTTACTTCACCGGCTGACTGTTGATACTTGTAACGCGGTGGTTAAAGATGATTCACAGTAGACATATTAATCTCTATTTCGGACACACATAACAAGTTCACAAAGTCTTTCATTTATCCGAGTTTGAGAAAATGGTATAGAACTTGCCTAACACGGCAGTCGTGCTGGTGTGATACATCTGTTAACCACTACGAGCCACTATAAAGGCTAGACATGCATTCAGTGAACTTTGACAATGATCAGTCCTCAACGAGCGGCTGTAGGAATCGATGCGCGCAAAGAGAATTGCGCAATTTTCGTTGTTTGATTCAGCTTTTTTTTTATTCGTGTGGCAAAAATTTTCGGAACTCTTCTAATGTTTTGATATAACGAGCTTTTGTCTAATCGTTCTTATGCTTTTGGTTTAGTTATAAGAGCATTCTGTAGAGAAAAAAAGCATCGTTTAGTACGCAATCGTACTGAGTTTGGCATTCAATCAATTGTATTGCATTGTACAAGAGGGATCATAAGAAAAATCTTCTGTTTTGTTCTTCCCTAGTTTTATACAAGACCCAAGAGTCATCATGGTGAATGAAAATTGGAGAATAACTTGTAATCTATCAAAAATTGTTATGCATGCTGTATTGGATACGTGTTTATCGCAAACTGTCATAATAACTATATTTATATCAATTATTCCTTCAGAACCAACTATTCAGAGTTGAGGTGCGCGAGAAGAGGTTGAGTATTTATAAACAGTGGAGGATTCTGAGCAGCAAGGGACAAACGTGTTTGAATAAAAAGGCTTAAAACATCTCTATTATGCAAACTATTGGTCAGAATTTGTGTCTCCAAAAGAATATTCCCAGTACTTTCCATTACCCGAACCCATCTTTGAAATGATGTATTTTTTATAGCTTTTCAAGTAGTAGTAATAATTTGTCACCTTGGATATCGGGGCACTGAAGGACTTGTTTTATTTTTTAAATAGTTTTTACATTATGCTGTAAAGGCAATGTAAAATTTTTTCTACTTGCATGTCAGACGGAGACGAATTTTGAATCAATCTTATTTCTTGGACAGAAACTTTTCACAGGTGTGTTTGCAGTCATTCCAAGACTTAAATCTCTGTCTCAACTTTGAAAATCACTGATTATTTTAAGCACTCTTTCATAACGCTGAGCATCCAAAATGAAATTTTGTTTCTCTCTCGCCTTTCGCCTTCATTTTTACCACGCATATAAGTAACTGTGAGCACGACAGGCATGTCAACATGTAGACAGATCTCCGTATCGCCAGAATCTACGTTTTAATTTGAAGTTTATGTTAATTAAGTGAAACATCTCTTACAGAATAAGAATAATTTGAACTCGGTCGGTCGTTCCGCACTGGCCCTGTCCTCCCGCTTCGCGAATTGTCCGGTAAGCAAAATCGCGACATGGTTTATAGCTGACTAAAATGTGAAGGGAAGCTACGGTAGAGACTTGATAGCAAGGTAACTGCCTGATCTACCGCGTAACTCGACAGTGATCTATCGCATTACGCATTGGAAACGGCAGCAACTACTGCTATTTCATTGAAGATTTTCTCACCACATCGGCGGAAACTGCAGATAGAAACCCATAATTCTGGTAGAAAGGAAAATTCTGTACACGCTGGTATGCTTTACGTGCTTCTAGCTATTCTGATAATCGAACCCACATTTCATCCCGAATGAGTGGTCGGGCAAATGTGCTTCAGTGGTGTAGTGGTAGAGCACGCGTCCCCGGATAGGATGAAACGTGGGTTCGATTCCCGCCTGAGGTCGTGTTTTTGCTCACCACTCAGTTCTCCTAGGAATATATAAATAATCATAACACTGCGAAATATGCAGTGAAATAATAGAAAATTCGGCTATGTTGTAAAGTTTATGTGAAATTTTCGTTACTTATATGTTAGACGGCGGCGAATTTTTGGGTCGATCATATTCCTTAGACAGAAACTTTTCATAAGAGTGTTTGCAAATATTCCAAGACCTTCTTAACTATGCAAATCACTGATTTTGAAACACGCTTTCATAGCGCTGTGGCATCCAGAATAGAATTTTGTTCCTCACTCGCTTTTCGCCTTCACATTTACGACACGTATAAATAGCTGAAAGCACGACAGGCATATCAGCGTGTAGACAATTTTCCGTAGCATCAGAATCTACGTTTTAATCTGCAATTTCTGTTGGTGTACTAAAAAAATATCTAGCAGAATAACAATATTTTAAACGCGATCAGTCGTTCCGTCTTGGCCCCGGCCTCCCGCTTAGTGAATTGGCAGGTGAACAAAGTCGCGGCAAGGTTAATAGCTGAGTAAAATGTGGACGGAAGCTAAGGTAAAGACTTGTTAGTTCGGGAACTGCCTAATCTACCGCGTAACTCGACAGTAATCCACCGCATTATGCCTTGGAACGGCGGCAACTATTGCTATTTTATCAAAGATTTTCTCACGACATCGGCAGAAACTGTAGATAAAAACCCATGACTCTGATAGAAAGAAATTCTGTACACGCTGATATACTTTACGAGCTTCTAACGATTTGCACTCTTACTAAAAATGAAGGCAAAAGGTCAGTGAGAAGCAAACTTTTTTTTTCGGGTGCTACAGCGTTATAAAAGGATTTTTCAAAAAATCAGCGGTGTGTAGTTGTAGCCTAAAATTTAAGCCTTCGAATGACTGCAAACTTTCTTATGAAAAGTCTCTGCCGAGCAAATGAGACTCGCTCAAATATTTGTCTTCATCTGCATACAAATACCAAATTTTCTTTCACACTCATTATCTTTCGCTGGGCATAGGTTTTCATCCAGACTTCCAATAACCATGCGATAGCACAAATCTCAGCGATTTCAATGATAAAATGGTTTTTTAGAAAGGCGTTTTAGTGCGCTGTTACAGCTAAATGTTATTAAGCGATTGAGAAGGATATTTTAACGCTAATCTACATTTAAGCTTCACGAAAGTGGTATCTTTTTCCCGATCGATTGTCCTTCTTTTAGCTCGACGGGTTTTCTTGGTTACTTGTGGCTGACGTTTTAGGAAATACCTCGTCTTCAGAGCCGTGTAATTGAGTCCATGGACTCCTCTTTTATATTATATTGAAGCCGTTACAAATAAACATAGATTCATCTACTATTCTTTTCCAAAGATTCCTATCCAATTACTGAACACAGTGACGTTCTTTATAAAAGCACTTTTGAAAAAGTGAAAACAATTAGTCCTGTGTATTCAGCGAACAAATGCGTAGTAAACGCATGTGAATGTTCAGTATCTGGTGCGAATCATTTGGTGAGCCGCACATTTCATGTAATTTCTTATGTTTGATATAATCAAGAACGACCTTGTCTTTTATTCTTTATCACATTTTCGAAGTTATTGATTTTCACACTCAGCGTCATGTCGATCGTGCAGTGCAATTTGCATGAGACGTGCGGTGCGCGCTGAGTGTAAAACTCAACATTCTCTTAGCTGTGACGACGCACTAAGAAGACTTTTTCAGAAACTAAGTATATTCTCGAAATTTTTTCGACTTGCTCTATGTAATGGGTTTGGAAGCCTGAGAGAAAGGCCGTGCATAGCGAAAGATACTCAGATGTGCAACACAGTTATGTTCTTGTTGCTACAGCTCGCAAGAAGATTCCTTCATAAAGCAAACCTACCATTCAAATCCTTATGATTTGAGCTATGAACTGCTCATTGAACAACGTCGGTTTGATGCCAATGTTGCAATATAAATGCACACGCCTGTGAAAGGCATACGCGCCGCACGTGAAATGCAATCTTAATTTCAGTATTGCAGCGCAGTAGGGATTTTTGGAAAACAAGAGCACTATTAAATTTGTAGAGATTTGTGTTGTCGAAGAATCGCTGAATTTTTTAAAGAAAAGACTTGCTCATCGAAAGATGGTCGAGTGTTAAATAGCATTTTCTTTTCACTATTAAAATGTATCATGAACAGC
This sequence comes from Parelaphostrongylus tenuis, assembly GCA_019055375.1. NCBI lineage: Eukaryota > Metazoa > Nematoda > Chromadorea > Rhabditida > Metastrongylidae > Parelaphostrongylus > Parelaphostrongylus tenuis. Next base: position 5,450 of record JAHQIW010000146.1, on the reverse strand, counting down.
AATCAAAAAATTATATAGGCCTCTTGAATTTTGAGGCTTAAGATATTGAACAACTAATAAAATTTCTAAAAAGAATTAAAAATACGGTTTTTTAAATATGGGTGCTGATTGGGAAAGTACCGCATCATAAGCAGTGATAAACGCGCGCTCTTTCTACAGGACACCCCAAAATGCCCTGAATTTTCATTAACGAAGAATTTGCATTTTTGTTCAGTTTTTGAAGGCGTGCTTCCAAGGTACATTCAATACAGGCGATACAAATGCACAATAAAGTTTAAGAGTTTGTTCACTTTTATGCAGGGACGTAGCATTTCCTCCGAAAAATGAAGGAAATGACGAAAACTAATCACTCTCTATATCAAAAGCTTTTGTAGAAGGCTAATTTGTGATATTCAGTTCTTTGTGTAACGATAAAATACCACAGACTCATAAACCTCACCTCTGATTATTAATAAACTACCTACGACGTCCAAGCGGTGGCGTGATATTTTAGACGCAAAATGTGATATTCTTTTCGCTCTTACGGCGTTCTATAACAACTTTTCAAAACCACTTTTATTTTCAAAGTCTCTAGATTTGGAATATCCAACAACTTTTGAAACTTTAGTAAAAAGCCATATCGAAACCCCAGCCGGGCAACTGAAGAAAATTGAGCGTGAAGAATTATGTCTTTTTCGCTGCTACAACGTGATAATAAGTCCGTTTTTGAAACTGAGCAGATCATTGAAATTGAAGAAATTTAAGCGTTCAAGCGATAACCAAGTATCTGAGAGAAAGCTTGTAGGCAGCGAGGAAGGCCTTCAAACCATCGTGTACCTCGGGTGGTGCACGTCGCACGCAATGTGGAAAAGTTGTTATGCACTCAATGCACCCGAATTCTACATAAGCTAATTTTTTCTATCCATGTAGTGGAGGTATTTAGCCGACTGTGTTGTGGATGGACTGATCTTTTCACTCTAAAAAAGGCAACTTTCTCTCGACGTTAAAGTGCCGAATAAATTTCATCATATCGTTTTCGATGTAATGGAATAAAACTGCGAATTGGCAGTTTCACTTTTTCCTAGTACGTAGGTAGAATCATCAATTTTATTTACAATAACGGCAGGCCTAACCACTTTGAAACTTTGTAATTTAAGAGCTGTTCTTCATTTCTTTCTTTTTTGAAGCTCAATCAGAGTCGTGAAGTGCTTTATGATCAGTAGGCTGCCATGGGCTTCTTAAGCTAAATACTTCAGCTGAACACTGGACAAGTGTTGTGGTACTGGCACGAGTGTGATGTCTTAAATTACCAATAACGAGGAATTTGCATTTTTGTCTTAGTCCGAATGATGCTTAGTGTGACTCATCTACGTGTGCGTTAGCTATTCCTCAAATGACGTGGACGACGTGAATGCAATATTCCCAAACCTGAAATATGGTACATGAGCTTCGAATTTTTCTCTTCTCTTTCAAGGCATGGCTATTTTTTTCGAAGTTGTTTCGAATTTTTGAGTTTGCCAACCATAAGAAATATCATTATATTATTAGCCCAACGAGCATTTGATGACCAATATGAGTCAATCGCCTTCATATGAAGGACTCTAAGACAGTATAAGCGTCAGTTTTAATTCATTGATTCACTGATTTCTCCGCGCTTACAAATCTACTTTGTCTATTGAGCTGAAGCTCCTTAGAGATGGAGTTTTCAGAAGTGGAGGCTACGCACTATTTTTGCACAAATGATCCTGTCAAAGATATGAGTTCATATTATGCGTCTCGACGACGTAGACAACTTTCACTTGTGATGAGATTTTGAGATTCGGCGAAAGAGCTTATATTAGTAAAACAATGGAGGAAAGTTTTCAATGGCGTATCGAATGTTGTCCTACATGCTTATTGCTGGACTAACAGTCTCATATGCACTGAACCTCGAATATTTCACAAGTTTTCCGATCAACCCTAAACATGTCTTTTAGGTTCACCTTCATACAATTAATATGAAGCAACGATTTTTAACATCACATGATTTGAGAGGGCTATTCGGGAAGTCTGCTGAATAAACGTGTTGCCAATATGTTACTATTTCGAGCTACGTTGTGAGTAGGCAGAAGGTACGCTCAAATGAACAGGTCTGAACGTGACTATCACATTATCATTTCGTGCCAATCATCTTCTTACTAGCACATATCATCTCACTGTGAGGATGACGGTGGGCATTCTCTTGCTTTCATCTATTGATATAAAACATTTCATCTTTTCTGTTTATGTATCCAACTCAGTGAGGACGTTGTACATGCCGTAGTGTTTTCTATCTTCTTGACATGCGATTTTTTGATAGAAATCAAGCGGAAAACGTCTGTAAAGAGTTCTGATCATTAGATTTCGAGTATTCTTCATCAACTTAATGCATTTTATTACAGATCAAAAGTCACTATGAGTAGTGGAAGCCGATCTAGTAAGTCTTTTCATATGCACAATGAATTCTTTCCTCAAATCTATCATCCAGGTCTTCTTATAAGGTTGTGGGTGTGCCTAACGAGGTATTTGTTCCTCATCATTGACGTCGTTAAATGTTGCTCAAGTAAACTCGGATTTTGGGATAACCGTGCTAGGGCATTGCCATATCTTATACAGCTACTCGCTGTGGTTTGTTCAAGTGGAAGGACCGTGGTGATGTATGATGTGTCCGGAACAATCTTTCAGCTGCAGAAAAGCAGGGGTGTTCTGAGCTTAGTCACCGTAAGAAAATGTGCTTGTTCTGAACAAATGTCACTGCAACAATGCTATCTGCTTTATAGATATGTAAATAGACGCCATACGATGTAATTGAGCGGGTAATGAACTCGGTGGTATTAGAGAGATGCCGTGTTTTTGGTAATGCCCTTTGGAATTTGGGTAGGAGTATTTTGTGGTCTTTTTGATAGTTCCAATGTGACGTGGATCCGCTGATGTGGCTTTGATAACATAGGTGAGCGTAATTATCCGAGGTATTAATAGCAGCTTCACTGATAATGCCCCTACTTTACATTGACTACAAAACTGCACTTGAACATGAGTTCGATGTGAAAGATTATGCGCTAAAATTCATTTTCTGTGTGATGAACTAAGTGCCATCATCGAAAGATTTATGTGCTACGATTCCCTCATAAGTGCTTAGGATTACTTCTAAGAACGACTCACCTTAATCTTACTAGAAGGTCCGATTCCCCATTCTTACTCCCTATGAATTATCCAAGTTCGCGACAGTTTTTATACTTAAGTTTCACAAATACGAAGAATTTTGTTCACCGGCTCAGTGCACATAAAGGGAGCGATCCATTCAAGTGCAGAAGCATACATTATCTTATCACAAGGCCTTTTTCAACTTGTTGAGAAGTCAGGGTTGATTGTTGGATACCGATTATTAATGTTGCAGCATTACTAGAATTGCGACAAGGTAGCAAGTTTTACATTTTTACAAATATCATAAGCTCTGGCATAATAAATTCATTATAATGATGTATAATAATACAGCTGCTACGGACGAAGAAGTTAACTAAAACGATTTCAACGAAAGCTTGTCAACGACTCCGTATGCATTGAAGTTGATATTGTTGGCCACTCTAGACCGAGAAATTAATGAAGTGCGTTTTATTCTCATAAATTTAGCTTCGATTACATTTTCATAATTACTTCTGATTTAGTGGACAACGAGAATTACATGGTGTGTCAAGGACGTGAAGTAATGAAAATTAGTGGGCATGACAAGAGAGGTCAAGAGGTTAAAATGGTAGTAGTTTATGATAAAGCAGAGGGAAGGCATGCAAAGAATGTCGAACTTGTTCCTGCTCGCATTTTGCGCGTTCATGCGTCAAGGGTAACCTCGTCTTAGCGTCTCAGTAGATCTGTTTATCGTTTAGTTATCGTATGGTTACAGCAGGTCACTGACTATTACAAAAGTCTAATAGTCAAGCATTTAGCTGACAACGGTTACGACTCAGATTCGTGTATGTGAGGCGTCATCTCATGATCTGTTGCAGCTCTTTGAATTTGTATTGTGGATTTAAGGGTTTGTTTTAATAAGTATACATGATCAGTGTGCATTAGATAGAAGTCACAAGTGGATATAGGATTGCTTGAATGAATGCAATAAAACGTACAATACTATAGAGAAAGACGATATGACCGTTCTCCTGAAAATCTGAAAACAGTGAGAAATAAAAGAATAAAGCCTCTGCGTTGATCAATCTCAGAGGATGCGTCATGCAATAGACCTCATCAAGATCGTTTGAGGTGACTGAATGCATATATGGCTATTAAAATGACTCGCGATAGCCTGTTGATGTATCAAGTCAGTGCCTTCCAAGCAGAAAAGTAACCAGTCGACCAAGCCAGCAAATATGAAAAGCTTGGTGAGCCCTGGAGGCAGCATCGCACTACCTGCAACGTGTGCGTTGCAGACGCCTCCAATCACTGTGCCACACACTCTACTATGAGAACAATGCAAAGTAAGTAAAGACGAAAGCAGTAGTAATACGATAAATGTGCCTGAAATGTGTGTTTTACTTTCCATTTTCATGCTGTTATAAAAGCGAAACTGAATAACTATTCGGTACCAATATTCTCGGTAATAAAGGTGGAAGTGTAAAAAGAAAATCAAAAAATAATTCATGGTGGTGTCTTAAAGACAGTGATAAAGCAGCATAATGTTATAAATCATCTATAAAAAAGTTCAGTAGGCACTCAGTTGTCAGCCCATTATCTAGTATGGCAAAAATTTCGGTGGGTTCTCGAAAAATGGGAGGAGTTTTATGCAATATGCATTCACATGATTTTGAGATTTTGTTAGAATCAAAGTACATGGCGTGCCTCGTGCACACTTAAACACTTACGCGTATATGTGTGAAATATTTCAATACATGCTAAACGAAGATCATGCCTAGCAGAACTAAGAGGCATTTGAGAACGCTCGGCAAGCGTTTCACTCCGACCTTCTCAAAGGCCTTTACTCACGTGAGAAATGGTATTCATCGATTTCTGTACACATTTACAACCCTTAAAGAACCACGCGTTATCCACTTATGTTTAGAGCCTTAACAAGCAATTGGCAGCTTAAACCCCGAGAATTTTGTTGCTGTACATTATTCCTAAATAACTTTCTTTAGTGTGTTGTAGCGGCAAAAGCAAAATTATCTTTCTCATTTGGCGCGCTTTGCTGGGCTGAGCTATTGAGTTATATTCATAGTATCATCGAACGCTTAAACTACGATGGTATCAGTGGTATATTTGCCTCTTAAATAGGACTACTTGGTGCGCTGTACGAGTAAAAATAAAAGTGTTCTTCACACGCTGCGCGCATTTCTTGCTCCAATGTGCGGGTGGGACTTAGAAACATTCACAATAAACGGCAGAAAGAAACCGTACGTCAACCGTTAGGGTTGATGGATGGTGGTTTTTCAACAGATATTTTTGTAGTTGCTGCTAAAGCAAAG